>CM075435.1:3191198-3564138 GCA_037832385.1 Rhizophora apiculata | reverse complement strand
AAAGAGGAGATAGCATGACGGGAATCCATAATAGAGTATTTGACAACTCACTGATTAATGTTGTAGGTTAATCCTGTATTGGTCAGTCTGTGCATTTTCATTGCGCGAGAAGTTATGCATCACTTGTTGTTGATAAGTAGTATTATTGTGTGAGTCATGATAGATCGGTCTAGGATCAAGTTCGTAACATGAGAGTAGGAGTGTGTACTCAAGGTTACTGAAGGAGATAACAAATTGACTTTAATCAATTGTATACGATGTGGTGATTACGATGGGTGTCGCTGTGTATGTTATATCGGAGAAAAGCACGTTTATCTAGCTATTATTTATGGTATGGGTGTTTCTTGGGTATTTTAGTGGTGATATTTTTGATTTAAGATTGTATAGCAAGAAACAATCCGACATACTATTCTTTACTGATTTTCTATTAAGTGGTATAGACTTCAGTGTCACAAAGGGTTATAGATCTAGTTCCAATTTCGAGAGCCAGCTACCACCATGGGTATTTTTGATGTGAATCAAGAGAAAAGCATATAAGCTCGCTTGCGAAAAGTACTTACAGAGAAGTCGGCATAAGCCACGCATAGAAAGCTATTGAATTACAAGTCAAGTCACAAAAACCACTCCTTTCAAAGTTGGACGATTGTCGTTGACCACCATGCACCTTGGAAAAAAATTTAATGTCATTGATTTACAAAATTCTAAAGCGCGTTTGCCACTAGTTTCCACCACCAATTGTATTGTTATCACTCATCGATGTTATGATGCCCCCAAACTTTGACAATTATCTACTTATATGTCTGGATACTGGCCCTTTAACCGTTGTTAAGCCCTCACCAAACGTGTCATTAATCTTGCTAGAAGCTTGCTCTTCCTTTGTTGTTCTACAAAGTTAAGGGTCTAATTAAAAATAAAAAATACGTTGAGTCTAATTAAAATAGCAAAAAATTAAGGGGGTTATATTATAAATAAAAAAACAAAATTTATGGGCAAATTAAAAATATAACAAAAGTTTGGGAGCTAGATTAGTCTCACAAAAAAAAAGTCATCTTAGGGGGTTATATGACATGATCCTTATTTCAATGCTCATCTTGGAGGGGAAAATTACACACTAATGGTGTGTTGTAGATGAAAGTTTTATTCACACTTATAAACGAATTGTTGAATATTGTAAAGAATGAAGTTATAAAACTCACAGCAGATGCCATAGAAATACAAAGAGTTGCTCACTGAGAGTTATTGCCCTAATGAAACAAATGAGAATCTATAAAGAACAACTAAATGATCAGGTGAAAGTTAAAAAGATCTTGTGGACACTCACATCACAATATGAGTATATCGTGGTTGCTATAAAAGAAACACATGATCTATCTTAGATGTCAATTGATGTACTAATGGGCACATTGCAATCTCATGAATAGCACATGAATGAGAAGTGCATTAAGAAGCTAATAAAGCAAGCACTTCAAAGTTAGGTTCATACCAAATGTAATTAGGGTGATTAAACAATGTAAAAGCAAGGTTCTTCTCATGGTAGTAATTACTACAACAATAAAGGTCAAAGAGGTTACTATAACAATTATGAAGATGGTGATAATCAATATAATGACCAAAAAAGATTAGAAAAATCATACAAAGGTTGAGGTTGAGGAAGAGGCTGTGGTAGAGGAAGATACAACAAATCTCATATTGAGTATTACTCATGTCACAAGTATAGTTATTATGCTAGTGAGTATAGGTCTTATATGTATAATCAAATAGCTCATTGTGCACAAAAGGGAGATTCAGGTGATGGGAATGAAGCACTTATAATGGTTACTATAACTACTGAAACACCAAACTACAATGTCTAGATCCTTGACATCGGGTATATCAATCATATGTGTAGAATGAAAGAGCTTTTTGTTGATCTTGATAAGTCAATCCACTCCACATTAAGTTTACTGATGATAGTAGTGTTCCAGTCATGGGAGAGGGGTAAATGCTTATCAAGTTGAAGAATAAGGATCATAATTACATTTAAGATGTCTTTTATGTACCAAACATGAAGAGCAACTAATTAAGTTTGGTCCAATTGCTTGAAAAGGGGTATAACATACAATTATGTGATAACTATTTCTTAATTCTTGATAGGAGAGATATAGTTATTTTTAAATCCCCTTTAACAAAGAATTGGATTTTTCAAGTTGATATTGCCATTAATGTTTATACTTGTTTTGGTGTTATTATCAAAAAAGAGTCTTGGTTATAGCATCTTTATTTTGGTCATCTGAATTTTCATAGTTTAAAGCTGCTTACACAAGGGAACATGGTAATATGCTTGTCTAAGATACATCATCCTAGTCAGATTTATGAAGCATATATTCTCGTAAAACAAAGCAAACAACCCTTTGTGACAAGGAATTAGTATGTAAAACAATCACTCTAACTTATCCACTCTCATATTTGTGGTTTGATGAGAGTTTTATCACATGGTAACAATAGGTATTATTTTACCATTATTGATAATTTTACAAGAAAGATATGAGTTTATTGCATGCAAAGAAAGCTCAAGGTATTTGATTATTTTAAGAAATTTAAGGCCTATATTAAAAGACAGAGTGGGTATTATATTAAAATTTTGAGAATTGAAAAAGGTGGTGAGTGTATTTCTAATGAGTTCAAGGAGTACTATAAAGCACACAGGGAATAAAGCATGAAGTCACAATTCCTTATACCCCATAACATAATGGTTATATTATTAATGGCTACAAATTCCACATAAAGGAATGAGATGCAAGGTGTAAGATACAAAATAGTGATGTTATACTGACAACATTAACAGATATCTTTACTAGTTCAAAAGACCAAATTCTAGTGAAGGGAAAAGTGAGTTATTATGGGAAAATTATAAAAATTATTAAATTAGATTAGTAGAGTCAATTTGATGTTGTTTTGTTTAAATATGATTGGTTTGAGTTAGAGAATGATGACTATGGACTTGTATGGTTTAACTCTAACAAATTATGCTATTAAGGAGATCTTTTTATACTGGCATCTCAAGTTTGCCAAGTTTTCTTTGTGGAGAATCCAATTGAGAAAGACATTAATTATGTAATACATAAGATTCCTAGAGAATTATTTGGGTTAGATGAAGAAGAAAGTGTAAGTATATAAGATATATTTTGGGTGGAGGCAAATGTAGTAGATTCAAATATGAGAGACTTTGGCAGTGTCGAGTAATCTAGCTTGATAAGAGAGGATATGTCTAGTACCATAATTGACCTAGACACAAATGATCCAGCTTTTGAAAGAGGTTTAGAGCAATTGAATAACAATACAAATGATGATGCAACACTTTGGGAGTGGATGGATGTAAATAATTTGAAAAAATAGGTTAATAAGTTTTTTTATTTCTTTTTCTTGTTTAGATCTTTAATATGTTAATAGTTATTGCTTTGAGGTTCTTCTTTTGTTGTAGTTGTATTACTAAACTATGATTTATTCATTTATTTTATGAAATATAATGTGCACATTATATGAATAAGATGTTAAAAGCATAATTGTTATTATTACTTTAATGTTTTTTTAATTTTTAATTCCTCATTATCCTTTGATAACCATTAGCCATGATAAACAAATTCACTCAAAGAAAGAAGGCTTCGTCTACTACTAGAGAGGTGGCAACCTCCTTTTCAAGTATTTTGAGATAACAAACATTAACAAAAGAGGCTCATGCACGAGAAGAGATGCAAACCCTTTAGTCAAATATTGTCAAATTGAGTTTTTATTCCAAGTAGTCAATCACAGTTAATTGAGACATCAAAAGAAAGAGATGCACAACTAGCAATACATATAATAAATGCAAATAGGCAATAACCTCAAGTACACACAAATTTTGATAATCAATAATTGGGGACAACTTTTGATCAAATGAGAACACAACCTTCCATAGAGGTAGGATTGAGACAACAACCACAACAAGGAGCTATCTAAGGTAATTCAAAATCTATCTCATAGTTATTTGATTCATTGAAATCTTAATTATCAGATTGAATATTTAAATGTCTTCACTAATATTGTTTTAATATATAGAAAGAAGAGGACTAACAACAATGAGAGCAATACATGTAAGATACGAAGACAAGAAAAAACCCATTTTCCTAAATGTCAAAAATCAACCAGTAAGCCCAGATGTAAAACATTATAAGTTTAGCAATTTTCTTAGGACATTAGTTAGGAATGTCAAATTGGTACCATTATATATAAAGACTTGCCATATGTTAGGTCTTAAGAAAGAGAATGCTTTATGGAATCTCATGTAAGTAATGTATATTGGAAATTTTGTTCTTTATCTCTATGGAGATGTATTTTTTACAATCAACTTCTTTGAAATTTTAAATGATTATAAGATTAGCATATGATTTCTAATGAAGGCAAAAGGTGGTTGGTTACTACAATTAAACAAAGTTGGAGGGCTTATAAGTGTATCTTAAAGAAACAACACTAAATGAAGTACAAGACTAATGGAGAGAGATTGAGAAATTGTCCACCTCATATACCTTGGGATCAATTTAGAAAACTATTGTAATATTGAAATTTTGAAGAATCAATTGTTTAATATTATCCTTTTCTTCCTTATTTGTCAAATATGATTTTTGGGTTTATGTTAATATATTTTTCCTTCTTATTATTCCTTGATAATAATTACAAGCAGTGGCAAGAACCAATATTAACAGTTGACAAAAGCAAATAAGAATGCACACTATAGGAAAAAAGAGTTTTGTTAGGATTTGAGAACAATCGGTACATAAATTACAAAAACACCACTAATATATTTAGGTTTTATGTATGTTGCATTAACCTTATGATCCATATCTAACCATGCTTTGGTACATTTTTACAATATGGTGTTAGTATTTCATTTAAATTTGTTTTGTTACATTTCATTGTTTGCATTTGCATCAAAAAGCTAAGGATCCTAGTAAAAACTCCCCATCCCAACTTGAAATATTTAAGGCTACTCGTACAAGAAGAGCTAATCGAGAATATAAGCTATAAGATCAAACATCTAAGCAAATTGTAAGCAATTCCTTTTTTTTACCCTCTTTTTTTTAGTACATGACCTAAGGTTTAGTTCTATTTTTTCACTTTTAACTTGACATGCTTTGGATCTATAATTGGATTGAGGAGCTTCAAACTTTATGGGAAGGAACAAATAGCCATAGTCATCAAATGCCTTCTTATTATGATTGTAGGGAGGAGCATTCTAGGAGGGTGAGGTTCTATGGTAGAGGTGTAAACCGCACTTGTTTGAAAGACAAGTTTCAAGGTATTTGATGTGTGAATTATTTTGTACATTTTTTTGTCACAATTTTAGTGTTCTTCCTAGTTTTTAATTTAATTAGTCTTAATGTTTTGGGGTTTAATTGCATTTATCAAGTATTTGTTATTTTGTTATTGAAGAATTGGGTTTCAAATGGGTTTAAAAAGAAAAGAATTTGGACTAAAATGTATCTCATGTTTCAGTAAGAATTCCTATTATGTTAGCTTAGACACTATTTGGTTTTTAGGCCATAATTAGAGTTAAAGACCTAAAATTGGGGTGTTCTTTAGCTTTTTAGAAATCTAAGGCATAGGGATATAACTCTCATGAAGGGCCAACTCGAAATTTTATTATTTAGATAGCCAAAAATTGTTGGAAGTTAGTGGTGAAGAATCAAGGAAATGAAGTCTAAAATATAGAACAGAAAGCGTGGACCAATCGTAAAACCATTAGAGAATCGATTTGCTACTAAAAGGTTAGATTGGCACTAGTCCATGGCTGGTTGGTGAACCAATTTGATACTAGATGTGAAATTTTGCAAAAATAACCAAACCAACGTTGGTTTGCTATAATTTCTTGAATAGTACACAATATTTTTTGGGACATTTTAAGGGTATTTTGGTCATTTTGAGGGAGATCTATAAATATCATGATGACAAATGACTTAGGGGGAGAGAACAAAATAAAATGTAGAGAATCAAAAAGCAACAAGAATGAGAAATGAAAGTGCAAGATTTTAAGATTGTTGGCCTTCTTACTTTCTTGTCATTTTCCTTAATATTTACTAATTTATTTTAGGACATGTTATGAATGTTTAGTTATTTATTCATGTGTTTTGATGAATATGAGTGGCTAGATCTTTTATTATATGGTAAAGATGTACATGAAATTCTATTAACATATAAATATTCTAGTCGTTTTGATAATTTTTTGTTAATTCTATTTGATACTTTTGATTTTCATTCATGTTAATAACTAACCATTACTTGCATGTTTAAGACATTAAACAATAGAGCAAAAGTGGAAGTTTAATACTAGTTCATAAGAGCATTAAACTTAAGTTCTATAGTTTAGAAATAGATACACATCTTTGTGATCATTGTTAAAAATTCCACAAATCTTAATGAATTTATGTTAATTTCTATAATCATAAAAGTAGATATAGGATTAATATGAGTATAGTTATTGAGTCTTGAAAGAGAACATCAAATACTTTAAGGAATTCAATCATTATTGTTGACAAGTTTTAATTATAATCAAGTATTAAATTTGTTAATGATATTTAGTTGATGAAATCAAAGCTCCAAACCCCTTGTCTATTGATTTTTAGTTTATTTTAAAATTGACTTTTAGTTTGGTAGTTAGATAACCTTTTCTTCATTCGATTTATTTAAATAATGTAAATATTTGCATAATTTGGTAATTAAATTTCCTCCTCATAAGATTGATACTTGTACTCATGTTCATTTTATTATTTGAATGCATCATAAACTTAGGGTAGATTTTAGGTAAATCAATGTTTTTTTATTCAAATATGACCTTTATTTTATTTATTCTTAAATTTTATGTAACTTCCTAAATTTTATTTATTCTTATAATTCATTTAAGTAGTTATTTATATATGATTTTTTATTTAAATTTGACAATTTTTTAATTTAAATAATATGCCAAATTATGTAACTTACTTAAAATTTTAAGTTAGGAGTGTCTATGTGATGACCTTCCGAGTATCACAAATTAAAATAGATGATATTTGATTTAAAAAAGATAGATTTAACTAATTATATTGTTTATTCTAACTATTATTCAAGTTCAAATTCCTTTTATATTATTAGAGCAATTTCAAGAATAGGTTTGTCAACATTTATGAAAAGTAAAAAATTGTCATTTTATAATACAAAATTTAGATTTTAGTAATTATTTAAATCAAATTAAATGTTATTCAAATTTATAATTTTTTATTATAATTTTTACAATTTTAATAAATGGTAAATTCACCAAAAAAGTAAAATAAATATTATTTGAATAAAAAATGATTGAATTGAGTAACTGCATTTTCTAATCTAACCTTTAGTCAAATTTAAAGTCATTTTACATAATTTGTGCAATTTAAGTATTAGGTTTCCCAATATTCAGGAAAATATAAAAAAAAATATTTTTTAATACAAAATTCAATATTTTAGTAATTATATAAATCAATTCAAATGTTATTCAAATTTAAAATTTTTTATTATAATTTCTACAATTTTACTAAAAGGATAGTCCAAATTCACCAAAAAATAAAATTGATAAGATTTGAGAAGTTCCCGACTTCTCCTTAGGATCTATTAGTTTGTGATACTAAGAGGGGGGTGAATCAGTATCACTACAATTCACAATTTGCAGGTAAGTGAATAACTTCAACCTCTTCTTAAAAGTGAACTCTTTTTCAGACTCGACTAAGGTAGATCTATTGTTACCAACTAATCACAATAGTCCCCAAAGTCACCTTTCAGACACCTTGCCTAATAGACAATTCAGATGTTCTTATTTAGGCTTTCGTTAGGTTATGGGTTGACTAATACTTTAGCTGCATTCACAACTCAATTTAAAACACAGAATATAAAGCAAATTAAGGCTACACGAGATTTACGTGGTTCCGTTAATGTGACGTACATCCACGGTGGTAGGGACTCTCCCTTACTGAGACCATCCACTATACTTGAGAATTCCAGTTACAATGGATGTCTTAATTCTCTGCTTTTTTCACTATTGCAAATACTAAGTAAGTACAATATAAAGAGTGTCATTTACTGTGTCTACCCTTCTTCTAACTTGTCTTGCCTCTGTTGAATTGAAAGGCTGCTCTACTGCCGCTTAAAAGTTTACCGTAACGCTCTCTAACCTCTCTTGAAAAAATCTGGAAATACATTGAGTTCTTTCCGATGCTTCGCCGAATTCCTTCTCTAGGTTGTCTCACACAGCTCCTACTTTCACCGTCTCACGGTCTCACTTGTCTCCTTGTCTCACGGCTCGCCTCACAGTTTCTATTTTTCATCCAGCCCCTGTTCTGCCGGATTTGTCACCGTCGACCGGACCCCTGTTTTGCCGGATCTCTTACCATCCTGGCCGGTTCTCTCTCACGCCGTCGCCAGATCTCCTCTGTCCCAGCCGGATCTCTCTCACGTCGTCACCAGATCCCTTTCTGTCCTAGCCAGATCTGTCACCGTCCCAACCAAATCTCCTTCTGCCTTCGCTGGATCTCCTCTGTCCCAGCCGGATCTCTCTCACGCTGTCGCCAGATCGCTTTCTGTCCTAGCTGGATCTATCACCGTCGCAACCAGATCTCCTTCTGCCGTTGCCGAATCTCCTCTGTCCCAGCCGGATCTCTCTCATGGCGTCACCGGATCTCCTCTGTCCCACCGTCTGTCGGATCTATCTCACCGCCTGCCGGATCTGTCTCATCGTTTGCCGAATCTGTCACACCGTTTGCTGGATCTGTCACTGTCATTTGGATCTGTCTCACTGTCTGCTAGTGGTGTGCCGACCTGCTTAGTTGCCAACCACTGGTGTGCCAGTAGTGTGCCAATCTGCTCAACTGTCGATTGCTGGTGTGCCGGTGGTGTGCCTTTCTCACGGGTTTTTTTCTCTTGCCAGTGGTATGCGTAGGTTTTCTATATGTTTTTCTCAATAGCCGATACGTCTTTTTGTCATCTTCCGATGGCCTTTATATACTCCTCCATGAAATCCCAATAGGGCTTACTTGCGGCGAATTTACTGTCTTGCCCTTTTCATGTGGCTTTTACGTTCTTACCCCTCCATGTGGCTTTTACCTTCTTGCACACTTAAACCTAATTGACAACAATTACAACCTATACAAGGCTGTAGGAACAACAATCTCCCCCTTTGTAATTGTTGGCAACACTCATGACAAAAGCCATTATATAGTAGTTTTAACTCCCCCTAAAAATGCACTCCTCCTTTCTTAACAGCTCCCCCTGCACTATTGCTTCTCTCCCCCTTTGCCAACCAATTACAAATTTGAAAAACTCGCAAAGTGAAGATGGAGGATTTACCTGAACTTCAAGCTTGAGGAGGCATTTGCACAAATAGACTCAATCTGTGTTTTTCAAACAACTTCTTATTAGTGGGTCTTGGAACCAACTCCCATATATCATTCT
The DNA here is from genome assembly GCA_037832385.1 of Rhizophora apiculata. NCBI lineage: Eukaryota > Viridiplantae > Streptophyta > Magnoliopsida > Malpighiales > Rhizophoraceae > Rhizophora > Rhizophora apiculata. The sequence goes on along the minus strand of CM075435.1, from coordinate 3,554,673 downwards.
TCTCAATTTGATCCAGCTCCTCATTGATAGCTTTGACCCAGGCTTGGTTTTGAATAGCCTCTTCAACAGATTTAGGTTCAACTTATGAGAGTAGAGCAATAGCTCTCACCATTCTTCTTCTTGTTGTAACTCCTGCTGATGGGTCACCTATGATCTGATCTCCTTGATGAGCACTGGTCCATGTTTTCTTTGTCCTTCTTCCTTGCACCGTCTTAGTTGTAAGAGGATCTCTTTCTTCATCTTCAGACTCACTCTTCTCTGAGACTAAACTTACTTCTTGTTCCTTTTCTTTAGATTGGTCTGATTCTTCATCTACATTGAAGTCATCTTCTTCATTGTCCTCAACTTCTCCATTCTGCATTGTTTTCCAGTTTTCATCTATTCTTACATCATTGGAAGTGATCACTTTTCCCAGCTTATGCAGGAAAACTCTGTAACCTTTTGTCTTTGCTGAGTATCCCATAAAGATGCCTTCATCAAACCTAACATTAAATTTTCCCAAGTTTTGCTCCTTGTTCTTCACAAAACATGGCCTACCAAAGACTCTGAGATACTTAGCTGTTGTCTTCTTCCCACTCTATAGCTCATATGGAGTCTTATCAGTATTGGGCTTTAGTAGAACTCTGTTCAGTAGGTGCACAACTGTAAATGTTGCTTCTGTCCAAAATCTTATGTGAAACTTGGATTCCAACAGTAGAGTTCTTGCCATTTCAACCACAGCTCTGTTCTTCCTCTCTACCACCCCATTCTGTTGAGGTGTTCTTGCTGCTGCCATCTGATGGTGAATTCCATACTTCTCAAGGTAATCTTCAAAAGCTCCATTTGTGAATTCAGTGCCTTGATCTGACCTCAATACTTTGATCTTCTTTCCACTCTCATTCTCAGCCAATCTTCTGTATCTCTTAAAGCATTTCAAAACTTCTGACTTGTATTTGAGGTGCATGATGTAGGTCCTTTTGGAATAATCATCGACAATTAAGACAAAGTACCTCTCACCATTCAACCCTTTTGTTCTCATCGGCCTATACAAATCAGTATGCACAATGTCAAGCACTGCTTCAGAACTAAACTCTTTGGTCTTATACTACTTTCTGACATGTTTTCCTTTAGAGCATGCTGAGCAAACATACTCTCTCTCTCTCCTGAGGTCGAGAATATCTCTGATTGCATGAGTAGTGGTCAGCTTCCTCATATTCTTTTGTGATAAGTGTCCCAGCCTCCTATGCCAGAGTTGATTTTCTTCTTCTTTGATGAGTAGACAGCTGCTTGTCTTGTTCTCATCAATCACATATAAATTTCCAGCTGTTCTCTTCCCGACTATAACAGTATTGCCTTCTTTACTCTTTACCTGACAACCTATTTTTGTAAATATTACCTTATGGTCTTCGTTGCATAGCTGACTGACAGATGCTAAATTATATCTGAGTCCTTCAACGTGCAGAATATCTTTCAGCTTTCCTCTTCCAATCTTTATTGACCCCCGACCATTGATGTTGAGTGAATCATCATTGCCAAACTTGACTCTGTCTTCTCTTGATTTGTTTAGCTTTGATAATTTACTCTTGTCTCCCGTCATGTGCAAAGTGCATCCACTATCAAGGATCCACTGCTTATCCTTGCAGTCAACTTAAAGTGCAATTTTAGCTATATTAGCCACCTCCCTTTTAACTTTATATTCCTTCTTTTGAACTGGTTGGAAGATAGCTTTCTCCTTTTTCTCAGCTTTGACTGCACTACTTGTTTTCATTGTGCCATTGAGTGCCTTCTCTTACTCAAGGAGAAGTGTCATGCATCTCTTGGCATTATCGCCATCCTGCCCACATCTTTCACACTGTTCCAAGTCTGCTAATATAGCAAACTTGTTCTTTGAAACCACTGGTTTGGGCTTCCACCAACAATCCTTGTCAGCGTGTCCTTGCTTTTTATAGTATGTACAAGAACTCATGACAGGTGTTCTCTTTTGAATTCTGTATTGTCTCCCCCTGCATGTAGCATCATATCTTCTTATGGGACTTCTTTGATTTGAATGATGATCTTCTCCATCTTGAATTCTGCTCATCCTCATCTTCATCATCAAGTTTCACTTTGCACTGAGAAGTAAAGTATCCAGTCTGCCCACAACGATAACATCTCAAGAACAATTATCCTTTTCCTTTCTTAGACCCCTTTTTGAATTTTCTTGTGAAGTAAGCCAATACTTCACCTTCACTTTCTTCCTCATCATCATCATTATCCTCACTGGATGATTCTTCCTTTTCTTTTATCTTCAAGTGTTTCATAGTTTTGAAAGCTACCTCCTTTGATACCTTTCACATTGATGAGCTCTCAGTCGACTTTATTCTCATCTCATATGCAATGAGATTGCACTGAAGATCATGCAGAGACATAAAGTTGAGATCTCTACTCTCCTCTATGGCTGCCACCTTTGAAGCAAACCTCTCAGGCAGAATTCTCAGAATTTTCTTCACAATCGATGAGTCCTTCTTGTTCTTCCCATGACTTCCCAGGTCGTTTACAGTGTCAATAACCCTGGTGAAGAACTCTTGAACTGTCTCATTCTTCTACATTCTGAGAGATTCATATCTCTCCTTGAACACTTGAAGCTTAGCCTCCTTCATTCTGCCATCACCTTCATAGACTTTTTGCAATCTATCCCATATCTCCTTGGTAGATTTGTAGTCCATAACTTTAGCATACTCAGCATCTGTCAATGCTAAAATGATGACATTTGAGGCCTTCCCATTTATCTCAAACTGCCTTAACTCCTCTTGGGTTGGGTCTTTACCTTCTTTCAGAGCCACAAAACCCTCCTGTATGCATTTCACCACATTCATGCTCATGGTTGTAAATACCACTTGCATTCTTGCTCTCCACATATGATAGTTGGTTCCGTTGAAGATTGAAACCTTCTTGCTGTGAGTGGTGCTAGTGCTAGTACCGGCTTCCATTTCTGAGTATGCTGAACAAGTCAAACTTCTAGATCCCTTCAAACTAGTACACCAAGCTGTTAAACTTCAAACTAGTAAACCTGTGCTCTGATACCAATTGAAGTTCCCGACTTCTCTCTAGGATCTACTAGTTTGTGATACTGAGAGGGAGGTGAATCAGTATCACCACAATTCGCAATTCGCAGGTAAGTGAACATCTTCAACCTCTTCTTAAAAGTGAACTCTTTCTCAGACTTGACTAAGGTAGATCTATTGCTACCTACTAATCACAATAATCCCCAAAGTCACCTTTCAGACACCTTACCTAATAGACAATTCGGATGTTCTTGTTTAGGCCTTCGTTAGGTTATGGATTGGCTAATACTTTAGTTGCATTCACAATTCAATTCAAAACACAGAATGTAAAGCAAATTAAGGACACATGAGATTTATATGGTTCTGTTAATGTGACGTACATCCACAGTGGTAGGGACTCTCACTTACCGAGACCATCTACTATACTTGAGAATTTCAGTTACAATGGATGTCTTAATTCTCTACTCCTTTTACTATTGCAAATACTAAGTAAGTACAATACAAAGAGTGTCACTTACTGTGTCTACCCTTCTTCTAACTTGTCTTACCTCTGTTGAATTGAAAGGCTGCTCCACTGCCGCTTAGAAGTTCACCGCAACGCTCTCTAACCTCTCTTGAAGAAATCTGGAAATACATTGAGTTCTTTCCGATACTTCACCGAATTCCTTCTCTAGGTTGTCTCACACAGCTCCTGCTTTCACCGTCTCACGGTCTCACCCGTCTCCTTGTCTCACGGCTCGCCTCACGGTTTCTGTTTTTTGGCCAGCCCCTGTTCTGCCGGATCTGTCACTGTCGACCGGACCCTTGTTCTGCCGGATCTCTTACCGTCCCAACCGGCTCTCTCTCACGCCGTCGCCGAATCTCCTCTGTCCCAACCGGATCTCTCTCATGCCGTCACCGGATCTCCTCTGTCCTAGCTGGATCTCTCTCACACTGTCACCGGATCCCTTTTTGTCCTAGCCGGATCTGTCACCGTCCCAGCCGGATCTCCTTCTACCGTTGCTGGATCTCCTCTGTCCCAGCCGGATCTCTCTTACAGCATCGCCGGATCTCCTTTGTCCCACCGTCTACCAAATCTGTCTCACTGCCTACCAAATTTGTCTTACCGTATGCTGGATTTGTCATACCGTCTGCCGTATCTGTCACCGTCGTCCGGATCTGTCTCACTGTCTGCCGGTGGTGTGCCGACCTACTCAGTTGCCAACCACTGGTGTGCCGATAATGTGCCAATCTGCTCAACTGCCAACTATTGGTGTGCCGGTGGTGTGCCTTTCTCACGGGCTTCTCTCTCTTACCGGTGGTGTGCGTAGGTTTTCTGTCTGTTTTTCTCAATAGCCGATACGTCTTTTTGTTGTCTTCTGATGACCTTTATATATTCCTCCATGAAATCCCAATAGGGTTTACTTGCGGTGAATTTACTGTCTTACCCTTTTCATGTGGCTTTTACGTTCTTACCCCTCCATGTTGCTTTTACCTTCTTGCACACTTAAACCTAATTGACAACAATTACAACCTATACAAAACTGTAGGAATAACAATTTGAATAAAAAAAATATGATTTAAGTAATTATAATTTTTCATACTAACCATTATTCAAATTTAAATTCTTTCTATATTATTTATACAATTTAAATAATAGTTTACTCAACATTCAAAAAAAGTTAAAAAAAAAATAACATTTTTTTAATAAAAATTGATATATTTTAGTAGTTATTTAAATTAAATTAAATATTATTCAAAAGTGCAAATTTTTATTGTAAATTTATACAATTTTTCTAAATAATTATACTAAATTTACTGAAAAATAAAATCGACTCTATTTGAATAAAAAATTACTAATTTGAGTAATTTATTTTCTATTTCAATTATTATTCAAATTTAATTTTTTTTATATAATTTATATAATTTCTATATTAGGTTACTCAACTTGCAAGGAAAGAAAAAAAGAGTAAAATTTTTGAATGCAAAACTCAAAATTTTAGAAATTACATAAATCAATTCAATTTTTATTCAAATTTAAAGTCTTTTATTATAATTTTTATAATTTTAGAAAAATGTTACTCAAAATTCACTAAAAAGTAAAATAAATTATATTTGAATAAAAAAAAACTAATTTAAGTAATCGTATTTTTTATTCTAACCATTATTTAATTTAAATTATTTATTTATTATTTATACAATTTAAATAACAAATTAATCAACATTCAAGAAAGACAAAAAAAAAACAATATTTTTGAATACAAAAATACAAATTTTAGTAGTTATTTAAATCAAATTAAATATTATTCAAATTTATAATTTTTTATTATAATTTTTACAATTTCACTAAAAGGTAACTCTAATTTTCCCAAAAATAAATATAAAACCTATTTAAATAAAAAAATGACTTATTTGAGTAATTTATTTTTTATTTAAATTTATCATCTTTTTACGTAATTTATGAAATTTAAGTATTATGTTACTTAATATTCATGAAAATGTTGAAAATAACAATTTTGAATACAAAAATCAAGAATTTAGTAATTATATAAATATGTTTAAATGTTATTCAAAATTAAATTCTTTTACTATAATTTCTACAATTTCAATAAATGGTTATTTCAAATTCACTAAAAACTAGAATAGATCATATTTGAATGAAAAAATAATTGATTGAAATAATTGTATTTTTTATTCTAATTATTATTAAAATTTAAATTCTTTTTATATTATTTATACAATTTAAGAAATATATTAGTCAACATTCAAGTAAAGTAAAAAACAAAATTTTTGAATACAAAAACCCCATATTATTTATTTTATACTAATTTTTCTCCTATCACTTCTCTTCATTTATAAGTTCATTCAAAAAGACTAATTTTTTATTTATCATATAGTATAATAGGTAAAAAAAATTATTGTTTATTATTTATTTTTAATATATTAGTTTTAATAAAAAAAATATATAATTTTTTTATTTTTATATTCATTTTTATTTTATTATTAAATTTTAATTGTATATTGACTTTCTGATTTATAATAGACAAAAAAATTATTATTTAATATATATATTTTATATTTTAATTTGTATGAAAAATTTACATATATATTATCCATTTACATATATTTATATCATTTATAAAATGTATATATACAAAAATATGTGTGTGTGTATAATTTTTAAAAATATGTGGATGAGGCCAAAAACATCCTCATCTAGATCATGATTCTAAAAGGGATCATATGATGATGACGAGTTGGATTTAGCTTCATCCATGGCTTGTTGAGCTTATCAGAGAATATCTATCAAATATAGTCATATATTCCTACTTGGTTTTGGCTCTTGCTAAGAGGGCACTTGTATGTGTCTTTTGTTAGAGGAATTAAGAGATGCTTGTTTTTAATGGTGTTGGACTGGGGATTTGTAGAAAACCACTATAAGACACCATGCTTGTGAGCTTTTTGCTCTTGAATAGCAGAAAATTGGAGTTCCCATACACAAATCCAAGGTAGCTTGAAAATATAATAAAATTCTAATAATTGAGGAAAAGAAGCATGGGTAATTTGGGGCTAGAATTTTGATTGGATGATATTGAAACCTTCCTAAATTGAGTTTAAAAAGATTTCAGATGTTGGACCAAACTAGTTCCCATAATGGTTAAAGTAGAGAGAAAAGGTAATGGTGGCTTTGTTTTCCTATAAAGACATCAAGGAATTCTAATGGGATTGATTTTGGTAATAGAAAGCATTAAACCATTCTTGTTTGTAATCCTAGTAGTTGAATTTGGGAAGGAAACTTAAGGACATAGTAATGTAGGCTTGAAATTTTTGATAGTGGTTTAGTGATTCATGCCAATTTGAGGGTTGAAGGACTTGAATAATTTGAATAGTTGAGTGGATAATTTGGCTTGGATCGTTGGGTGGTAATGGTGCTTGATTTTGATTGATTCAATTTTGATTAGTATAGTTTTATATAATGATCTAGAATCCTAAGACTTGTAAAACTAGTTTTAAGAAAACATTTTGTTGGCACCAACCTAAGGGTTGGTGTCAAAGAATCCTCTTTCAATCAACTCAATGTTTTGAAAAGAGAGCTTGATAATATAAGGCAAAACTTTTTTTGAAATTGCATGAAAATTGCTTGGGAAAATAGTTTATAGAGGGTATCTAAAACAACCACCTCTTCGCCTTTTGAAATTGATTTGGAGAGAGGGGCTAGTGAGACTGTAACCACCTCATTTAAGAGAGGGGTAAGTGATACCTTAACTACCTCTTTGGTTGTTACTTGATTGGTGTTCTTATTGGAAGAAACACTAGTGCTTACTTTAGGCTTAATATACTTTTAAGAAGTAGGTTTTGATGATAGTGGATAGTTTGGTAGAGAGGCTAACTAGGTTTTAAGTGTTTGATGGGCTTATGGTGGTAAACTCAAAAGGGTTGCTTTAGTTTTAGGATTGATATTTGAATGGGAGGATGAATGGTGGGAGCTTGAAGAGTTTGAAGGATTTTCTTGGGCTAATGTTCTTTTTTGAAGATTGGAGCCCATATTTTGAGTGGCTTGATAAAAGATTTGGAGGGAGCCTTAGTGGACTTTTTTTGAGTCATTGTGGTGGTACAAAGCCTTGTAAGAATTCTTTTGTAAGAAAAATCAAGCAAAGAATTTGATCTACCTTTCACAAACTCAATGTCAAAGTTAAAAATGCTTAAAATTGCTTACTAACGAGCAAAACTTTGTTTTGATGTAAGGTTTTAAGTATATTTTTGTAAAACATATTTTATAATTTGACAATCAATGCTGAATAAAAATTTTTGATTAAACAAATCATTTTGAAATTTAAAGATGCACAAAAAAAATTGCTAAAATTTCTTTTTCGATTGTAGAATACCATTACTGACAGTCATTCCAGTGTTTGGACGTAAAATGAACAAGTTATTCTTGTTTACTATTAATTTGCTTAAGGATCCCACCATAACCTATTTTTGATGCATCTATCTCAACTATCTTAGGTAGTTTTGGATACAAATGTGCAAACAAGGAAGTTCCTTCACTTGCTGCTTAATGGCTTGAACTATGGCTGTATGCTCAGGAGTAGATTGCAAAATGGATGTTTTACAAACCAACAAAGAAGCTATATTAAGTTTGAAGGCTCATAGTTTATTCTATGCAAGTGTAGTTGCAGATGCTAGTATGAAAGGAATTAAACCATAATTTCTACTAAGACTTGTCTACAATGTATAAATAGGCAATCCCATTAGGTTGGGCATAGATCGTTACCTGATTTTCTCCTGTCATTAACCAACTTGGACAAAGAGTGTTATCAGAACACTAGCTTCACATTGTGTCTGTGTTGGGATGGGGTGGAATCTTCAGGAAAGTATCAAATGATTTAGGAAGTGTGATTAAGGAGGTTACTCACATCGTTGACTGGGTGCTGGCTAGCATTTTTGCTGTTGTATATCTATATGCTTGGTTTTTTTTTTTTATAATAGAGCACATTTTTCGTATTTGCACTGCAATGTATGGATCTGGTCTAAACTATAATTCTGGGTATGGCTCTGGAATGTATGGTTCTTCATATGGTGGATTTGGAGGGTCTTATGGTAGTGGACTGTATGGGAACAACATGTATAGAGGAGGTTATGGTGGGTTATATGGAGGTGGCATGTATGGCGGTGGGATGTATAATGGTGGCTTTGGTGGTCCAATGGGTGGTTATGGAATGGGCATGGGTCCTTTGGCGAGCAAGATCCAAATAATCCTTATGGTGGTCCACCATCTCCTCCTGGCTTTTGGATTTCTTTCCTCAGTGTGGTGAGGAAATCATCATTGTTTTTTTTTTTCTAGCTTAATCTTTTTTCATTTCATTTTTATTTTCTGACTATATCACTTAAGTAATTACTAGAACCTGCTCCTAAAAGTAGCAGTTTCTTTTACTTCTATTTTCTTGAATGCTAAGAATATTTCAAAGTGTTGTTCATAGTCATGTAGCCCATAAATAGTTCCTCAATTATCTTCATTCAGACTTCTGACGAGTGTTTTGATATCTTTCTTGGATGTTTTGTCTCAGTTGCTCAGTATTTTTAACTAGTGAAATTCTGTCATCATATGGCACATGCCTTTCCTTGGTCCTTTCAACTGTGCAATCAAGTCATAAGCTTGTAGAATCAAGTTGAAGTTTTAGTGGAATTGGAGTTGCTCGATAGAGAGGCATGGCTGGAATGTTTGCTGCATTGCATATTTTCTTGACTTGCCTTAGCGAGAGATTATCTTGCCATGCTCTTAGATAGAGCACCGTGACCAGGTCTATTTACTCTCAAATTATATTAGATGAGGAGTAATTGTAAGGTCACAAAACAATCAAATAAAGATACCATATAATTTGAATATAATGAATGTTATTTAAATCATTAACGTCATATATGTTTTCTTGGTGTAAAAACTCTTTTCCACAATTTTGTAAACATCCTTAAAATAGTTTTGATGCTTTGGTTTCCTATTGGTGGCAGATGCAAGGAGTTGTGAGCTTTTTTGGTCGGGTTTTAATTTTGATAGATCGGAGCACGCAAGCATTCCACATGTTTATGTCTGCACTTCTACAGGTTTGGTTCCTAAAGATCATTACTTTCCACTTGTGAAACCTTGATGCAAATTTAGTGAGGCTGGAGGCTGAACATCGTGTATCAAATAATAACTCATAAAACTACTGCCTGCAGCTTTTTGATCGCACAGGTTTATTGTATGGAGAGTTGGCTAGATTTGTTCTGAGACTGCTGGGAATCAAAACAAAGCCCAGGAAGCTTCGGGACCTAGACCTGATGGACTTCCTGCTCCCCACAATCCCCGTGGGAATGAGAATTTCATTGAGGGTCCTAAGGCTGCTCCTAGTGGTGCATGGGATAATATATGGGGAAGCAATACAAGCAGTTAAGGCTGCCAATGTCCATTCCAGGGGTCATTTTTCCCCTCACACACAAGTCCAGAATTGAGAGCTATGTGATAGGAGGTGAATGGAGTGCTACTCTCTTTTCTCTAGGTTGCGCTTGCTGCATGCTGAAGTTTGTTCGGTTGCTTGAAATAAAAACGCCTTTGTTCTGGGCAGCGTGGTCTGTAACCTGGTTGTGCAAAAACGCTTCCTGCCCATGGTGATTTTGTTAAGAAAGGACCCTATGCCGTGAAAGGGAGAGATAAAGTAAGAGCGTGCAATAGGAACAGGAGACGGTATCATGATTGTAATTTGTGTTGGCATAAATGTAACTTCAATGCGGATTTACCATATTATCGCTCCAAGTTCAAGTACTGTGTATGATTTGGAACAAACGCATAATGTGAGAAGGAACGGATCTTACAGACTAACATGTCATCCGCTATTCTCATTTCAAAATTTGCTGACAAAGGTTGTTCAACAACTTCTCAAAAAAAAAACCTTTTCCAATTTCACTAACCAAGAATTGTAAAGAGAATTTGTCCGCCTTATACCGAAACCAAGAGGCAAAAAGAAGCAAGCTTATCCACCTGAATTCCAAGTTATCCTAATGAGGTCCTTTGCCATAATAGCTCCCTGTAACAATGTCACGTCAAGGAAGAATCTTATCAAGTAGTCGACTTCTTTCTCACCTTATCCGACATTCTATAAGTGCAAAACGTTACAAGTGAGAAATGCACGACTGATAACTATTATAACAATGGCTCTTGCAATTCAAGGCATTGTCTGTGGATGGACTCTTCAGACCTATACATTATGCCATGAATTTGGGTCCTATGTTCAACCAAAACGACGTTACGCCTCGGAGTACTAGAAATATTATGGGCTCGAATGTCTCTGTCCTTCACCCTTAATAGTTCCAGCAATTTCACTGTTCAGAAACGTCGGGAGGAAGAAACATGAGAGAGAAGATTATTGGTTATCATGCTTCCTCGACATTCAAAATTACAGAAAGGAGGGAAATTATAGAAGAACACGAGGACGTTAATTTAAGTAACGGCGTCAGTCGCCATTGAACCAGATAACAATCCTAGCCATCCACGCGCACAGATCCGTCTAGTGAAAACGGAAAACTTAAAATGGACCGCGTGCGTAACAGAATTTCAAGACCCAACACAGAAGGAAACAGGCATTCGAGCCTATGAGATAATGTGTTAGAAATAGGAATCTTTCAATCCAATGGTTTCCTGTTACTCTCTGGCAAGGAAACAGAGTCCATGCATACGCATATCCGGAGTCGCAAAAGTCAAATGAATCCGATCCTACGTGTGTCGTGGGAGCAAAAACTATATAATGCAAAGAGACTCCCCAAACAGCACCACCCACATCTGCACTATCAGAGTGTCCATTCTTGAATTCTTGAGTGTTTACGCTGCTATTATTCATCTCTTTCTCCCGAACCCTAATTTCCTTTCTTGAATTCAACATCTCTTTACAAAAAAAAATCACGTTAATCCACCAATTTTCCTCCGAAAGCCACACTCTCAACATCCCAGGGTTTTTTTTTTTTTTTATTCCTGTGGGGTCTTCTTTGCCCAGATTAGTTTGAAGATGAAAATGATGGTGGAATACTTGTTGCGGAGAAACGGAACCGTCGATGGTGCCTTACAGATGGTCGATTCCGCCATCACTTTCGCTGCCAAGCAACACCCGCGCGACTTCTTGAAGGTTAGGAGTCAGATTAAAAAGAAGCTGAACAACGCACTGCTGTTCGTTGGTTCTGATGGTAGCTCAAATGGCGATGATTCCATGACCGATGCAACTGATAGCCTCGACATCAGCATGGCCGATGCTGCTACGACTTGTGAGAGTTGCAACATGGCAGCAGACGAGAACGGCGAGGTTTCTTCTTTTAGGATACAGCAAGACAAGAATACTGTGGTCGAGTCTAATGGGGAGAAGGGGCCACTTGTTATTAGGTTTAAGGTGCCTGCTGCAATGAAGAAAGAACGATTAGTGTCCCAGAACAATGAGGTTTCCTCTTGGACGATACAACAAGACAAGAATGCCGCTGTCGAGCCTAATGGGGATGGTAAGAAGAAGGGGCCACTTGTTGTTAGGTTTAAGTTGCCTGCTGCAATGAAGAAAGAACAATTAGTGTCCCAGAACAATAAGGTTTCTTCTTGGACGATACAACAAGACAAGAATGGCGATGTCGAGCCTAATGGGGATGATAAGAAGAAGGGGCCACTTGTTCGCTTCCTGCCTGGAAACCAAGGAGGTGCTGATGCTGTCTGGCATGAAGTCGCAGATTGTGAAGCAGAAAGCAAGCAAAAGAGAGAAGAAAAAGAAGCCGAAAGAGAACAATTGCGAAATATTCGTAGGATATTAAAAGATTGGGTTCAATTGGGAGTTAGTGTACGAGAGATGTAAGAACAATTGTACAGCTTGCGTCTCCTGGGTACCGTGCATAGGTCACATTGACCAAATCATGTAAATATTTGAGTTTTTGCTTGTGTTCTTTTGAGTTTGTTTTAGTGCAAAATTTGCTTGGTAAGCATGTTGACAACCTTGACATCAGATTAAAGAAAACATTACGTTAATGATTTGATCATTGACTCATAATATGCGGCTACTTTGGTTGATAAAATTTATTGGATTTAAATAAACCCGTGAAAAATAAAAAAAGGATCTCTCAATAACTAGATCCTGTAGTAACTGGCACAAGAATTTTCGATTAGGAGTTGGGTTCCTTGCATCTTGCCTTAGCTAGTGAGTGGCTAACAACAGTTATCTGCAATCAATCTTAATGAAGAAATACTGAGTAAACATGCTGGGACTAGAAATTAACACAAGAAGTTCTTCGCTGAAGTAATAATACCATTACGCATGCAGAGTACAATATAAGGTGTACATAGTTAACAGGTATGAAATCAAACAATTGAGCAACTTTCAATTCAACCAAACAAGCTGAAATGCTGAAAAATTTGTTCAGGAAATTATTGTCCTTATCAGGATTCTGCAAGCATCCTAAAACAAGTTCTACATTTTGCACATTCATGAAAGTTTCACATCAGTTAAAAGTGTAAGGATAGTTTCCCCATTATTATCTTAACATCTAATCGGGTCCTTATGCATTATTTCCTCTTCCTTAATCTCAACGTCGACTCCTTAAACTCTAAACAACTCTTTTTTTCATGGGAGATAATCGAGAAGTTTCCCTGATTTTCAAAACCAGTAGCCTTCTGCATCCATCTCTCAAAGCCTGTGTCCCATGCCCCACGGTCCCACAAATAAAGATACCAATTCACATGAAGCTCATCCAGCTTATTGCAGTTGATCCCAATAGATTTTCACTCTAATATCCTCACCTTGTGACACATCGCTAGATTCCATTCTTGAAGCAGTAGGCATCCTTTTGCTATTGGCACAATAGACTTATCATCAATGGTTCTGCACATCCTTGCATTCAAAATTTTAAGCCTTCCAGCCAAACCATTTCCTATTGCTGCCAATGCACCTCCATGTAATGACCAGCTTATGCCAAAAACATTTAGACACTCCAGGCCACCTCCACGAACAATGCCCATGATCCCTTCAGGTTCAAGGTTACAGGATTCAACATCTACATTAGCAAAAGTTGGTGAACAGCCTTCAATTCTATAACCAGCTACTTCCCTGTAACAAGATATCTTGAACATTAGACATTGGTGGCAAAGGCTAAGGAGACTGAATGAACATTGACACTGCAGAGATTGGCAGCTTAAATTTTGAATATTGAGTGAGTGGTGACAAGTGAAGCCAAATGATTCTCGAGCAGAACTAGAGTCAAGGCATCAGAAAATCATAGAGGGGCAATCAACAGAGAGGCACATGATGAGGCGTGATCATCACAAGGATTTTTCATGTCAACTTTGTTGGCACTCTTCTGAAGGCTGTAAAGCTCTGATTTTTATGGTGAACTTTTTATAAACTGAGGTAGATGAGTTTGGGGAATCAAAACCACAGAATATAGTTGAATCTCCATGTCCATAGCCTATGTGAGCCCCAAATTTACGACAAAGGAGTTTAGTTTGCAAATGGTGATGGGCCCAAAGGATAGGAAGACAATTTCCTTCATCAACTTGTGTGAATCAACTAAGGTCAACAGAATAGAAGGAGATGCTACCTTTCTTTATGGATTTCTGATATTCAGGACTTATGGTAGAGGTGATTTGATTAGAAGATTCAAGTTTCAAAGGGTATCCACAGGACCCACAACTGCAGACCAAAAACCTGAAAAGCAAAAAACAGAAAATTGTTAATAACCAACAGATGCAAGCCATAACATGCACCATAAAACAACATGCATTGCCAAACAAACGTTATGACCAGTAAAATGACATGCCTGTATGAGTGGGAGTACTAAATTGTCAATTGTTCGTATGTGAAGTAAATTTTCCAAGTGTGATATCCTAGCTCTACAGGACAGGACAACATTTCTCCCAACAAAGGCTGAAGTTATACGACACAGAAGCAACATTATAAGAGCTGAAGGCTCAACTAACCATGAATCTAAGCAGTCTGCATGGTGCAAGAAATCAACAGAGAAACAGCCAAGAGTACTTCTTCCCCATCAATTTAGTTGGCATGTTTCCAACGAGTTGCTTGCAATTGCAGACATGTTAGGTGTGAGTGTCAGAAAGCATGCTGGCTAGAGTTTAGAAAGTAACACAACTGATTCGAAGTGTGCTGCTGGCAGAACATGACGAGTAATAAAGAAACATTTTTGGAATTAGTCAATAAATCTTAGAACTGAGTCACCACAGCTATGACACTTCTTCTGTGACTTTTTCTTCACAACACCATAAGTGTGACCAATATAGATGTGAGCATCAGGCCAGAGAAGCTCGGTTGTTTTGTTTCTAAGATTTCAAAAAAGTTTGGTTGTTGTAGATTGTGCAATAATTAGAGATCCAAAATGTGCTCATTCAGATATCCAAGATCAAGTCCTAATTTGACAATGCAATGCCTCAAACCCCAGAAGCTTGCATTCTTCAAAAAGAGTCCATTAAAGTAGAATAAGCATAACACATTGTCAAATCAGCCTAGTAAACTAAAAATTGCACTTTGATCCTGTAATTGATACCATAAACGATTCATCAAACAACCTACAAACAAAAAGTTAGCGACAGGAGATTGGTCTTGCCAATCCATAGAAAAAACTTATCACCTCCATACACAGGTGCCACCAATCCGTCTCTGCAAAGTTGTTTAGCATTAAATCATCAGAAAACAAAGAGTCAACTTACAATGTGGGATCTTTTATTGCTCTTCCATTAACTTCTTCGTTCAATTACCAGATCAATATAAGCAATCGTTTAGGCCTGTAATCAAAGGAAAAAAGAAAAAAAAAAAAAAAACCAATCTTTTCCGAGCCCAATTGCAGGATTTGCTCAAAGGTAGCTCTTTCTAACCCTTCTACTCGTTTCTCAACAGAATAAAAGGACCAATAGTGATTACTCAGTACAAAAATCTCTATGAAATATGGTAAATTTAGCTCCAAACCCATTAGACAAAAAGTGGAAACTAAGCACTAGATGTACTGGAACATGAATTAAGACGATCAATCAGTTCAAAGGGCTAAAGGAAAGGACCATCAAGTAAGCAAAGGTTACAGAAATTCTACCCAAAAACCAGAACCAAATTTATAAAACTGGACGCCAAAATCCCACTCAAAGCAATCAACAGTGATGCTTTTAGGCAAAAGAAAAGAGACAGAAACCACCATTACCAGAATTAACTGTAAGTGACGTCCGCTTGGAACATATCCTGGGATTGATGCATCTGATTCAGGTTCCATTCTTCTGGGATCCCATTTGACATTCCAAGTAATTCAAACACTAAAACTGTTCTTAGCAGAAAGTCTGTTTGCTTTTGGGTTAAAGGATCGAGAGAATTGGCAATTGGGTCAAACTACTAAAGCCATTCAAGCGGAAGAGATCGGTTTCTGGTTGATTATGTTTTCAGTTGTCACCTTTTCAGCTTTTGAGATTCAGTTGACTTTAGAAAATTGCCGGACAGAGACGGGCCTATGCGAAGGGGTTTTTCGGTTCATTTCCGTTGTGTCTCCATCAAGGAACTGTCTTTTTCTCTTCTCAACCGCATTTTTTGGGAGAGATCACTAAGTACTGCGTTATAGCACCTACGTTCAACATAGGCTGTGTCCTTTTGCTTGTTTTATTTTTTTATTTTTCCGGGTTCATTCTGATTGGAAAATATTTGCTGCTCCCAAAAAGCACCGGACAAGTCTCTGTCATATCTTACTCCTATTTATCTAAATTTGGTTACATCGTACCGTTGTATCGTAAAAATATCAATTAATTGGAATCAATTTAATCTGATTCACTTAAAATGTAAAAAAATAATTTTAATTAAAAAATTTATATTTTTAATTAAATTTTAAAATATAATTATATATTATATTATAAAATTATTTTTTATATAAAAAATTTATTATTTTATTTAAAAATTTATTAAATTAAAAATATAGATAAAAAAATAAATTTATTATAATTATAAAAATTTTGAAACTCATGTCCCTGTCTATAAAAAGTTATCCTATCTAATTCTAATGTAAGTATATTTTAACTTAAATTTATTGAAATAATTTAAATATTTTCACACTCAATAATTATTGGCAAAAAAAATTATCATGTTAATTACTAATTGAAAGTATTAGAATTAATTTGTTTAGAAGTTATTATCGTTATAAATGAATTGTTAGCATATAGAAAATGAAAATAGAAGAGGAAGACAGTAATTGAAAAAAAAACAAAAATTTACATAGTTCGTTGGTCAATGTGACATACATACATGGGGGGCGGCAACACAAGATTTCTACCATCAATTTGGACATTGCACGAGTCGCTTAAGCTCTCAAACCCTAAGCCCAATTACACCCAACTTTCAATTCGTCGAGTGGCAATCAGTATAATCCTAGTTATGAACTGTCCAACGTGCTCATCTTGCTGCTTTTTAGCCCAATTCCTTCCAACATCCACAACGGATTTTTAACGTCCCTAAAAAATTCTTGGCCTTTCAACGACAATAACGAATTCTTGGTTTCTTGGGATCAACAGTAGGCTTAGGTGCATCAGCCAGGTCATCCACTCGTATTCGCTTCCTTGAGTCTTGAAATTTTTGACATCCTTCGTGAAGCTTTCTCTTGCTGGCTTCAAGCTTTTGCCAGAGCAAATTTTCGTGGACCGACTTGGGGCTCTGGACTGTTTATTTTCAAATTAAAAAGAAAGCAAAAGTTGTGGCTCCTAATAAGTATGTGTGGTAGGCAAAGGATGTAACTATTGATTCAAATTTTTAAATAATTATTTATTGTATTCATAGACATTGTCACGAGAATAATTTTGAAAATATAATAATTTTTTGAGAGTTTGATTTCAATAACTTGTAATTAAATATATTTTATTTTATCTTATAAAAAAATTTATATAAACCTCTGTTATATATTAGTAGGAGTAAATTTTGCCTTAAGGAGAGTGGTATTGGATATATGAGTTAAAACAATTATTTTCCAAATTCCAAGATAATCAAGAGGTTTGTAAAATCCTAATTTATAATTGAAACGATGAAAGATTAGCTTTTGACATTAGGAAAGGATCAAGTAAGTCCTAACATGATATATTTTCTTCTTAATTGTGTGATAACATGAAATACTAAATCTATGAAATTGCTCGTGCATTAACAGATTAATGTTTTCCATGTGGCATCAAACTATGGTTTAAGAATTCATCATTTTCATTAAAAGGTTGATATATGTCTTGAAGTATAAAACTAAATTGGGTTTATCTACATGAGATATATAATTGTGCATTCAAAATTTCTTATATTCTTTATATTTTTGGAATGCCATTGTTTACATGTTTTGTCCTTGCATAAGAAATTATTATGTATAATGGACACCGTGAGCTAAAGAAAACTTCAAGGAATTATAAATTGGTCAAAGGTACATAATGGGGTGCTTAATTAATTATTTATTAACACAAGTGCCAAAAAATTAGTATGTGTTATCCATCTATTGCAAGGATATTTTATATTGATTTGTGCATGGTGGTTATAGTAATGGTTATATAAAAATCACAAACATGATTCTTGGTTTGCATATGTGACTATTGGTTGTTCAAAAACAATAAACATTACTACACAGTAAAGTGGAATTGTAAATTCTTAAGAGAAAGCAGTGCCGGCCCGTTGGATATTGTACAAGAGGCCATAAAGCATTGCCTTCTATTGGGGTGGTTAATTATTAGCAGTTATTGCTAGCGTTTCCTTTGACATTGCCTTGCGTGCCTTGTGATATATGCATGCATGCATGTGAGATTACTAGTAGGAACCACGTGCATGTAACTGTTACTTTTGGAACGGCACAGCTTCAAAGGAATTGTAAATTCCTTGTCAAGGCAGCAAACCAGCAATAACTTAAATTTTTCCCTTCAACAATAATGTGTCCATTCTAGGAGTCAAACACAAGAAGGCAAGGGTAAAATCAAAGGCATGGAGCCAGATGACTTTATGTACACAAATTTATTGGTACATAGGCGGCAATGAGATTAAAAAAAAAATAAAAAGGTGAAAAGTTGTCGTTGCTTATGCATGAAAACACATGCAAATGGGAAAGGTTGCTTGTGCAACAAGGGAAAGGAAGAAAAAGGGTTGTGTGTTGTCGAGAAAAGAAAATCTCGGTGGCCTTTCCTTTGTGAAATATGACTTTTTCAATGATTCCTATAAAATAAAATAAAACAATGTCATTTGGTATCACAACTACATATTTAAAGACCATATAATGGTTTACATATAGTGATCATATTGGAAAGGAATTATTGTCTTTGTGTGGAGAGGCATCACAAAGGAATGTTAAAGCCATAGTTAAGGAATTATTAATTTTTAGACAAAAGAGAAATGCCTAGTCAAGGTATAAGGGCCAAATAGTTTAGACAAAGGAATTACAAATTCCTTGACCAAAGTTGCGTCATAAAGACCCAAAGTAGCTGAGGTGACATTAAATTTATTTAATGTAAAGCACAAGGAGGTTTATTGTTGTTAATAATTAAATGGTGATGTCTCAAGCATAAGGCCAAAGCAAGAAAAGCTGCTTTTGTAAGGAATGTTGAATGGATGCACCTTATGTGAGCGTTGTCCAAGGAAGTAGGAGGCACCAAAAGACGTTGTACGATAGTTACGTAGCATAATGTTGCATTGGTGGGCCTTCCAAAGGAATTGAAAATTCCTTATGATCTTTGTGTTAAGGTCGTGCCTCATGGAAAGAAAGGCCCTTCGTATTACCGATTGGAGGACAATAACATGTAAATGGCACCTAATAAACTAAGGCCGTTAAATGGTGCATAAGGACATGTAGCAACGCTCTATGGAATTTGTTAAAATTCCATAGGCAAAAGGGGTGCTTTTGTAGCCTACATAAAAAGTCATTGATTGATGAGGCACATTGGGTGGGACTAGATCCCTACATGAAAAGATGCAAATTTAGTGTCAAACAAAATAAATAAATAAATAAATAAAAATTGTGACTGTTTGAATGACAAGCAATCACCAAAGCAATTACGCCTAAAAATTATGCTTTTGTCTTTTGTTTAGTGATGTATTATGAAAAGAAAACTTTGTGACATCATTTGTTTCATTGTTTAAATAATTATAACTGTTTGTTATGTTATTCATGCATGAAAATGGCATATGTATACATGTGTGCATCGGTTTGTTATTGTATGGATATTTTGTCTAGATATTTGCATGGTGGTTACTTACATATACATGTGACTTTTAGCTTTGAATTGTCACATGAACAAAATTGTGTAAAATTTGGGAAAAGCCATGACCAAGGAATTGATTAATTCCTTTATCATAAAGGCATGTCATGCTTGCAAAATCATGCAAAGCAAACGACTTCAAGCTCATAAAATTGGGCTTAGAATTTGTGTTCTTTGGAATAAAAGTACATAGATCATCCGAAAGGAAGTTATCATAAGTAACCATTGAGTCAATTGTACCTAATGGTTCCAAAAGTCATATATAATAATGAGGATACAATTCATTGGTTTGGAACCACATGCATGGACAAGAATGCATACATTGACATCCTTTTATGGTGGGTAAGGAATTGTTAATTCCTCAAAAGACCCACAGTAATGAATGAGGTTGGTGCTAGTGTTGGAATGGAGTTCGGTGGCCATGTATAAGGCTAGATTTTATGTCAGCGTCTACCTCATTTAATCCTAGCATAAGTTTTATCATGAATGTTGGAAGTCCAGTATCACAATTGGAATATACCAAGGTGATAAGATGTCTAATTTACGTAATAACATGTATAAGGGTAGACATAGCTTATGTAAGTGGCAAAATAAGTAGGTACACAAGTAATCCAAGTGACATGCATTGGCATGGAGTAAAAAGAATCCTGAAATACCTAAGGAAAACAAAGAATTATGGTATAAGTTACATTGGTCATCCTTATGTTATATAAGGATACTTATATGCCAGTTGAATCATTAATAAAGAGGATCATACTTATACTAATAGATGGATATTTATACTTAGTGGGGGTGCAATTTCTTGGGCTTCTAAGAAACAAACTTGCATAGTACATTCCACTATAACTGCAGAATTTGTAGCATTAGTTTTGGCAAGTAAAGAAGCAGAATGGTTAAGGAATTTGTTTTATGAGATTCCTTTATGGAAAGGGCCATTAGCACCTATTTATATACATTGTGATAGTGCTACGACACTAGCAAGAATGTATAGTCAAGTATATAATGGTAAGTCTAAATACACTGGATTTAAACACAGCTATATGAGAAACTTGATCATGAATAAGGTGATCATAATTGATTTTGCAAGATCAAATCAAAACATGGTTGATCCTTTAACAAAAGAGATTAAATAAGAGATATTTGGTAAACTTGATACAATGTCAAGTCTTGAGTTTAATGAGTCAAAGTACATCATCAGTATGATTGAAGCACTTATAATTGATTTTATTTCATCCAGGGTTTTATAATACTTAGTTTTTAGTAAATTAGGAGGATGAATGTTTAACACTCTTAACAAACTTAAAAGGGTGTCTTATAGCAAGGGCCCTAGTATACCTATATGAATGTGAAATGTTTAGGCCTGTTCTATTAAGTTAAAGAACTTGGCTTTAAAGCATTCATGAAAAGGATATGGACATATTGGCCTTTAAATGTGCCAATTATTAAAAAGAGAAATATAATGTTATATTGTCATATGTGTGAATTGTTTCTATAACTTATTAATAAGAATAGTTGATTCAAAACTTATCTACCATATTATTCAAATATGTTGTAATGCACTTTTCACTATGTAAAGGTTCAATCTTTAAGACACCTTTACTTATGCATATGATTATGGAATTGCTAGAGATCTTTTATATATTTCGATATTTTGAAAATGATGGGGGATTGTTGAAATCTTTAAAATAAAAAGAAAGCAAAAGTTATGTACATGACTATAAAATTGCTGGAAATCCTTTATATATTTCAATATTTTGAAAATGGTGGGGGATTGTTGGAATTTTTAAAAAAAAAAAAAAAAAAAAAGTTATGGCTCTCGAGATTTGAACCTAGGAGGTGTGTGTGGTGGGCAAAGGATGCAATCATTGGTCTAGACCCTTAAGTAGTTAATTATTGTGTCCATTGAGTAATAAACATGACTTTTTAAACCAAGACCTTTGGGTTACTAAACACTGTAAGAAAAAACTATGAGATAATGTGTTAGAAATAGGAATCTTTCAATCCAATGGTTTCCTGTTACTTTGTGGCAAAGAAATAAAATTCAAACATACGCATATCCAAAGTAGCAAAAATCAAATGAATCTGATCCTATGTGAGTCACAACAAAAACTATATAATGCACAGAGACCCCCCCACAGCACCACCCATATCTAGACTATAAAAAAGTCCATTCTTGAATTCTTGAGTGTTTATGCTACTATTATTCATCTCCTTCTTCCAAACCCTAATTTCCTTTCCTAAATTCATGATCTCTTTACAAAGAAAATCACCATTAATCCCACCAATTTTTCCTTTGAAAGCCACACTCTCAACATCTCAGGTTGTTCTTTTTTTTATTCTTGTGGGGTCTACTTTGCCCAGATTAGTTTGAAAATGAAGATGATGGTGGAATAAATGAAGTGTTAGTCTTATGTTTCAAGGAACAAACCATTCTATCCATGTAAGAAAAACTATTCAAGATTAATAACTTGTTTGTTTTATGGAAATAAATGGACTTAGACTCCTAAGGGCATTAAAGTGCATATAATGAAATTAATTTTCTTCATAGATGTATACAATAATTAAATGATTATTCTTTGTGAATGATTCCTTGTAAGTGTTATTGAAAAGGAATTAGATGATGGCCTTAAGTTTCAAGCATGAGTGATTCTCTCCTTGTAAAGCAAAATAGTTTAAAGTAATAGCTCCTTTAGTTAATGGCCTTTAATTGTTTCAAACTAACAAAATAAGGTATTGAACAAATCTATGATAGTAAAGAAAGCCAATCAAGAGTAAAGGCTTCATTATTGGATGAACTTCAATATATTCAAACTACTAAAGATAGAATAATATGCATTTCACAAAAGAATCAATGATCATTATAGACTTTTTAGTCAATTTCATGATTCCTTTATGTGAAGTGTGAATTAACTATTTCGAAGGAAAAGAGAAGCCTTATTTGCTAAAAATAAAGTCTTGGTCTCATGTTTCATCTAATGAATATCCTTGTAAGAAAAGCCAATCATGATGAATGACTTTTTTTTTAATGGAATTCAATTGATTCAAAATATACAAGGTGTATCGATGTGCATGTTGCAATGGATTTAATGTTTGATGTAGGCATGAAAGTTAATTGTATGCTTATTTTGTGTGCTTATTTTGTGTGCATAATTCATTGTAGCAAAAAGAGAAGCCTTGCTACCCAGGAAATTGGTGACAGTCTCTAGTTTCCATAAAGAGCAATTCTTTCCTAGTAAAGGAAGCTAATAAGAGTAATAGCTCCATTATTTAATAGACTTTAATGGATTTGGAGTGTCCAAAAGCAAAAGTCCTATTGTCAATTAATCAATAGGGCATTTAAAATTTCAAGCAATAAATTATTTTCTCATAGTAATGAAAGCTAATCCAAGTGCCTTAGTTTTGGCTTAGACTTTTCTTGGGCTATCAGACTATCAATTTACTTTTTTTTGTTAAGTATGAAAATATGTCTAGATCATAAATTCATGTTTTTGATTGGAAGGATAAGCATGTGTAAATGGTTAGTAGTTACAATTAAAGTAAATGTTATGGATACAATGCCCATGCCTATAAGTAGTTTCAAAATTTGCTTTCTTGTGTGCAAAATAGTGTTGTTTTGAGCATAATTTTTGTGATTGTTAAGTTAAAAAGGATGGTTTTATTGTAGAGGAATTTGCATTGATGGGGTAAAATGAAGTGAAGGGAATTGGAATTAAATTTTGAAGAATTTGCATTAACTAATTAAACTTGTAGTATCTTTTTGTTTAAGTCCTAAGTTGTTGAAGCTAGTACTTGCTACTTTATTCAAGCTAGTATAGAGAGAGAATTCAAGGGAACTATCAAAACCTTTTTGATTGTCTAATCAATTTCAAAGACATGGACATTTTACATGAAGAGCATTTAAGCAAGTAAGGAGTCTAACTCTGACATTGAGATAATAGTGTATTTATGTGCTTAAATCTAAAACATTTTCAGTACTATATTGATATTAAGTTAGAGGATCCACTCTTCTATATCATTCTTACTTGGTGCCAACAAATATAAGGTTTGCTTGTTATGGTTTTTGGCAACAAGCATCATTGGAGTTAGAAATTTTCCTGAATTTGTTGCATGTCATTATTATATGTATCATAATCTTCAGCTAAGTTAGTTTTCTTTGTCTTTTTTGGGTTCTTTGCCCCATTGAGTTGGTGTTTATGATTTTTGAAGCACATGACCATTAGAAAGTTGTGCTTAGTATTTCTTGCCATGTAAATGCATGGCTAGTTGCATAAATGCAAGAGATTGAAGTTACCATTTAGACTACGGTTCCTGTCATATTTGTACAAGAAATTAGGCATAAGTCCATAAAAAAAAATCACATGGAGCAAATTTCAAGCATTTAATGATTTCCATTTTGGTAATTGGAAACATCACAATAGAAATTGGAAGAGAAAATTGACTCAAGATATATCCTTTATTGTTTTTGTTTCTCTATGTTGGTCTCAATTTAGTTGAGTTATTCATCTCCATCATCCTTTCTTCCACTGAATACAAATGTGGGAAAATTTTAGTTGGTTTTACAATATTTGTTTTACGTAATTTCAAAGATTGCAGCTATGTAAAGATTTTACCTTTATTTCAATGTCTTACATGTAGGAAGTTAGTTTGGAAAATTAAGTGAGGGACCTTGTAGACCTTTTAACCCATATCTTACATGGCAGAAATGTAGTGATAGCCAATTATAAGAAAATGAAATGTGTTTTTTATTACATTTGTTTTTCTTATTGGAATGGTCTTATAGATAATCACTTGGAGGATGACATTTCTCCACCTTGTATTCTACAAATAATGTTACTTTCCTTAGCAAACATGTTTAGTAGAAGAGATCTATATAACATTGAGAGCAAGTGAAAATGCAAAGTGGTTAGAAGTTTGTTTGCATATGTTTTGTGACTTACTTTCATTTTTATGAGTCATACACGATGTTACCATAAGTAGCTTAGGATAAAATTGGATTAGATTGCATTTTAAATTTTACTTTGAGAATAATGCTTAGATTTAAAACCATTTTCTAAAGGGGTTATTCTATTAAGAAAAACTGAGCTAACGACCTTTGCAAAAGCATGAAACCAAAACTCCAATCCATCTAAACCTTTATGCTTATTATCTAGGATTTAAAAGAAAAAATAAAAAGATTAAGCTAGATAAAAACAAAAATATTTACCTTTTTTTAGGTTACCTAGCATAAGTATATTTTCTCTCTTTGTCCATTTTTTTTCCATAAATCTTATACTTTCAAAAAGGAGAAAAGAAAAACCTTTTCAAAAATGTTTGAACTCTTAATTATTTGAACACAAATAAACATATTCTCTATGCATACATGAAAAAGCAAGGAATTACCTAGGATCCTAGTAATTCTAAAGGCATCTTGAATTGTCATTGACTCTATTACATCATTAGGATATTTTTGTCTTGGTAGGAAATGTTTGAACTAGAAATACAGTTGAAATCAATATTAGTCAAGCCACATGTTATGTTTGATGTACAATCATTCTAAATCTTAATCATCTAATTATGAAAATCTAAAAA
Organism: Rhizophora apiculata; assembly: GCA_037832385.1. Classification (NCBI taxonomy): domain Eukaryota; kingdom Viridiplantae; phylum Streptophyta; class Magnoliopsida; order Malpighiales; family Rhizophoraceae; genus Rhizophora; species Rhizophora apiculata. The sequence continues at coordinate 3,529,362 of CM075435.1, read as the reverse complement.
TATTAAATTATTTGTCCTATCATCTTGACCATTCACTACTACCTGTAAGAGTGGCAATAACTAGACTAGATAGATGCTAAATATAACAAAGCTAATGTAATAATGAACTTGACATTAATAACTAAACTTCCATTAATTGATTCACATTATAAATTGAAGAAATCCCTACCCCATTCATGGTAAGCATCCCATCTATTGTCAAGAGTGTTATCAGAGGCATGGAAATGTTCCCTACAGTCATCTGGCCTTGATGGTGATTTTCTTTGTTCTTATAAATAGTAATCTAATCAATACTGATGTTAACTAAATCATGATTCAAATGAGATATGTTTAGCTTTAAAGGTGAAACAATGACTTGAAAGCCTAATAAATAAAAATTATTACTTGATCAACATTAAATTTGAGTTTATAGTCATAAACATTGCTAGCATTAAGATAAACAGGTTAATAATTTTTTTAATAAATATTCTATTAAGAGTAAAACAACATTATAAGTGTCAATATATTATGATAGGTAAGTCTTAAGTACTTAGGCCAAGAGCAAATCATTTAATGAAAAGAATAGATATGTGAGCTGATAAAGCATATTATTGAATAATGGAGTGATCACTTAATTTTGTATAATCAAAGATGAATTGAGATTATCCCTAGACTAAATTACTAAGTAGAAAGTTAGTATAAATTACATCAAAAAGAATGAGACTAATGCCTACATAGCATAATTAAGAGTGATGAGAACCTAACCTATATAATAAGAGATCTCTTGAAATATGTTCATATAAGAAATAACAAATTACTTATTGACCTTATGTGCATTGTCAAAATTATAAGTCTCTCCTATAGTGTAAATAGGATTTAATTCCAAAATTTGAAATTAAGTTATACTTTTAATAAATTTTATAGCCTTTATAGGTAGTGTGTCATTGGAATGCACACTTGATATATTCAATTATGTGAGAGTGGAGTGGGTTTGCTCCTATGAGATTTTAAGTAAAATCTCTAGAGTTCTCATGAAAATAAACTAGTCTTGCACATGGCTTAATAACACCCAACTATGTTAAATAGTATGATCTTATAAAATATAATATGGAGGCAAGTTCATTATTATTTATGAAAAAGTTATAGTTTATAAAAATTTTCATTTCCCTATATTTCTAAATATCAAAACTTATATATCTTAATCTTTCGTTCATAGCCTAAAAGGCACCGAAGATGGTATGTTATATTTTCATTGATTAATTTAATAGAATTAGTCTTTTAAAATAACAAAAATTTTTTATAAATTAATGTATTTTCAAAGGCTAATTACTATATTTTTAAACATGGTCAACTAGTTGTTTTAAGATCATTGAACTACTTATCTTATATCTATTAGATTAGATGTTATATGACGACTAGACTATCATTATTTGTCTGTTATTAGTCATTATAGATCATAATAACATTAATCATTTATTATTGTTAAAATTTATGTTAGTCATTTTTACACTTTATAAGTTATTAAGTTATAACTAATATAAATTGATCTTTTCCTTTTATTCTTAAAAGACAAGAAGACAAAAAATAGTAGATGGTCGACATTATTCATAACAATCCATGGTCTATTGCTTAGTTAATCAAAGATTCAAGTGTTTCTGTTATCTCACTATTTGAGTTGCAAATTAGTGGGAAGATTTGTCATATCTTGGAAAAATAACTATTATAACTTGTTAAATAGGACGATTTGTTTATTGGGGTGAAAACTATCTTTAATGACAATGTATAGTATGTTTTAGACACAATATCCTTTTTAATTAATTTACTTTTATTGCATCATTATATTATTTTATTGATTAATTTTTCCAATACAATCATTTTACTTTTAACCTTCAACACCCCTTCCCTTACTGAATAATGGCATAACCACATTTAAGTTAGACATACACTCAAATAATAATTTCATATTACTTGCTTTCAATTTTCTTTTTCCACTCAAAATTCAATGTTATTAGAGTGATAGAGTAAGAACATGTTTTCAAATTTTCATAATACTCTAATGAGTTAGTTTATCGCATCCATTTGATTTGGAACAAAAATATACAACATTACTTCAAAAATATAATTGTAAATGCAAAAGATGTTATTATGATTTGTTTTCATTCACCACTTAATCTAGTAATCCCCCTATATTATAATAATATCAAATGATTCTCTAAAAAATTATACATGATTGTGTAATTAGATATGTAAAACTTATAAGTTTCTTATATAAGTATCATTGTACAATTCATTACTACAATTCTCACATTTACAATTTGTCTTTAGGTTAATATACAAATAAATTTGTAACTTTGTATATGTTAACAAATCTAGTATAACTTTTTAAAAAGTAATTATTTAATAATATTAATTTTTTTTTGTAACAAATTTAGCCAACTATTGACCTAACTAACAAAATTTATCAAATTATATGGTGTAGAAAGTTGATGTGTGGAAAAATTGCTAATGTGGACAAAAACAAATACTAATATTAATAGCATTAAACATCACATGGAAATTAATTAAAATTTTAAAAATACAATAAAAAATAAATCAAAAAATTACTCTCATCACTTTTTTTTTTGTAATTTAAAATTGGAAAATTGAAAAATCCTCTTTCCTTTCTTCTCTCCTCACTCTTTCCCTCTTTATCTTTGTATAAATCAACCTATTATAGTGATCTCTTTATCTTAATTAACCATTTTAACTGCCTTGCAAACTCCTTTCTCGTCCTTGTCTGCAACAAAATTGACAACATCAAGGCTCTTAGTTGATGTTGCATTATGTCCCATGCTTCCATTTCTTATCTCCTAGGTTGACAACATTGTCATTAATGTCAATTGCATCATCTTTGATGATGCCACCCCTTTCTTCCACCAATAAGTCTCACTCCTTTTTTTCATATTCTCCTCCCTAGTCTATATTGTTTATACTTCTTTGAGATCTTTTATTATGGACTCATTTGTTGGACGCGTATAAAAAAGACACATTAATTAACTTCTAGTTTAAGTTTTTATTTTTCTACTTTATCTTTAAGTTGTTTGGGTTTGTTGGAGACTTATCTCCTAGATTAGGTTGTTCCTTAAATTTCAGAGTTTAGATCTAAAATTATAGGTTTCATATTTCTAGCAAACTTGTCTTATTTAAAAGGCCTAGTGAATAATAAAATCACAAGCAGAATTTTATTGTTAACCTAAATATTGGGTTCTCTCTCTGAATGAGGCCTAAGGTTTCAGTCTCCCTTTGATGAGCTAAGCTCTTATTATAAAAATAGGTCATTCTAAAACCCTAATAAAGGGAAGGGATGACTCATAGAGTCAGACTTTCTTATGAATCACTCAGTGACAAGATCCTTGGTCAAGGAAGGCAATAAATTGGTATCAGAGCAAAACACAATAGGCGACTGTCAAACTGAGGATAGACTACATGCACTCCTCCAAAAGGCACAAGCCACGAGTGATGCTAGGGTTGTTAAGGTAGAGCGACGACTGGGAAATCAAATGTAAGAACTCTTACTACAATTGAAAGAGATGATGGCAGGCCTCCTAAAAGGTATGCGTATGGAATCAGAAGGAACTGCAAGCCATAACCTGCCATAAGAGCAAACACCACATACGATTAACATAAGGAATCCAACGATAGGGGTTGATGTGGCAACCAGCAGGGAAATGGTGCCTCGATACATGAAGTTGGATTTCCCAACTTATGTAGGTGCAGAAGATCCCCTAATATGATTACATTAGTGTGAAAAGTTCTTCGCTAATCAACATACCATAAAAGTAGACAAGGTGGGGCTAGCTGTATTCCATCTCCTTGGAGAGGCCCAATTGTGGTATCACTAGTTGGAATTTAAGCAACCTACAATCAATTGAAATGGGTTCATGGAGTATTGTTTGCTTTGATTTGGCCCTCGACATGTAGCAACCCTTTAGGTGAGTTGATTAATCTCAAACAAATGGGGTTAATTAAGGATTATTAAAGTCAATTTCAAGAGCGATTAGCACAAGCAAGTCGATTCATAAGAATGGACCAGCATGTAAGTTTATTCACTGCGAGATTGTTTGAATCAATTCACTTGGATGTAGAGCTTTACAAACCACCTGATTTAGCTCATGCCATAAATCTAGTCGGAGCCTTTAAAGCCAAATAAAATGTGTTGTGAGAACTAGTACAAAAGAAGGGGATGTGATAAGCCAACCGAGGTGTTCCTTTATCTAACATGACATAAACAACACCTTTAACTAGGAATAGCACTAGTTTGAGAGTGCAGGCTGACAACAAAATTGTAAGTTCTTTCTCGCCTTTCATTAAGAAACTGACAAGGGCTAAGATGGCAGAAAAAAGAGCATGAGGGCTTTTTTATAATTATGACGAGCCATATTTAGCAATATACTAGTGTAAGAAGCTCTTTTGGCCTGCGTTGGCTGAACAATATGGGGAGGAATTCGCACTTAAGTCTGAGGTGGAACTAGAGATTTCACTTCATGCCATCATAGGACAAATATCACACTCAAGAAAAGAGTAGATTTAGGAGTGATAAGTTGAGTTAAATGCTACAAGAAGAGTTAGTTCTTAAAAACTTCTCTAGTTCATGAAAGAAGCAAAGGGGAAAAGTCTCATTTCCTAAATAAGCTAACAACAAATCTACTCCTATTTGTTTTAGGAGTTGTTACAAAAATCCTTACAATCACTTAACATTGAGCCATTCAATATATTCAATTAATAAAGTCTCGAGCCTCATTATGATATGTTTTGTTGCCCTTCAAGCTTGAATTGGTTTCTTTGATCCAAATTTCTTTAATCAACCCATTAAGTGCTTCTTTCATTTTTTTCGCTCTTGAACATATCATTGGCCCTTTTTGAATGCTCAATGGATCTTTAGAAGCCCTCTATGCATCAGCTCCTCCGTGGATCTCATTAGTAACAAAAGAAGGATCCTTGTTTGTTTGAAATGAAGAGATCATCTCATTATTCAGCAATTAAAACACTCAATAGATATATGAAAAGGTTATCTAGACCAATTAAATTTTTTTTTTTCAATGGAATTCAATGGATTTAGAGTACCAAAGATGTACAAACAAGTTTGTTGCAATGAATTTAATATTTGTTGTTAATTACAAGGTCATGGTCTACATTGAAGGATGATAGAAAATTAAGACCAATTAGTTCTAATGGAGTTTGTCCACTAAGTTTATTATGGAAAAGATCTAGGCTTTTTATCACACCAAGATTTTCAAAAGTTGTTGGAATGAAACCCGTCAACTGATTGTGAGACAAGTTCAATGCATATATTGAACATAAATTTTTGAGCTCTTCCAATATTTTCCCTATTAACTTGTTGCAAGATAAATCCAATCTGGTCATTAATTCAAGAATGTTATCTTCATACATGTTGTGCCTTGTTTTTGTCACAAACCCAGCTTGCATTAGTCGCATAAACACAACATTAAGCTTAAAATTGGGGAGAAGCTATCCATTACATTATTGCTAATGTTGTCATAGTATCCCACACCATAATCAAGAAGCCTCAAGATTGGGTTTACAAAATCAAGTAGTGTTAACTTTCCAAAAGAGATGTTATCAAAACAATGAGGAATGGATACAAAAAATGAGATATGTAAAAGATATAGGATGGCAAGTTTATTTAACTGACACAATTAATCTGGTATCAAACCCCCTTAAAGAATTTTGGCCTAGAAGAAGAACCCTTAAATTCAATAAAACCCCAACCAAGGATGGAATGCAACTAGACAAAAGATTATTTCCAATGTTTAGTGCTAGAATGCCAAAAGAATTAAGCAACATTTTTAGGATTGAGCCAATGAGTGTATTTCCTTCCAAATTGAAATGAAGTAAAGGTGACAAATTAAAGCAAGATGAAATAGAGCCAAAAAGAAAGTTACATTAAAGGACTAGATAATTTAACTTAAGCCTTGTCAATTCACTTGGAATTCTACCTTTGAGTTCATTGCCTACCATGTTTAGTATAATTCCAAGAAAAGTTGTCAGATTGTCAATGAAGGGAGGAATCTCACCTGTTATGTGGTGGTCACTAATATCTAAGGTCCTTATGCTCCAATAGTGTGGGATCCAACTTGACATATTACTTGTAATCTAATTTCTACAGAGTTACAATGTCCATAATGAAGTGATATTAATGGAATTTGGTATTTGGCATCTAATTTGTTGTTTGAAGCCACAAAAATTCTCAAATTAGAGAAATTTGCTAATCTTACCAAAGCAATAGCAATTTCTCCTTAAAACCTGTTATTAGATAGATCTAAATAATGCAACTTTGGCATGTAGCCAATTCATAATGGAATGTGACCTTCAAAGGCATTTGCAAAAAGATTAAGTATTCAAACTTTTGAAAACAAATTGCCAATATCTGGTTGAAGTTCCCTATAAAGGTGATTGTCTAATATATCTATGCAGCTTGTCACAAAGTTGGAGTAGGAAGATAAACAGATCTAACCCATAAAGGAGTTATTTCTAAGACTTAGGAGCTCAAATTTTGTATTGTTTTCAAACAACTAGTTATGGAAGGCTCCATTTAGGTTGTTATGAGAGAGATCCTCAACTCTTAAGTTAGTTTGGTGAGTAAGAAATAGAGGAATATTGTAAAATTTATAGTTTGATATCATAAGAACCATAAGCCAAAATGTAGGTAGCTAATTATGTGAATACTAAATCTAGACCTTAGGGTTTGATAACATTAGCCCTTTAAGGTTTATGAAGTTGGCAATTGAGTAAAAAGAAAATAGACCCTTAAAAAGATTATCTCTAAGATCAATATGCTTGAGGTCTTTGAGGTTAAGAATTAAAGAGGATGAGATACATCCTTCAAGTCTGTTAAATGACAAGTCCAAGATTCTAAGGAATGTCAAATTACCAAGACAAGGTGGAATAAATCCACTTAAATTATTCCTAGCAAGATCCAACTCTTCAAGGTTCTTCAATTCACGTAAGCCTACAATAATAGAATGTGCTAAAATCTTTATGATTTGCCATGACATATGGCATGTAATACTTAAATTTGAGCATTAATGAAATCATAATAACTACCTTGTTGGCCTAAAGCCCCATTAAGGTTGTTGTTAGCCATGGATGAATGGAAAACGTTTCTAGAAAATCCATTCTCACTCAAATTTAGTATTTCCAATTTCTTCAAACCTCCTAGTTTTGTTAGATAAGCAAATAAACAAAATAGGAAAATTAACATGAATAGAAACAAAATAAAAGGGTGGCAAACAAGCTCAAGTGCATACTTTAAAAATAATTGCATAAATTAGTTAGGGAAAGAATGTGAAATGAGAAAAATGAATCAATCATATAGATAGCTAATTAATCAACATTGGTGTAGTGCAATACCATGATTGGATGAGTTTATGTACCTTTCAAACTAAGAGTCAAAGAATAAGGAGTCATAATGAACTGGCTTTTTTTAAATTTAGAATTTTAATAAGCTTGCTAAACTTAAAAACATAAAAATTTAAAAAAAAAAAATGAAGAAAGCTTTTTACTCCTTTTGTGCCTTATTTGATCCTTTGGAAAGTTTATATAGTAAAGCCCAGGTCCAAAAACTTTACAATTTAAAATACTTATTTAACACTTACATTTTGTGACAAAATATAAGTGTGAATATTGAAGGGGTATGCTAATTAATTATTATTATTATTATTATTTGTCTTCTAAGAGATTCATTGGCTTATAAGTTACACAATAGAAGTAGTTCTTTAGTCTAATAATAATATATAACTAACAATATCGATATACATAATACTTATAATATAATTCTATAGTTTTGATATAAATTAATATAAAAAATTAAAAATATATAATTTCACTTATTTTAATAAAATAATACTAATAGTATATAATGTCTATATATAAATAGGCAAATTTAGAGATTATGTGACTAATTGATTCTTGGGCCAAACTAATTACTTAAAAAAAAAAATGAAAATCTTGTTGTAAATTTGCCATGAATTTGGTTATTGGCAAATCTAGATCACATAAGGAATTGAAATAAAGAAAGTTTGTTAGGAAGAAATGAAGTGATAGTTTCACTATTTTAGAATTGAACCACTCAATACCTACAAAAAGGGATAATCATGTTCAATTATTCTTCTATTTGATGGAAATCAATGGATTAATAATGTGAATGTCATAAGGTAGTTATTGTAGTGATTAATATAATGTTTAATGCATATACTAATGATAATTTTATGATTAATTTGTGTGAATGAGATCTTACAATTAAATAAGAAAACTTATTAACAAGAAATTAAGTGGCGATTTCATTCTTCTAGAATTGAACCATTTAATACTTGCAAGAAAGAATGATCATAATCAATCACTCCTTTGTTTGGTGGAATTCAATGGATTTAGAGTGCCAAAGTCATAAGTTTGTTACTGTTGTGAGTAATATAAAGTTTGGTGCATACACCGATGTTAATTTTATGATCTATGAATGAGTCCTTGCAACTAAGAGAGAAAGGTTGTTAACAAGAGATTGAAGTTCCCAACTTCTCCCTAGGATCTACTAGTTTGTGATACTGAGAGGGAGAGTGAATCAGTATCACCACAATTCGCAATTCGCAGGTAAGTGAACAACTTCAACCTCTTCTTAAAAGCAAACTCTTTCTCAGACTCGACTAAGGTACCTACCTACTAATCACAATAGTCCCCAAAGTCACCTTTCAGACACCTTGCCTAGCAGACAATACGGATGTTCTTGTTTAGGTCTTCGTTAGGTTATGGGTTGGCTGATACTGTAGCTGCGTTCACAACTCAATTCAAAGCACAAAACGTAAAACAAATTAAGGACACACGAGATTTACGTGGTTCTGTCAACATGACGTACATCCATGGTGGTAGGGACTCTCCCTTACCGAGACTATCCATTATACTTGAGAATTTAGGTTACAATGGATGTCTTTAATTCTCTGCTCCTTTCACTATTGCAATTACTAAGCAAGTACAATACAAAGAGTGTCACTTACTGTGTCTACCCTTCTTCTAGCTTGTCTTGCCTCTGTTGAATTGAAAGGCTGCTCCACTACCGCTTAGAAGTTCACTGCAACGCTCTCTAACCTCTCTTGAAGAAGTCTGGAAATACATTGAGTTCAATGCTTCGCTGAAGTTTTTCTCTAAGTTGTATCACACAACTCCTGCTTTTACCGTCTCACGGTCTCACCCGTCTCCTTGCCCCATGATCTCACTGTCTCATGACTCGCCTATTCGTTTCTCTCTCTCTTGCTGTCCAGTCGGATTTCTCTCTCTTCTCGCCAGATTTCTCTCTCTTCCCACTGAATTTCTCTCTCGTCACCGGATTTCACTTTTACGTTCACCGTCGGGTTTCTCTCTCTTCCCGCCGCTCTGCTCCGATTTGGTCGTCGGGTTTCTCTCTCTTCCCGCTGGTCTGCTCTGATTTGGCCGTCGGGTTTCTCTCTCCTTCCGATCTGGCCGTATAGGTCTTTGCCGTCCACCTACTTTCAGCAGTCCAGTCGTGTCGTCTCCTCGCTGACCGCTAGTGTGCCGGTGGTGTGCCGTTCCTCACGGGTTTATCTCCTTCTCCGGTCTACGTTTTCTCTCTCTTCATCCGTTGGCTGCGTTTTCTCTCTCTTCATCCGCCGGTTTGCTCGATTTTCTGGTCGTCAATGGTTGTGTTTTCTCTCTCCTTCCCGTCGATAGTTGCTCAATTGCTTCGACCGTCCACCTTTGTTCTTTGTTCAGCCCCCAAATCTGATTTTGGCCGTGCTTCTCTTCGTTTTGCCGTGTATTGTTCGTCAGCCGTCGGGTTTCTCTTCTTCTTCCGATGAGGTTACTGTTCATGACGGCTACTGTTCACTCGATTCGTCCGTCGGCTGCACTGTTCACTCTCTTCGTCCTTACCAGTGGTCTTCTCCCGTGTAGGGTTTGGTGTTCTTTTTGATAGGTCGGTTGTTTAGGTTTTGCTGAATACCCAATATTGCCGACACACCCCTGTTCTTTGTCTTCCAAGACCATTATATACTCTACTCCATGAAACCCTAATAGGGTTTATGCGGCAGTTTTACGTTCTTGCCCTTTCATGTGGTTTTACCTCTTTGCCCTTCCATGTGGCTTTACTTTCTTGCACATGTAAGCCTAGTTGACAACAATTACAACCCATACAAGGCTATGGGAACAACAATCTCCCCCTTTGTAATTGTTGGCAACACTTATAATAAAAGCCACTATGCAGCAGTTTCAACTCCCCCTAAATATGTACTCCCCCTTTCTTAATAGCTCCCCCTGCACTGTTGCTTTTCTCCTCCTTTGCCAACCAATTACAAATTTGAAAAACTTGCAAAGTGAAGATGAAGGATTTACCTGAACTTCAGGCTTGAGGAGGCATTTGCACAGATAGACTCAATCTGTGCTTTTCAAACAGCTCTGTGGACAGAGGTTTAGTTAGAATATATGAAATTTGATCTCTAGTGCTAACATACTCCAACTGAATTGTACCCTGTTCCACTTAATCTTTAATGAAGTGATATCAGATGTCAATATGCTTGCTTCTCGAATGTTGAACCGGATTCTTGCTGAAATCAATAGCACTTTGATTATCACAAAGTATACTCACTGGTAATTTCACTTCAACACCCAAATCTGCCAATTGTCTTAGCATTCATATCACCTGTGTACATGCTGCATAAGTAACCATATACTCAGCCTCAGTTATGCTCAAAACAACACTGTTTTGCTTTCTATTTAACCATGCAACACACTTTGAACCCAAGTAGAAGCTGCAACCACTAGTTGATTTTCTATCATCTATACTTTCTACCCAGTCTACATCAGTGTATGCTTGTAGTTTAATAGAATCCATGGTTGGATACCACAAGCCCATTTCTAGTGTTCCTTTGAGGTACTTAGGATTCTTTTCACTGCCAACGCATGAGACTCTTTAGGATCAGCTTGGAATCTGCTGGTAGCGCACACAGCTTGCATAAGATCAGGCCTTGATGCCGTAAGGTACAAAAGGCTCCCTATCATCTTCCTGTACTCTGTAGGGCTTGTACTCCTTCCCTCCTAATCTTTTGTTAACTTGTAGCCCACTGTCATAGGGGTACTGACAGATCTGCTATCCTCCATGCCAAACCATTTCAGCATCTCTTTGGCATATTTCGTCTGAGAAATAAAGATACCTTCTTCACACTTTTTTATCTGTAATCCAAGAAAGTACGTCATTTCTCCAATCAATGACATCTTAAATTCCTCACTCATCTTCTGTGCAAAATCTTGGCATAGTTCAGAGTGATCCCCTCCAAAGATGATGTCATCTACATATACTATGGTTATCAGCTGGCCTTTCTTTGAGTTAAACACATACAGGTTATTATCAACTATTTCTCTTCTGAAGTTCAACCTTCTCAAGTACGCATCCAGCCTGCTGTACCATGCTCTTGGAGCTTGCTCAAGACCATACAAGGCTTTCTTCAGATTGCACACTTGTGTCTCATCCTCACTGATTTGTACTCCATCGGGTTGTTCAATATACACTTCTTCTTTTAGGAGCCCATTCAGAAAGGCGGATTTCACATCCATCTGATAGACTTTATACCTCTTGTGTGCTACTAAAGCTAAGAACATTCTGATAGTTTCTAACCTTGCTACTGGTGCAAAAGTTTCATCAACATCTACCCCTTTTATCTGAGTGTAAGCAAACCAGCCTGGCCTTGTTCCTCACCACCTTGCCATCTTCATTGTATTTATTCCTAAACACCCACTTTGTTCCTATGACATTCTTATTAGTGGGTCTTGGAACCAGCTCTCATGTATCATTCTTCTCAATTTGATCTAGCTCCTTATTGATAGCTTTGACCCAGGCTTAGTCTTGAATAGCCTCTTCAATAGATTTAGGTTCAACTTGTGAGAGTAGAGTAGTAGCTCCCACCATTCTTCTTCTTGTTGTAACTCCTGCTGATGGGTCACCTATGATTTGATCTCCTTGATGAGCACTGGTCCATGTTTTCTTTGTCCTTCTTTCTTGCATCGTCTTAGTTGTAAGAGGATCTCTTTCTTCATCTTCAGACTCACTCTTCTCCAAGTCTAAACTTACTTCTTGTTCCTTTTCTTCAGGTTGGTCTGATTCTTCATCTACATTGAAGTCATCTTCTTTATTGTCCTCAGTTTCTCCATTCTGCATTGTTTTCCAGTTCTCATCTATTCTCACATCACTGGTAGTGATTACTTTTCCTAGCTTATGCAGGAAAACTTTGTAACCTTTTGTCTTTACTGAGTATCCCACAAAGATACCTTCATCAGACCTAGCGTTGAATTTTCCCAAGTTTTGCTCCTTGTTCTTCACAAGACATGGGCTGCCAAAGACTCTGAGATACTTGGTTGTTGTCTTCTTCCCACTCCATAGCTCATATGGAGTCTTATCAGTATTGGGCCTTAGTAGAACTCTATTCAGTAGGTGCACAGCTGTAAATGTTGCTTTTGTCCAAAATCTTGTGTGAAGCTTGGATTCCAGCAGTAGAGTTCTTGCCATTTCAACCACAGCTCTACTCTTCCTCTCTACCACCCCGTTCTGTTAAGGTGTTCTTGCTGTTGCCATCTGATGGTGAATTCCATGCTTCTCAAGGTAATCTTCAAAAGCTCCATTTGTGAATTCAGTGCCTTGATCTGACCTCAATACTTTGATCTTCTTTCCACTCTCATTTTCAGCCAATCTTCTGTATCTCTTAAAGCATTTCAAAACTTCTGACTTGTGTTTAAGGTGCATGATGCAGGTCCTTCTGGAATAATTATCGACAAACAAGACGAAGTACCTCTCACCATTCAACCCCTTTGTTCTCATCGACCCACACAAATCAGTATGCACAATGTCAAGCACTACTTCAGAACTGAACTCTTTGGTCTTATACTGCTTTCTAACATGTTTTCCTTCAGAGCATGCTGAGCAAACATACTCTCTCTCTCTCTCCTGAGGTCAGGAATATCTCTAATTGCATGAGTAATGGTCAGCTTCCTCATGTTCTTTTGTGATAAGTGTCTCAGTCTCCTATGCCAGAATTGATTTTCTTCTTCTTTGGTGAGTAAACAGCTGCTTGTCTTGTCCTCATCAATCACATATAAATTTCTAGTTGTTCTCTTCCTAGCTGCAACAGTATTGCCTTCTTTACTCTTTACCTGACAACTTGTTTTTGTGAATATTACCTTATGGTCTTCATTGCATAGTTGACTGACAAATGCTAAATTATATCTGAGTCCTTCAATATGCAAAATATCTTTCAGCTTTCCTCTTCCAATCTTTACTAAACCCTGACCATTGATGTTGAGTGAATCATCATTGCCAAACTTGACTCTGCCTTCTCTTGATTTGTTTAGCTTTGATAATTTACTCTTGTCTCCCGTCATGTGCGAAGTGCATCCACTATCAAGGATCCACTACTTATCCTTACAGTCAGCTTTGAGTGCAATTTCAGCTATATTAACCACCTCCCTTTTAGCTTTATATTCCTTCTTTTGAACTAGTTGGAAGATAGCTTTCTCCTTTTTCTCAGCTTTGACTGCACCGCTTGTTTTCACAGTGCCATTGAGTGCCTTCTCTTGCTCAGGGAGAAGTGTCATGCATCTCTTGGCATTATGGCCATCCTGCCCACACCTTTCACACTGTTCCAAGTCTACCAATATAGCAAACTTGTTCTTTGAAACCACTGGTTTGGGCTTCCACCAACAATCCTTGTCAACGTGTCCTTGCCTTTTACAGCATATGCAAGAACTCATGACAGGTGTTCTCTTCTGGATTCTGTATTGTCTCCCCTTGTATGCAGTATCGTATCTTCTCAAGTTGGAGACATATACTGGCTTTCTCCACCAGCAGTTAATTGCCTTATGACCCCAAACTCCACAATAAAGGCAATGACCTTGAAACTGCCTCTTCTTGAGTCTGATCACAACTTGTCTTCTTCTGTTCATCATTTACTGTGTAGGCAAAGTAGCTAGCTTCTTTGCTTGTGTGACTTTCATTTCAGTCACCTTCTTCTCCTTCTTCTATTCAGCTGTAGCTCTCTACTGGCTGACTTTCTTTTCTTTCTGAGATGTAACAGCTATGGGCTGCTACTTTTTAACCACATACATCATTTTTGGCCTTGGCTTTGGTTTGATAACTGTCTTCTCTTCTTCAGTTATCTTCACCTGAGTCACAGCCTTCTCTTTCAACTTCTGTGACAAAGTCTCATTCTTCTTTTCTCTTGCAGAACTTGTTTCTTCTACCACTTAAAACTTCTGCAAGTTTTTCTCACTCTTATTGAGTTGTTGCTAAAGTCTCAACAACTTTATCTCCATTTCTTCAATTGTTAAAGTCCTTTAGCCAAGCTCTATTGTAAGGTCTTCATATATTTTGATCTGTTCTTCAAATCTTCTCTTCAAGTCAATATGTTCAACCCTTATTTCATCATTTTGACTTTCAGCTTCCTCAGACTTTGCTTCAACTTGTTTTATGTGAACCTCCAACCTTTTTATGGTTCTGCCCCTTCTGATTATCTCCTTTGAAGCTGCTTCCAACTCAGCTTCAAGATCTGGCTCTTCTTCATCAACCTCCTCTTCCTCTTCAAAGGTTGAACTACCACCTTTAGCTGATGATGATTCTTCATCTTCCTCCTCATCAGTTTCTTTTATCTGACTCACATAACTCTTAAATGAGTCTCTCTTTTTCCTCTGTGGGTTGGCAGTCTTTTTACTGTACTTCTTTGATTTGAATGATGTTCTTCTCCATCTTGAATTCGGCTCATTATCATCATCCTCATCTTCATCATCAAGCTTCACTTTGCACTGAGAAGCAAAATGTCCAGTCTGCCTACAACGATAACATCTCAAGGTCAGTTGTCCTTTTCCTTTCTTAGATCCCTTCTTAAATTTCCTTGTGAAGTAAGCCAATACTTCACCTTCACTTTCTTCCTTATCACCATCATCATCCTCACTAGATGATTCTTCCTCTTCGTTTATCTTCAAGTGTCTCATAGCTTTGAAAGCTGCCTCCTTTGATACCTTCGTTGTTGCAGAGCTTTCAGCTGACTTTATCCTCATCTCATATGCAATGAGAATGCATTGGAGATCATGCAGAGACATAGAATTAAGATCTCTGCTCTTCTTTATGGCTGCTACCTTTGAGGCAAATCTCTTAGGCAAAATTTTCAGAATTTTCTTCACAATTGATGAGTCCTTCTTATTCTTCCCATGACTTCTAAGGTCGTTTAAAGCATCAATAACTCTGGTGAAAAACTCTTGAACTGTTTCATTCTTCTGCATTCTGAGAGATTCATATCTCTCCTTGAACACTTGAAGCTTAGCCTCCTTCATTCTGCCATCACCTTCATAGACTTTCTACAATCTGTCCCATATCTCCTTCCCATTTATCTTGAGCTGCCTTAACTCTTCTGGGGTTGGGTCTTTACCTTCTTCCAGAGCCACAAAACCCTCCTATACGCATTTCACCACGTTCATGCCCATGGTTGCAAATGCCACTTGCATTCTTGCTCTCCACATATGATAGTTGGTTCCGTTGAAGATTGGAACCTTCTTGCTATAAGTGGTGGTAGTGCTGGTACCGGCTTCCATTTCTCAGTATGCTGAACAAGTCAAACTTTTAGATCCCTTCAAACTAGTACACCAAGCTGTTAAGTTTCAAACTGGTGAACCTGTGCTCTGATACCAATTGAAGTTCCTGACTTCTCCCTAGGATCTACTAGTTTGTGATATTGAGAGGGGGGGTGAATCAATATCACCACAATTTGCAATTTGCAGGTAAGTGAACAACTTCAACCTCTTCTTAAAAGCAAACTCTTTCTCAGACTCGACTAAGGTAGATCTATTGTTACCTACTAATCACAATAGTCCCCAAAGTCACCTTTCAGACACCTTGCTTAGAAGACAATACGGATGTTCTTGTTTAGGTTTTTGTTAAGTTATGGGTTGGCTAATACTTTAGCTGCGTTCACAACTCAATTCAAAGCACAGAACGTAAAACAAATTAAGGACACATGAGATTTACGTGGTTCCATCAACGTGACGTACATCCACGGTGGTAGGGACTCTCCCTTACCGAGACTATCCACTATACTTAAGAATTCAGGTTACAATGGATGTCTTTAATTCTCTGCTCCTTTCACTATTGCAATTACTAAGCAAATACAATAAAAAGAGTGTCACTTACTGTGTCTACCCTTCTTCTAGCTTGTCTTGCCTCTATTGAATTGAAAGGCTGCTCCACTGCCGCTTAGAAGTTCACCGCAACGCTCTCTAACCTCTCTTGAAGAAGTCTGAAAATATGTTGAGTTCAATGCTTTGCTGAAGTTTTTCTCTAAGTTGTATCACACAACTCCTGCTTTTACCGTCTCACGGTCTCACCCGTCTCCTTACCCCACGATCTCACTATCTCACGGCTCGCCCGTCCGTTTCTCTCTCTCTTACTGTCCAGTCAGATTTCTCTCTCTTCTCACCGGATTTCTCTCTCTTCCCGCCGGATTTCTCTCTCATCACCGGATTTCTCTTTCTTCACCGGATTTCACTTTTACGTTCACCGTTGGGTTTCTCTCTCTTCCCGCCGCTCTGCTTCGATTTGGTCGTCGGGTTTCTCTCTCTTCCCGCCGGTCTGCTCTGATTTGGCTGTCGGGTTTCTCTCTCCTTCCGATCTGGCCTTATAGGTCTTTGCCGTCCACCCACTTTCGGCAATCCAGTCGTGTCATCTCCTCGCCGACCACTGGTGTGCCGATGGTGTGCCGTTCCTCATGGGTTTATCTCCTTCTCCAATCTGTGTTTTCTCTCTCTTCGTCCGCCGGTTTGCTCGATTTTCCGGCCGTTGATGGATGTGTTTTCTCTCTCCTTCCTGTCAACGGCTGCTCAATTGCTTCAGCCTTTCCACCTTTGTTCTTTGTTCAGCCCCAAATTTGATTTTAGCTGTGCTTCTCTTCGTTTTGCCGTGTACTATTCGTCGGCCATCGAGTTTCTCTTCTTCTTCCGACGAGGTTATCGTTCATGACGGCTACTATTCACTCGATTCGTCTGTCGGCTGCACTATTTACTCTCTTCGTCCTTGCCGGTGGTGTTCTTCCGTGTAGGGTTTGGTATTCTCTTTGGTTGGTCGGTTGTCTAAGTTTTACTGAATACTCAATATTGTCGACCCCCCTGTTCTTTGTCTTCCAAGACCATTATATACTATACTCCATGAAACCCTAATAGGGTTTACACAGCGGTTTTACGTTCTTGCCCTTCCGTGTGGTTTTACCTCTTTGCCCTTCCATGTGGCTTTACTTTCTTGCACACGTAAACCTAGTTGACAACAATTACAACCCATACAAGACTGTGGGAACAACAGAGATAAAGCAATAGCTTCTTGTTGAATTGAACCATTTAAAGAGGTGACCATAAAAAATCTTCATATTTTTTAGTTTTCATTAATTTCAACTGTAAATGATAGTTAAGAACTTATCTATATGGTCTTAGGTACTCTTTGCAAAAACAACTTGAAAAATAGGGTGATGTAGCCATCTTGAGCAAGTTCAAACAACATGTCTATATACTTTAGAAATTTTAACTATAAATGATAGTGAAGAACCAATCTATGCAAGCTTAGAAATGCTTCAAATCACAACTTATAGAATAGGATAGTGTAGCCATCTTAGGCAAGTTCAAATGACATGTCTATTTACTTCTAAAATTTTAACTATAAATGGCAATTGGGAACCTTGTTTATGTAATCTTAAGCACTTTTCCCAATTAAAACCCTTAAAACTATAGGCAATGCAATCATTCTAAGCAAATTCAAGCATGTTGATGATGACCTTACTTTAAGAAGTGACAAATTTGACTTATACAATCCAAACAATTCAGTTAGCTTTTCTTTCTTTTTTTTTTTTTAATTGCAACCTTTGTAGCCCTTTAAAGAATAATCTCAAATAGAGTTATCATTTGGATGTTAGTTAGCTCTATAAATTTTGAATTCATAACATAACTAAAGAATAATCTCAAATAGATTTTCATATGACGCCATTGGCCCCTTGGTATGCCACTAACCAAATCACAAAAGAGTTGGTCATTGTCAACGTGCATATAGTAGACAACTACATTGATTTAATGAAGCATACAAAATTGGATTATGTCACAATCTTGAATGCACTCTTAAGTAGGCTCACATGAAGTAAAGGGATGCCACATGGACACTTGAAAGAGTAGACAAAGTAGGGAACTAAGAAGTTCTTTGCATGTTCCTTTATACTAAAGCAACTCACAAAGAAGGATAATTTGTTAAACCACTATTCTATCAGCCTTGAATAAAAGGGCTATGCTCTTTATTTCCTCCCTTCCTTAGATATACTTAGGGTTAGTTTGCCTTTTGTAGTCTATACAACTTATATTTGAGTTACGGTTTGATTATAATTAGATAATGGATTATTTAAATTTTGATTGTAACACCAATTGTTTATGAATATGGAAAAAAAAGTAAAAAATCAACAAAAAAATAAAAGAAATAAAAAAATGAAAAAAAAAATAGAAAAAGGAAAAATAGAAAATAAAAAATAAGAAAAAGAAATTAAGTGATTAAGGGATTTCATTAAAACATCCCTTTGTGATTAAAAATCCATTTACAAAACCCCTGGTTCCAAGTCTATACATTAAACCCACCCATTATAAGACCAAAAAGGAGAGAACCAACAGCCTAATATGCCTTTAGACTAAACTTAAAGTTATCTAATCTTTAGTCCTAGATTAAAACTTAAAGAGGTTGCTTTTAGGCAAGAGCTCTTAAAGTCCAAGCATCATTGGACCTAATGGGATAATTTATGCCCAAGCTTTTCTAAGTTCCTATATTGAATGTTTCAAGTATCAGAACTTTGCAAATATTATTCAAATAATTCTTCACAATTGAAAGACAAGTCCTAAACTTTTTCAATGTTTAGAATATAATTTTGTTTTCAATGTTTACAATGTAATTTTGTATTTTTAAAATTTTTTATTTTAAACCTAAACATTTATATTTTATTTAAATTTAAAATAAATTTTTTGATAAAAAATGGTCAAATTATTAATTTTGTATATTGACTTCCATTGAAAAAACACATGGCGAGAGGAAACCATGTGATATAGGCAACGATTCCTGACGTTTAGAGATAAGTGAATTACATCGGTCCCAAGAAAGAAAAAATGAAAAAGTGTTTGAGGGAGAGAATCTCACATGGGTCGGGTTCTTATATTACCTTCTTTAAAGAATTTGAATAAAAGACAAATATCAATGGTTTAATTTAAGATAATCGATTAAATGAAAACAAAATGGTAACGATGTGGGCTTCCTTTGTGGGCATGTTAAGCACCGGTGTTTACAAATTGCCCAATCCGACAAAAACTAGCCAATCCAAGTTGTCAAAACTCACATCTACCATAACCAAATGAGAAGAAGATTAAAAAAAAAAAGATTATCAATTATTATTTTCGGATTTGATCCCAAAAATAATTAATTTTGAAAATAAATGTATACTTAATTTAGGTTCTAGAAATTTGCTTGATGGACTGGTCCTATCTTTTATGCATATCTACATTTTCGCAGTGCATCTCTTTTTGTCAAATGTCCTTCCTTAAATAGCTGTGATGGCTAATTTTAATTTCTTACCATGCCTTTGGTATTTGAAACCAAACCAAGTCGAGGAGTTTTTACTTTTGCTCGTGGCTGTGGCTTGTGTTCATTTACTTAGTAGCGTATCATCTCACTGGGTAACGAACACGAGAAGAATTTGATACGGGGTTTAGCCTTATGTTTGGACAAAGAGTACCTGTTTTTACTTGCTAACTTGAATCAATGTTTACTCCAGATGTTCAGTTTTTGTCTATGGAGATGCTGGAGAATACCAAATCATTTGTTGGATGCCTGAAATAGGTGTAGATTTGTGCTACACATGCTTGTGTCAACACATTTGCCAATTATGATATCATTTCATCCTTACCGTTAATGACACAACTGCCATTGATGATTTATATCACGCTCAATAATTTTTTAAAACTTTGTAAGTTTTAAACTATCTTAAATAATTCACGACTAATTTGCAACATCCGTGCTGTTTTAGATGGTTTGTAATAAACCAATTCAATCCTTTTTTTTTTTATCAACTTGATCTCTTAAAAAATGAAAACAAGTGTCAATATATTTATTCCTTTCATGTGTTATTGAATTTTTGGCCAAATTAATTGTAAAAATAGTATGAACAAATATTTTCATAAGAACTTTAATTGAAGTATAGATCTCATGTAATAAAATATGAAACTAAATAACTTGACAAACATTTGAAGCTGCAATTACATATTCTACTTCACAAGTTGAAAGTGAAATAATAAAATGTTTCTTAGATGATTATGAACAAATAGTAGTTTCAAAGTTGAAATAATATCCAAAAATATTTTTATGATCATCTATATCTCCACCCCAATCAGTGTTAGAATAGTTTATAAGAATACAACTTTTAAATGAAAAATAAAATAGGTCATGATAATAAGTTCCTTTTATATGTTGCATAATTTTCTTTGCAACTTGCATATGAGATTGACAGGGAGACACAAGAAATTTACTGATCAAACCAACTTCATAAAATATATCGAGCTTTGTGCATGTAAAATATCTCAAACTCCCAACAACATGCTTGAAAAGTGTAGAATCAACAGGTGCTTCATTGTCTTCTTTAAACAATCTAGTACCAACTTCTATGAGAGTTCTCACAGGATTACAATCATTGATTTGAAATTTCTTTGATAGCTTGGTACCATACCTCTTCTAGAAGATAAATATTTCATCATCTCCTTAAGTTACTTTAATTCCAAGAAAATAAAGCATTAAGCCCAAATCTATTACCTTAAATTCATGTATCATTGACTTTATAAAATCTTCAATCATTCAGAGATTATTGCTTGTAAAGATCAAATCATCCATATATAGACACACCAATAACATATTGTTAAAATCATTGATTTTCACATATAAAGCATACTCAGAAGGACACTTTTGGAAGTTAGTTTCATGGAAAAAAAAAAATCAATGCATTTGTTCCATGCTCTAAGGTCTTCTTTTAGGCCACATAGTGCTTTTTTAGCTTATACACCTTCTCTTCACTTCCTTTCTTCACAAAGCCTAATGGTTGCTTAATAAACTCTTTCTCTTTGAAAGGACCATTGAGAAAAGCTAACTTCACATCCATCTAATGAATTTTACAAAGATTCTACATGGCCAAGGCAATTATAAGTTTGACAATTTCCATTTGAGCAACAAGGGAGAATACCTCGTGAAAATTATAGTCAGGTTATTGTTTAAATTTTTTTGCAACCAATCTTACTTTATATCTCTCTACATGTCCATTAGACTTTTTCTTAGTCTTAAAGACACACTTCACATCAATAGCTTTCTAATCTCGTAAAATAGTAGTAAGCTCCCATTTATTATTCTTCTTAATTACCTTAATTTCTTCATTCATGGCATTCACCCATTTTGTATCTTGAATTGCCTCATCAAATGATACTAGTCCATAATCTTAAAACATGATAGAAGGCACCAAATCCCCATCATCATTAATAACATTATCAAGGATTACCTTATAATCTTGCACTCTAATCAATTGTTAGCAATTTTGTTTGGCCTTCCATTCCCTTATAGAGCTTATGGTGTAGAATTATGTACACCAACTAGTGAAACTTCCCCATTTATAGTGGGAATTGTAGCTTGAGTTTCCTTTTCTCCCAAAATAGCAATTAGACATCTTAAAGAATTATTTTGCTCCTCAACATCAAAGTTCCAAACTTCATCTTCAACAAAAATCACATCTTAACTCATAATAACGTTTTTTGTCATAAGATT
This sequence comes from Rhizophora apiculata, assembly GCA_037832385.1. Taxonomy (NCBI): domain Eukaryota; kingdom Viridiplantae; phylum Streptophyta; class Magnoliopsida; order Malpighiales; family Rhizophoraceae; genus Rhizophora; species Rhizophora apiculata. Next base: position 3,507,479 of record CM075435.1, on the reverse strand, counting down.
AAATAGCATATATTCCCCTTTTATATAGTCCAGAAATATTGTGTTCACTCATTGATCATTTAACTTTATCTTTATTTTTTGCTGGAACATAAGTATAAGTAATAAATCCAAACACCTCGAAATGCCTTACATTAGGCTTAAAACTACTCCATGCTTTTTTAAGAGTGACATTCTAAATACTTATTGTTGAAAATCTATTCAATAAGTAAATAAAACACAAAATAGCTTCTTCCCAAAATGGATTAGGAACTCACTTAACCTATAGTAAGTTTCTTGTCATATTCATGATTGATCTATTCTTTTTTTCAGTAACTTTATTATGCTATGAGGTATAAGGAATTGTGACTTCATGCTTTATTTCCTGTGCTTCACAATACTCCTTGAATTCATTAAAATATACTCATCACCTCCCTCAATCACAAAAATCTGTTTAAGCAATTTAAATTCATTGAAACAAGCTTGTTTATGCACTATTAGTACTATCAATCCATTGAATTCCATCATGTAAATGAGTCATTGATCTTGATATGCTTTCATTATAAGTATTGCATGGTTTGTTCCCCATTAATGAGACTACCTCTTCATTTTTTTATAACAAGGCATCCCTTTTCATTGTAAAGAGTCCTTCATAAAAAATGATCTAATAATTAACTTTGGTAATAAGAGCAAACATTATACTCATAGCAATAAGATCATTGGTACATCTTCGATACTTGAACCCATTTAATTCCATCAAGTAAATTAGTCATTGATCTTAATTAGCTTTCCTTACAGGTAATGAATGGTATAATTCCCAAACAATGTGATCATGTCTTCATTTTTTTGATAACAAGGATGTCAATATTCATTATATTCATTGCAAAAAACGTGTATATACAACGATACTTTAAACCCATTGAAATCCTTCAAAGGTTAGATAGATCTTCATTAGCCTTTCTTATAGCTATTTGATGTTTCAATTCTTGAATATTGAGACTTCTTCATTTTTAGCTAATGAGGCTTCTTCCTTCACTGTAGGAACTTATTTACACAAAATAATGGTGAAATTAACCATTTTGACTTCACAAAACATTATATTCATCAAAACAAACATGTTTGGACACATTTGGTAATCTAAACCTATTGAATTCCATCAATTAAATTTGTCATTGATCTTAATTAACTTTCATTATAGGTATTAAATGGTTTAAATCTTTAACAATGAGACTACCTCTTCATTTTTTGATAACAAGGCTTCTCTTTTCATTGTAAGGACTTATTAATACAAAATAATCTTATAACTAACTTTTGTGTCAACAACCATTATATACATTGCATGAAACTCATTTCTACATCTTTGTTACTCCTAATCCATTGAATTTCATCAAATAATGCTTTGATTTATCTTTATTTACTTTTTGTATACCTCTTAAATGTTTTAATTCTTGAATAATGAGACCTTTTTTTCATTTCTAGCTAATAAGGCTCTTTCCAACATTGTAAGGACTCATTCACACAAGAAAAAAAAATGGTTAAATTAATATTTAAGTCTATACAAAACACTCTATACATTGGATTAAGCACGTTTTTGCACCTTTGGCACTCTAAATCCATTAAAATTCATCAACAAATGAATCATTAATCTTGATTAGCTTTCCTTGTAGATATTAAATGGTTTAATTTCTGAACAATGAGATTGTCATATCATTTTAACAAGACTTGTCTTTTCCTTACAAAAACTTATTCACACAAAATAATCTCGTAATTAATTTTTATGTCGACAATAAACAATATTCATTGCAACAAGCTTATTTGTACATCTTTCATACTTCAAATCCATTGAATTCTATCAACAAAAGGTGTGATTGTCTCTTCATTTTTTTAATAACAATGACATATGTATTCATTATATTCATTACAACAAACACATTTATATAACTTTGATACTCTAAACCCTTTAAAATCCTTCAAACAAAGGCTAGATTGATTTTATTGGCTTCTCTTACAGCCATGTTTCAATTCTTGAATAATGTGACATTATCTTCATTTTTAGCTAACAAGGCTCCTTCTTTCATTGCAAGGACATATTTATACAAATGATGGTGAAATTAATTTTTTTGCCTTCACAAAACGTTACATTCATTGGAATATGTATGTTTGGACACTTTTGGTACTTTATGCCTATTGAATTCCATAAATTAAATGAGTCATTAATCTTGGTTAACTTTCCTTATAGGTATTGAATGGTTTAATTTCCAAAAAATGAGACTATCTCTTCATTTTTCGATAACAAGGTTTCTCTTTTTGTTGCAAGCACTCATTGACACAATGATCTTATGACTAACTTTTGTGTTAGTAACAACCGTTGTATTCATTGCAAGAAACTCATTTGTACATCATTGCTACTTTAAATCCATTAAATTCTATCCAAAAAAAAAAAAGGTTTCATTAATTTAGATTAGTTTTTCTTATATGTAAGACTATTTTAATTATTAAATAATGTGATTGTCTCCTCATTTCTAACTAACAAGGATCCTTCCTTTGTTATAAGGACTCATCTACACAAAATGATTGTGAAAATAACTTTTGTGTCTATTTAAAATATTTTATTCATTGGAACAAGTATGTCTATATACATTTGGTGCTCTAAATCTATTAAATTACAATAAGAAAATGAGTCATTGATCACGATTTGCTTTCTTTATAGGTATTAAATGGTTTAATTCTCAAACAATGAGATTGCCTCTTCATTTTTTTGTTAACATGGCTTCTCTTTTCATTGCAAGGTCTTATTCATGCAAAATAATCTCATAATTAACTTTTCTATCAACATAAAAAATTGCATTGCCTACAAGAAGCTCATTTTTACTTCTATAGTATTCTAAATTCATTAAATTTCATCAAAAAAAAAAAAACAGTTTCAATGGTCTTGATTAGCTTTTTTACACTTATTGAATGTCTAAATTCAAGAATAATGAGACTATCTCTTCATTTCCTATCTAACAAGGCTCATTCCTTTGTTGTGAGAACTCATTTACACAAATGATAATGAAATTAAATTTTGTATCTACACAAAACATTATATTCATTGAAATAGACATGTTTGCACACCTTTAGTACTTTAAACCTATTGAATTCCATCAAGTAAGCATGTCATTGATCTTGATTAGCTTTCCTTTAAAATATTGAATCATTTAATCCTTGAATAATGACATTGTCTCTTCTTTTTTTGATAACAAGGCTTCTCCTTTCATTGCAAGTACTCATTCACACAAAATTATCTCATAAGTAACATTTGTATCAATAAGAAACATTATATTCTTTACAAGAAACTCATGCACATCTTTAGTTCTTTAAACCATTAAATTCCATCAAATAAAGCTTTGATTGATCTCAATTAACTTTTCTTATTCATATTAAAGGTTTAAAATCATGAATAATGGGACATTCTCTTCATTTCTAGCTAACAAGGCTCCTTCTTTTGAAGCTGGGTAAAATCCTTGTAAATTGGACTAGGAGTCTAAAGAAGGAGGCATAATCTTCTTCTTCTCACCTCTCTTGGAATGTCTCATGAATAAAACTCTTATTTCTATAAGTTTTTTTCTTTATCTCTCTATGATTTAGTTTTATTAACAGGTGATTTAGTGCTATTGCTTGTTTGCTGTTAAAGATCTATTACTTGCTTCTTTGTTTGCATGTGTGAAAGGAATGGTATCAAAGCCTTAAGGGTTTTAGGTGACTAATTTAAACTTGAGTTTGAAACCTAAATCACATCTGTCTTTATTTGCTTGTGTCATTAAGGTTGGCATTTAGAACATTAGATGCAAATTTGTTGACAGTGATATCATGAGTCAGTGGATCATTGAAAACCATGATGACTTTCTCATTATAATAGTAATAATAGTTTAAGTAATAAAAATAAAGAAATTATTGTAAGTGAAAATTTAGATAATAATTATTTACAAAATTAAACTTTGTTTTCTTCCTCTTCTTCCTATGTTTATAAACAGAAATGTTTTTTTCTCAAAATGTGATTATATTATTAAAATTGTTAAATAAGCTTTACCTTTAGCTTAGGGTTATAATGACATTTTCTTGTTATCATGAGCTTATTAGCTTTCATTAGGAACCAAAACCTTGCTTGGAGTCGTTGAAGCGCAGGCCTCTTTCCAGGCACTCGACAAAGCCTAAAATAAATTTTAAATAATAAAACATTATTTAAACAAAATTCATGGAAACAAAAACCTTTTTTTTTTTTGTTTTTTTTTGGTTTTGAGGTCATTAAAAAAAAAACCATTATTAAAGTAGAATGTGCAAGGTGAGGTAAGACAAACAGGAAAAGTTAAAGAACTATGGAATAGTCTGCTACAAGAAGAAATGCAAGAATTCATCCGAAAATAAAGTTAATAGATATGTCAATAATTATCTTCATAAGAATTGTTAAGACACTAAATACCAAATAACAAAACTAAATAAGATAGCATTTCTCCTAAATAGAAAAATATTCCAAATAGTATAATATCCAATTTGATAAAATATCTTAATAAAGTAAATATTATCATTAATATAAAATATTATTAAAATCCTAAATAATAAAAATTTTTGTTCTTTATTCTTCGTCATTCTCTTTAATTGAAAAATATTCAACCTCAAATTTCAAAGTGCTGGTGTGCCGGAGAAAAAATTAACTTCAAAGATCAACTTTGATAAAAATAAAACAAACGCCAAAAGCTTCATTGGAAAAGATGAGAATTGGAACTTGATAGAAATCACAAAATCACATATTTAATAACCTACTTAAGTATCGTTCCCCAATTTTGAATGTGATCAAATTTTGTAATATATATGTGTGTGTATAATTTTTACCTGGGCAATATCCGTCTTTCCATCAGCTTTAGCACCATATTGTCGCACGTCAAACAAAGCCGCCTGGGCTGTAAATGCAGATGTCACCAATACCAGCAACAAAGTTGCTGCTGAAACTTTTACCAATGCCGCCATAATTTTTCGATGTTTCTTTCTTCCGTTTTGTACTGGGCAATTTGACGAGAGGGCTAAAAGCCTGAAACCGAATCGTCTGTATCCTTGGAATTTTATAAGCATAACCTGGCCACAAGGTCAAACATCGTTGACTTTTTAGACCAATGTGGGTATCTATACGGGGCACTTATAGCCAATTTTCGAAATAGAAGAAATATTTGCTACAAATTCATAACCAAAATTACCCCCACTTATAGATATGCACCAAAATTTTTTTACCCCTTCAAATAGTTGCCAGATATAACAGAAGATGCAGGTGCAATTTGGATAACAGCCTTGAATGTTCATATTTGTGTTGACCGTTTGATAAAACATAATGCTTGAAACGGCAGCATATCATATAAAAATGCCGTGAAACAACTCTATATTTAAATGTCGTTATTGAAAAACTACGTCATGGAAAATTTTCTTTTATTATTTTTTATTAATATTTCAATCTCTATTATTTCAATTTGACAATCTATTTTAGTAATTTTCTAAAAATATTTTTTATTTTAATATAATAAATTAATTTAATTTATATTTATTATTATTATTATTTAATTTTTAGTTAAATATTTTTTCATTTAATTAGATTATTCTCTCATTTAATTAAAAATTTTTATTATAAATAATTATATAAATCTAATTAATTATCAGTCAAATTATTAATAAATTTTGTTCAAATTAATTATTAATGAATTTTTTCTTTTTATCAAGATATTTATCTTCTATATTGAGTTTTCAGTGGTCGAAGTGTTAGTATAGAAGGCTACATAATAGTCCTATGTCATTACCATAAATGCTAATATTCAATACAAAGAGGATGATTCGTACATACATTGTGGAGAACAATATTTACGTTAATTAAGATCCACATAATATTTTGTAGGAGGAAATTCAAATTTGTACTATGTGGTTTGAGAGTTTGTCGTGATAGGGTTTGTGATTGGTTAGCTACGTTAGCATAAACACTGTCAAAATAACAAATAGTATTATATAATTAATAATTTATAAGATTATTTTAATTTTAAAATAAAAATAATAAATTATAAAAATTTTAAAAAATAAAAAAAAAACTTTTACATCAAAATGTTTCTGATTTATATTTTATAAATTTATAAAATAATAAATTATTTGTAAAATTTGGTAACTTGAAAAGTCTGAAAAATTTTGACCCAAAATAAAAATAAATTTACACAATTTATTATGAATTTTAAGAAAATTTATTTATTTTTTTGTATACGGAGAACATTCTTTTTTTTTTTTCCTTACCCTATTGGGCCTAAGGAGCCCACTTTTCTACCTAACAAATGGGCATTTACTCCATTAAGCCCAGCTCATGACACCACCTAGCTCATGACACCTTCTTTTTAGCAACTTTCTACGGCCTTGGACGCCTTAGTGATCACATTTTAATAAGTTGGCTTTAATTATTTAGACTTCAAATTTCATGTATTTATTTAAAAAATAAATAAATAAATAAATAATAATATTAATATTTCAAAATACTAGTTAAATTGAGATTTACTGTTCTTAGTCCTTTTGTTTCCTCTGCTTCTTGATTGTTTACGTGACAAAGACCTCTCTACCAAAGGCGTTCACCAATGTCGATGCCCATCATGAGTATCTGAAGAGCTAAATCTACATACATTCTAACGAGTATCTGAAAGTTGTTCAAATGATTGTTTACACTAAAAACAATTTTTCTTTTTCAAATAAAAGTTTAGACAAAAAGGCTTCATTTCAATTTGTATATATATATATATATTTTTTTTTATTCTTCTAATTTTTTTGATGTTGGAACTAGTACCCTCAATCCCCAATAAAACAGAGCAAAATCCTAAAAAAAAAAAAAACAGTAATATGGCTGCCAAAAAGGGTCCTTTTACAGTTAACGTGTCCGCAACATCAGAAGTCAAAAAGACGTCTCTTAAGAGCCAAAGGTAACGTAAACTGGCACTTACAACGGGCAGTGAATCACAGTTTCCAGTTTTGGCGCAGTCATTTTGAGACCACCAAGCTGCGGCACGTTGGCCATCAAAGGCGCCGCCTCCTAGCACAGTCAATCCATCAATATTTTGGAAAGGGTCTTGCAGGAGCCATGACATTTCCTTGGAGCACAAGGGGCCTTGTAGGGCCGGGTCCCTTTAATGTCAAAGAACCAACCATTTAAATTCCCTTTTGGTATCATAAACTGGTTCGGTTAGCTGGCTGCGCATGCATCTGTCTATGCCCGAAAGAAAACAATATCAAATGCAAATTTCAAAAAAATAAAAAAAAAAAAACAGACGGAAATTAAAGTCTCTGAAGTTCACAAGCAAACTTGCATATTTGTATGGTACCTGCCTATCATCTGTCTTGCCGTCCGCCTTGGCTCCATATTTTTTCACATCAAAGCTTGCATGTCGTGCTTCGGTGACCAATAGCTGCATTAACAGAAGCCATGCAGCTCCTACAATCATTTTGTAATCCGTTTGGCCTTGTTTCCTTTTTCCTGGTAGGCCCTTTTTTTTTTCGTTTTTTTTTTGGTGGGGGGGGGGGTTGCGGGGAAGGGGCATTTTCAAAGGCAGCGACAAATGACAACACGAATACGAAATATAGAATGAAGAAAGCTTGACACCACAAAATCCACCACCTAATTTTAGGCGGCCCTCTAATTTTATCCAAGACACCACTAGACGTTTGTGGTGAGTTTGACCCCCCAGAGGTAGAGGTCACAATGGTTTGCTTACCACTCTTTCTAACCACACCAATCCATGAAATGCCAAATGTTGCCTGCAAGCTTGTTCTTAAGTCAAACTAAAGTATAATTACACTGTCATATAAGCTCAAGTGTACACTTACACTAGAATATATCTTATGTTTTAATCAAATAAGTATAAAGCTTCTTCAAAAAACAAAAAAAACAGAGAGAGAGAGAGAGAGGGACTAGTCATTTTCCTAGCAGAACAACCTTTATAGTAACAAGGAAGTCCTTTTTTCGGTAGCAGATTTGGTTCTGCTCATAACATCATCAATGGCCATGGTTCCAAGCTCCCCACTAAGCCTCGACCTAACCGTGACAGTTTGTGTCTCAACCTCCTTGGGCCCCACCACTGCCATTAGAGGAATTTTCTGCTTCTATGCATTCCTAATGAGCTTTGGCAGGCGATCGACATGGCACACTTCAGCTCGAATGCCATTACTTTTCATTTTGCTGGTCACTTCATTGCAGAATTCAAGCTGCGTAAGTTCACATTATTTGCTCTTTAGCATGCAAATGCAATAGTCCTGGGGCTTAAATGTGAAAACACTGTCCAAAATCACGTTACGGATGATCTGAAGCAGAAAAAAAGGGTCATAAAGTTCATATAGCATCCTTTCATACTGGCATCTGCAACTACACTTGCAAACACGTAAGTTTCGAGTTTTTAGTAATTCACAAATAAAAGGTATTTTAAATCATATTCATTGAGAGTTATCTTACGTTCTATCCAAAACTAATGTCAGATAAATGTTAATTTTTATTGATAATTATTCAAGAAAGGCTAAGTTTTTTTTTTTTAAATATTCAAGAAGTGAAAGCCTTAATTAAGAAGTAAATAAGGAAATAGATTAAGCAATTCAGGACAAATAATAACTTAAAATTTTACAAAAATAAAGGTATTGTTCGTCATTACACAATTATGATAACTTTTTAGTAAAATGGTATTATTGAATATATGAACAAAACACTTTTAGTGAGAATTTACTATATGATTTTTAATATTAATTTGTCAAAAGTCTTTTGGGTAAAGGTTATCTTTATAGTTTATTAAATTATTAATTATATACTTTCAGTATTTATAGTATTCAAGATTCTAAAGAAAGTTTGGTTAGATACTCCTAAGAATTACTTTGATATGAAGATATTTGAATGTCCTACATATATACATATTAATGATAAAAAAATTGGAACCTAGAGTTTTAGTGCATTTTCCTTGGGTATACATCTAGAGTGAAGTGGTATTGTTTGTGGTGTCTTGATCCACCTAAATTTGTGATTAGTAGAAATGTTACATTTAATGAATCCTCTATGTTACATTCAAAAATAGAGTCTTCTTATCTTCTAATGCAGGTAAAGGTGATAGTGCACACAAGTAGGTGAAGTTTAAGATGCCACACAATAAAGTTCTTTCATTCAATCAGATTCCTTTGAAGATAGAAAGGGCAATCATTCCATAGCCAAAAACAAACTAAAAAGAGAGATTCAATTATCACAGAGATATAATGACTATGTTACTTATATTCTTTTAGTTACACAGGAAACTAGTAAAGATGGTGAATTATCTACATATTCAAAAGCAGTTTCAAATGTTAACTCATCTAGGTAATTGATTACGATGAATGGAGAAATATAATCTATTCACAAGAATGACACATGAGTTCTTGTGAAGTCATTTTCAGAAAAATGAATCATTGGTTGCAAATGGGCTTTTAAAAAGAAAGAAGGTATATAAGGAATCGAAGATGTAAGGTATAAGGTATATTTGGTTGCTAAAAGCTTTAGTCATGTGTAAGGTGTTGATTTTAATGATATTTTTTCAACTATTATTAAACATAGTTTGATACATCTTTTATTTGCTTTGGTGGTTATATATGATTTGGAATTAGAGCAACTTGATGTTAAAACAGTTTTTTTACATGGTGAGTTTAAGGAGCAAATATACATGAGGTAGCCCCAAAGTTTTGAAGTTAAAGGTAAGGAAAACTATGTTTATTTGTTAAAGAAATCCTTGTACAAGTTGAAGAAGTCTTTAAGATAATGGTATAATAGATTCAATTCCTTAATGTTGGGTCATGACTATTCCAGGAGCATATATGATAATTCTGTTTACTTCCAAAAGTTAAATGATGACTCGTTCATTTATTTTTTACTTGATGTCGATGACATGCTCATTATTGTCAAGAATTAGTTAGAAATTCATACTTTGAAAACACTTTTGAATGGTAAATTTGAGATGAAAAATTTATGAGTAACAAAAAAGATTTGTAGCATGGAAATTGGAAGAAATTGTGAAGGTTATTAGCTACTCAATCACCAGAGTCAGTTGAAGAGAATAGGTATATGGAAAGGGTTAATATTCGAGTACAATCAGTAGCTTTATGTATGCAATAATTTGTATACATTTAGATATTTCACAAATAATTAGTGTGGTTAGTAGGTATATGTAATCTCCAAGGAAATCACATTAGCAAGCTGTAAAATGGATTCTAAGATACTGGCAAGGTACATCAATTACATGTTTGGAGTTTGATAAAAAATCAGGTACATTGGTTGGTTTTGTTGATTTGACCGTGTCATCGATCTTGATATAAGAATATCTCTTGCGAGTTTTATATTTTGTGTTGATGGTTTTGCTATTAATTGGAAAGTTATTTCATAATATGTTGTTGCCTTGTCTATTAATGAAGCAGAATACGTGACAATGGTGGAGCTTATTAAAAAAACCTTATGGTTGAAAGGTTTGTATGGCAAACTTAGTGTTAAGATGTTACCATCCATTGTGACAATCAAAGTGCAATACACTTAATTAAAGATCAAATATATCATGAGGTGGCATATTGATGTAAGATATCACTTGATTCTAAAGATGATTGTCATAATGAAGGTTTTAGTTCAGAAAATTATTATTAGAAACAATTATATAAATATATTTATGAAGTCTCTTCCAATTACTAAATTTAAGTAGTATTTAGACTTAATTGATATGATATAATGATTTGTAAGTTTGTGAAGAAGGTGAATCATTGTTCCTATATTTGCATGTGAGACATGAACTAAGGTAAAGATTTATTAAGTTAGCGGTTAAAATCCAACATTGATAGATTGAATGAAGTTGATTGATATTTTTTCTTATAAATAAGGAGTAATATAATTTGTTTTATAATTAAAATAATAAAACTCTTAAAGTCATTAGTTTATTATTTGGGTTTTATAATTAAACTTTAGATGATTTTTTTTTTTCAATTTTTTGTAATTTTTACTTTAATAATATTTATTTTTACTCTTTCTTTTAGATATATTTCAAATTAATTAAATTACATAAATTTAATATTTTTTATCTTTAATTTTTATTTAATTTTATTTTATTTTTTATTTTTATCTTTAAAAACTATAACTCAAAATTTATCTTCCCATAGTTACATGATGTGCGGTATTGATTTAGAGTGTTGGGAAATCCTTGCAAAGACATTGCAAAGACTAACTAGAAGAAAATTTTGGCAAGTTTCAAGGGAAGTAACTTTGGAAATCAAACATATATAAGCATGGTTCAAGAGTGTCGGATCTTCCTTATTATTCAAGGTATCTAAAACCACCTGGATCACCAAATTACCGACAATATGCCAAAACGTTAGATAAAATAAGACAGACGTACCATGGGGACCAAGTGATAAAATAAACCTCCTCTCCCGTATACCGACCCGTTAACGTGGCATTCACCTCATATGTTATTCTTTTGCTCATCACTGGCAGAACCAATTGTGATTCCGTAGTTTCCTTGAATGTAAACGGGCCCTACGAAAAAAGGTGTAAAAGCAGCAACAATATCCTCTTTATAATGTTTCCACACGCCATTTTGGTTTTATATTTTCTGGACTGTGTTTCGCTTCTGCCGTTGAGATACATTGGAATGAAAGAAATGGATTTTCTTCTATTTACTTGTATTAATGTGAAAAGTATTTTATGTATAACATTTTTAATATAAAAAAGTAGAAGTGCAACGTAAAATTTTATGTTATACGGTGGTTTTGAAATTAAATAATAATTTTTTATTTTAAAAAAATGTATTAAAATTTTTGTTTTATCAATATTTATATTGTAATTAATTAATATATTAAATTATTTATTGTAAATTTATAGTAAAATATAAAAAATATATAAATTCATGTATAGTTACATCATGTATAAAGTAACAGTATATATATAATGAATATATATAAATAAAATAATAAGTAAAAAAAATTAAATAATATAAAATTTTGATTTTTCTCAAAAAAAAAAAGGAAAATTCATAAGTGACGTTGGTATTAAATTTTTAAGTTTAAATCATTTCCAAATTCAAATCAAATTGAATTTTTTACCGGCGGTTCAGCTTGGAATGTCAGGTTGAGTTGTATGTCGACACTTACAGGGACAATATAATTATTGAAAATTATTTATTTAATTTTTAAAAATAATTCTTGGAATGCTACCAATTGTCAATGTAAAATTATATACAACACATAAAGTTGAGAGAGAGAGAGAGAGAGAGAGTGTGACAAAGGGAGAGAGAAAGTAAAAGTTGGTTAGCACAAAGACGGGGGAGAAAAAGTGAAAAAGACTGAGTAATAAACAGAAGAGAGAGAAAAAATATGAAGAGAAGAGGAAGGAATAATTGAATATAATTTATTATAATTTTTTTTAAATTTAATTTTTTATATAAATACACACAAATATTTTTAATATATTTTAAAGTAAAAAACAAACAGTTAAAAAATTCATTTTTTTAGAAATTTATTTTTTTGAAAATATATTTTTTACAAAATCTTATTTTTTAATAAATAAATTAATTATTTTATTATTTATATATATATCTGAAAAAATTTGACTATTCAATTAATTTACAAATAAATAATTATATGTTCTCTTAAAATTTTAATACTTTGGTGAAATCAAGTTGCTCTTAAAGTGACGTTTCTTATGAGAAGAAGAGAGGGATACTAAAGTTACACGGTGAAAATAAGGTTTCTAATGTTATATTATATATAAGAGTATCATTTGATAATTTTTGTCTAAATTGATTGATAATATTAGTATATTTTTTATAATTTCTAATAATTTCAAATACAAATTATAATTGTACCTTATATTTTATACTAAAACTTTTCTTTCATTTTTTTCTCCTTTTAGATTTCATACCTTGTAGTTAAATTTTATTATCAAACATCTATCATAATCATTGTCAAAATTTAAATACATTAATTAATATTAAAATCAAATAATTAAAAGATATAGAGAATACAAACAATTAACAAATAGGTTCAATAACTAACAAACTAATAATAATAAAAAAAATATTATTGTTTTCAAAATTGGAGGAAAATTAAATAACTTAATAGTTTTAATAGTTTAATTTTTCCAACAAAAGGAATAGTCTCATCAAATACATATATTAATCATATTTTTCATTAATTTTATTTTTGAAAAAATATAAAATAACTATTAAAATTAAATTTAAGTATATTTCAAATTAGTTGGTTTTCTATTTAGATTAATTATAATCATTCTAATTAGTATTGTTCTATTAAAAGTCAAAACCAACTCAAATGGCAAATAAGCCATTTAGATTTGGACAAAGAACAAGCACTTTCTAAATCAACAACCATTTATGGCCTCATCATCCAATCGCTATGCCTTTAATTAGTGAGTTTTTGTCTAATATCTATTGTGGGTCTATGTGTATTACACACATGTTTTTGTTTTAGAATTTTTGTTGATTGATGTATTATTGATCAAAATTAATATCTGTTTTTTGAATTTTGTTGAAGAGAGACAATGGTTAGGAAGCAAAACAAAGGTCCTCCATTTAAGTTCATAGTTCCTCTCATTTATGCTCTTGGTCTTCCTTTAAGTGAACTCTCCAACAAATTTTTATGATTCTTTCTTTTTTTTTTTTTATCTTTCATTTTTTGGATGATTCCTTGTTCTTGTTCTTCCTCTCATTGAATTTTGATTGTCTAATGATAAAGTATTGTAGGTGTTTGTAATGTTTCCATTCAACTCTCATTACGCCATAGGCCTATATATTTATAGTTGTGTTGCCTAACATATTTTTGATGGCTTTTACTTGGTGTATTCTTTTTAAAACTTGTTGCTTGTTCTACTATTTTGTTATTACAATGCAAATTCTAATTCTAATTCTTTTTACTAAACTTTTTGACCATATTGTCAATGGTGAGCAATCATATCAACTGCTCCAACTGCCTTAATGTTGGTTTAAACTTTTCTTGGGCTGTTGGAGTATCAATTTGCTTTTCTATTAGGGATGTATGAAAATTAGTTTGGATCATAAATTCATGTTTTTGATTGGAAGGATAAGCATGTTTGAATGGTTAATAGTTGCAACTGAAGTAAATGTTATGGACATGATGCCCATGCCTACAAGTAGTTTGAGAATATGCTTCATGTGTGCAAAATGGTGTTGTTTTTAGTATAATTCTTGTCATTGCTGAGTTAAAAGGGATGGAATTACTATAAAGGAATTTGCATTACTGGGGTAAAATAAAAAGGAGGGATTTGAGGTCAAATTTTGGAGAATTTCCATTAAACTTGTAGTATCTTTTGTTTTGAGCCCTAACTTGTTGAAATTGGTAATTGCTACATTATTCAGGCTATATAAAGAGAGAAGTCAAGAGAATAGTCAAAACTTTTTTGATTATCTAATCAATTTCAAAGACGTGGACATTTTATATGAAGAGCATATAAGCAAGTAGGGAGTCTGACATTGACACTATGATAATAGTGTATTTGTGTGCTTGAATTTGAAACATTTTTAGTACTATGTCCATATTGAGCTAGAGGATCCACTCTTTATATCATTCTTACTTGGTGGGAACAAATATAACCTTTGTTTATTATGTTTTCAAGCAAGCTGCATCATTAGATCAAGAAATTTTTCTAAATTTGTTGCATGTCATTGCTGCATGGACTATATTCTTGTGTTTTAGTATTGAAAACTTTCATCCACTCCATAATCTTCTACTAAGTTAGTTTCCTTTGTTGTTTTGGGCTCTTTGCCCCATTGAGTTAGTGCTTATGATTTATGAAGCATATGACCATTAGAAAGTTGTGTTTAGTATTTCTTACCATGTAAATGCATGGCTAGTTGCACAAGTGCAAGTGATTGAAGTTAACATCTAGAATAAGGGTCTTGTCATGTCTATACAAGAAATTAGGTATAAATCTAAAAAAATAATAATAATAGAGCAAATTTCAAGCATTTGTTAATTTCCTTTTGACAACTAGAAATGTTACGATGGAAATTAGAAGGGAAAATTAACTAAAAATACATCCTTTGTTCTTTTTGTTTCTTTGTGATGGTCTCAATTTAGTTATGAGTTATTAATTTCTGTCATTCTTTCTTCTAGTGAATATAGATGTGCAAACTTTTTGGTTGGTTTTACAGCATTTTTTCAACTCAACTTCACCATTTGCAACTTTGTAAAGATTTTACTTTTGTTTCTATGTCTTACATATGGGAACTTAGTTTGGAAAATTAAGTAAGGGACCTAGTAGACCTTCTAACCCTTATCTTACATGGTAGAAATGTAATGGCAACCAATTGTGAGAAAATGAAAATTTTTATTATTTTTTTCCCTTTGAATACATTTGTTTTCTTTTTGGGATGGTCTTATAGACAATCTCTTGGAGGATGATATTTCTCCATCCTATATTCTACAAATATTGTTGCTTTTCCTTGGCAAATATGTTCAACATAACAAATCTATATGACATTTAGAGCAAGTCAAAAAGCAAAATGGTTGAGAAGTTTGTTTGCATCTATTCTGCTATTTACTTTCATTTTTATGAGTCATACATGATGTTGCCATGAGTAGCTTAGAAGAAAATTAGATTGGATTGTATTTTAAAATTTGCTTTGTGAATAATGTTTGCATCTAAATCATTTTTCTAAAGGAGTTGTTCTATTATGGAAAATTAAGCTAACTAGCTTTGCAAGAGAATGAAACCAAAACTTTCAATACATCCAAACCATTTTATTTATTATCTAGGAGTTAATTTTTTTTTTTAAAAATTAAACTATATAAAAGCAAAAGTATTTTCTTATTTTGGGGTTACCCAACATAAGCATAGTTTCTCTCTTTTTCCATTTAATTCCATAAATCTTATACCCTTCCAAAAAGAAATGAAAAGAAAAAACTTTTCAAAAATGCATGAGCTCTTAATTATTTAAACACAAATAAACATATTCTTTGTGCATACGTGAAAAAAGTTAGGAATTACCCAAGATCCTCATAATTCTAGAGGCATCTTGAATTGCCATTGACTTCGGTACATCATTACGATCACTTTTATCTTGGCTAGAAAAGTTTAAAGTGGAAATACAATTGAAATCAGTATTAGTCAAGCCATACGTTATGTTTCATACAAAATCATTTCAAATTTTAGTCATCCAATTACAAAAATCTCAAAATATTAAATTATTTGTCCTATCCTCTTCATCTTCCACTGCTACTCATAAGAGTGGGGACAACTAGACTAGATAGATGCTAAATACAAGAAGTCCAATGCAATAGTGAACTTAGCATTAATAGCTAAATTGCTATTAGTTAGGTCAATGTATTTTTAATTAATTGAATATAAAAAAATACAATACAATAAAAAATACTTAAAATAAAATAAAAAGAAATGTCATTAATTGATATCATGAAATGAATTTGGACATTATATTATTTATCTAAACTTTCATAATAACTAAATAAATACACAATTAATATTTTTATTAGGGTGGGTATAAGTTATTGTTAAACAATTAAACATGTTAACATCTACAATGCAAACATCACCCATATTTTCTATCACGAAAATCTTTCATAAACATAATTACATATTTCAATATCTCTTACAAAGTTTACAATTGAAAGAAACATCACTGGATTAGACCAACAAAACATGTCAATGAAGCCTTAAGAAGGAAAGAACTAAATTATATTACAACATTGGAAAAAAAATGAAAAATAAATGAAAAAGGAAAAAAATGTACTGATGAGATGATGGCCCATAAAAATCGACCCGAGGAGTGTCATATTACACGTATGTTTCTACTTCGAAATCTTAGTTGATTGATGCATTATTGATTAGAGTTAGTGTTTGTGCTTGCATTTTATTGAAGAGAGTCATCTGTTAGGAAGCAAAACAAAGGTGCCTCATTCAAGGTCTTAGTTCATCTCATTTATGCTCCACTTCTTCCTTTAACTAAATTCCCCACCATTTTTTTTTTGGTGCTCATTTTCTTTTTTCACTTTCTAGACTATTCTTTACCCATAGTTTTTTTTCTGAATTTTGGGTTTTTTACCAAAATTCTTTGTGTTTTTAATTTTATATTTTTGTTGCTATTTGCATTAGTCATGAATTAAGTCCTTATCAGAGTAGTTTTTGCTATTTGTGGGTTTTAAGGAATAAAAGGATTAATCATCATGTGCAAAAGTCATGAGATTAAATCCTTATTAAAGTATTTAATACAATTAAATGTGTATTTTTTTAAAAGTTTGCCTAATGCTTGATAAGTGAGGCCTTTTGTAAATGCTTGGACCTTAGATTCCTTCTACTTTTGTCCTTGTATCCTCATTAAAAGCATTTCACCTTTAATTTTTGCCTTTGTCTTTATGCTTGATGTGAATGGGACCAAAAAAATCAAGGACAAGGCCCATGACATTTGCTTGGCTTTATTAATGCTTGATTGATAATTGTGGAGAATATCTAGCAATGTTATTAGAGGTCCTTCATGTGCTTGATGCTTGAATTTGATATGGATAAGTCAAGATTATGATTCTAAGGAGAATTTAATGATGCATTCTTGACCTTAACTAAGAGCTTGGAGAGCATCCTAGAGAATATCTGGTAAGGTCTCCATAAATCTTTGTCATGACTAGCTTGTAGTAAAGAGGGCACTCAATGAGTTTGGGTTGCTTGGGGGTGGACTGATATGGATGTTTAGAAATCCATTGTAGGACACCTTGCTTGTAAGTTCCTGTTGCCAAATAATAGGAACTTGTTGCTTGCAAATTTCCTTTTGTTGCTCAGTAAAAGGCTTAGATTGTAGATAATAATCAACTATTTTTAAGTAGTAGAAGACTATTATCTAGGCTTGGAGTACTACATTTGGCCAAGATCTAGAATCCTTTAGAGAGGATTATTAGGACTAGCACAAAGTCCAGAGGAGCTTGTTGACCAACTGCGTCTTGACCTGACTTAGTAGCGGACTAACTTTATGACTTGTTGGACAAGTTCATTGGACTAATTTTACATAATGGACTCATTGACTTCCAAAGAATGTATTGATAGACATAGCAAGGACTTATGGACATACGTGGATGCTTGGATGACCAATAGGACTTTAATAGTGTGGTGGATTGGTCTTGGAATTGGATGACTCCTTTGAGTAGGTAGTATGTCATGTTAACTTTATTATGGAGACTGATACAATGAAATAAGGACTCTTATGGATTGTTAACTCAAATGTAACAAGGAATTGAGTAAGATGCAACATTAAGATGAACAATGCAATGGACTAGTCATGAAACTTGCTTCACAATGGAATACTTGAAAATTTTGAATTTTTTTTAAAAATATTGAATTCTTTCTTAAAGGTTATCCTTCTTGACAGTTGTTGATGTTGAAGGCTTCTTCATCTTCCATGTGATAATTTGGATCATCCCTGAGATATTTTGTAATTTTGATTTTAAAGCATAAAAATCAAGGTGATAAGCCTTTTTTGTGCTGTAAAGTAACAATGCTCAATCCAAGTCAATGTCAAAATTTCTATGGAAGAATCATTGGTAAGTGGTCCTTCTTATTTCATAGTAGTGACTATAGTAGAAGGACCAGTTCCAGTCGTTTGCCTAAATGTAAGCCTACCAATGATTAGTTGCTATTGCTTTCCACCAACAGGGCAAAGGAATTTCACTTGGAATGCCCAATCACTTTCTTCATTGAATGTAGAGGTGATGGACAGTTAGTTGATAATTTGAAAAGGAAATTTATTCTAGAGGAGAACTAATAATATCTACAATGATGCAATAATGTCACTAGCATAGTTGCCTTGGTAGAACTTTTTGAACTGATTTGTAAGAGTTTCCTAAAAAATTCTACCAAAATGATTGAATTGAGAAGTTCAAAGAAAATCTCTTTTATGAATATGGAGTCATAAAACCTTTTGTAATTAAAAGGAAACTAGTGAAGATCAAGAACCATTAATCATAGAATGCTAAAGTCAAGCTGATGTTAGCAATCTAAAGGAACTAGATTGCATTCTTTGCAACTAAACATTGTGTCATATTTCCATGCCCTTTTCCAATAGTGGTGCAGCCCATTGGGCTATAAGACTACATGTTGTCAAGCCTCTTCAAAAATTGCTAATAGTGTTAAAAAAAAAAAAATCTTATCTTCACTAATTTTGTGAGGTGTCTAGAGAGGTCTTTAGGAAAATAGGCAAGTGCCTTTTGCTTTTCTAAGTGGGAAAAAGTAAGATGAATAAGGGTAAAAAGAAATTTTCCTTGAGGAGGAAAATGGACAAACTATTAAGGAGGTTGATATTGATCTAAAGATCTAGGAAAAGTTTGGGTACTGACATTCTTTCTATATTTTGAAGGAGGCTAGTATGATTCCAAGGATGGAGAAGGTATTTGAGTACTAACATGCCTTTTGTATGTTGAAGGAGGTCAGTATTTTTCTAAGGATGGAAGAGAAGTTTGATTATTGACATTTATTTTAAACTATGGAAAAGAAGTTTAAGTACTGGTATTTATTTTGGTTAGAGAAGGTGGAGGAATTGGTGCCATAGGGTTTACTCTAAGCAAGGTTTCTCTAAGAATTGAAATTTTGGTACTAAGAGTTCGAAACTGTTGAAGTAATGATGAGTGGATTTTTTCAAGATTTTGATGCTATTATATTAAAGAAGAATAGTCTTTGTCAAGTTGTTGTTTTTGAGATACTATAATTGAGGGATGTTGGCTTCACAATCAAAACATTTTTTGACATGAGGTGAACAAGGACTATGTGCATTTAAAGAAAAAAAAATACTGACTAAGTTAATGCTAAACAAATGCAAACTTCCTAAGTTGTCTAATATGAGTAGAAAAAACAATGACAAGACTATTAAGAACTAATAAAGAATCTTTCTTGCTAACTACATGATTCTTAAGATTGTCTAAGATGCACTGAAGTTCTAGTCCTATCAACTATTTCTAATCTAGTCTAATGATCTTGAACTTGGAGGGTTCAAATTGATATATGGGTGGACTAATACCCTTATAACTTTGGTAGATTTAGATGTACTGGTGTTTATCAAAACTTGCCATGTAAAACATATAAAAATAATGAGAACAAAGATATATTATTAAAGATCATAGTTAGCGAAAAGTAATCCTAATTCTAAAACTACATGGATAAAACTTTTGTGTAGGTCTTGCAAGATGTTATAGGAGTTTTAGGGATATGGAGAGTTGATCTTGCATCTAGATTTATACTAGGAGAAATGCTAGAGTTATTAGGACAAATAGGTTTGCTTGGAATGGCTACACTACTTATTAGGCTATTGATGGTTGGATTAAGAGATAAAGAATTGAGTGTGGAGTCAAAAGTGTTAATGAATAGGTTATGGACCTATTCATAGATTGGTTTAGGTAATTAGGCTTGGACTTTGTGTATAAATTCATAGTAATGAGCTAAGTGTCCACTTTGCTTACATGTGAAGCAAGTTATTTTGGGAGTGTATGAAATTTGGTTTTTTTTTGGCTTAAAATGTTATTTGGGTTTTTTTTGGATTTTTGAAATGGGTTATTTATGGGCATATTTTAGAGGTTTGAAGGATGGGTTTATGATGGATAGTGTGGATATATGGCTTATGGATAAATTAATGACAGATATTTTACCTGTCTTACCAAGGCACTAATTTGTGGACATGCATCCTTTACAAGTAAGAATGTTATCATCTCTTACCAAAAATAACTTTCTAATGCTACTAAACAAATTATCTAATTTTATGTTTTCCATGCCATTAATCAAATTGTTCTTAAAGTCTATTTAGGAGATGATTTTTCTATGATGATGTGCTAACTTAAAATGTGAAGATGCATCGAGATAAGCCTAAGATTCCTAAAATTCTCTAAAGTAGGAGGTTTGAACTATAAAAAGTGGACTCAATCTAAGAATTGGCTTTCTAAAAATTCTAGTTCTTTTATATTATGAAAGTGATTTGACTGAATGATAATTTTTGGAGTACTATCTAATGCAACTAATCTAAGAAAAATGAGATGCAAATCAATGACATTAAAGAGACTATTGTGCCCAAAAGACTAAAAGGAGCACTATACGTGAATCTTTTTGTTGTGCTAGCTAATGGGATACAAAGTTTAAGACATGAGAATATAAGAAGGCAACTTATCCCTTTATAATATTATAAATGTACTTGACTTTTATATTTTATAGTTTTGTTACTTTTGTCCCTTAATTAGTCTCAAATCAGGATGGTAATAATAGTTTATAAGTTATAAAGTCACCTTTTTTGATTAAATTTAGATATTTGGATATATATTAAATTTTGTTTCATTTAAATATGTGCAATATGTTTGTTGTTTGAATACTAAAGGTTCAACTTGGCCACTATACAAGCATACTTTACTTGATGCTGGTGGGCAAATTGAACACATAAAATGTAGTGGTGCCTAAGATATCATCAATAGATCAAAAAGCATTAATACCCCAACACACTTCTCATCTTGTTTACACATATAATGCAACATCTTTGATAACCAATCTAATAATATTTTTTTTAGTTATAAAATTTGTAATGGATGCCAAAACCTGTATTTATCATTATAATATTCTATCATATTAATTACCATTATTAGCTAAGTTTGAAAAATAAATCATTATGACTTAATATTTTTTTCTCAAGATATCATAAAAAAATTAAAATAAAAGATTTTAATATTTGAGTTATTGATTTTATATACCAAAAAGTATAATTTTTACTATTTTCATTATGAATCTTATGGATGTTCTTGTAAAAAAAAATAAAACAAATTTATAATTTATTTCTTTATTTTTATTTATTATTCTATTATACACACACACACACACACAAAAGTATATACACATCTCATATAGACCCCATTGTTTTTCATATATTATGAAAATAAATAATATATTTAATTTATGCAAGTTTTTTCTATTTTAATAAGTATATATATATATAGATAGAGAAAAAGAGAGAGTTAATATTAAATTTAACTTATAGTATATATATATTATTTTTATTTTAAATATTTATGATATTTTAAAAATTATGCACACACATATATTTTTGCATATATATCTTGTAAATAATATAAATATATGTAATATGTATAATATATTTATAAATTTTTCATATAAATTAAGATATAAAAATACATATTAAATAATAATTTTTTTTTATCTATTATAAATTAGCAAATCATAATAATAGGATAAAAATTAATATAAAAATAAAAAATTATATACTTTTTATTCAAACTAATATATAAATAATAAATAATAATTTTTTTTACCTATTATATTATATGATAAGTAAAAATTAGTTTTCTTTTTTTAATTAAATGGTTAACTTATAATCGAAATAGAGTGATAGGAGAAAAATTAGTATAAAAATAAAAAATGTCTATGGTGGGGAATTTAGTTAAATGAAGAACAAATGCATAAATGAGGGAAACCAAGAACTTAAATGGGGCATGTTTATTTTGCTTCCTAATAGGCAACTCTCTCCAAAAGATATTCAAACATAGACATTTATTCTAATTAATAATACATTAATTAACAAAGATTTTGAAGCAGAAACATACATGTAATATGACACTCCTTGAGTAGATTCTCATGGGCCATTGTTTTATTAGTACATTTTTTTGGCTTTTCATTTTTCTTCTCTGTTTTTTTTTTTTCAATGTTGTAATATGATTTAGTTCTTTCCTTCTTGGGGCTTTACTGACATGTTTCATTCATATAGTCTAATGACATTTCTTTCAATTTAAAATTTTTTAAGAGATGCTGAAATATATAATTATGATTATGAAATATTTTTGTGATATAAATTGTGGGTGATACTTGTGTTACAAATGTTGATTTGCTTAATTGTTTAACTATAGCTTATGCCCACCTTATTAATAATATTAATTGTGTATATATCTAGTATTTATGGAAGTTCAGGTAAACAATATAATGCCTAATTTTATTTCATGATATCAAATAGTGACATTTCATTTTATTTTATTATAAGTATTTTTTATTGTAGTTCATTTTTATGTATTCAATTAGTTAAAGATGCATTAACCTAACTAATAGTAGTTTAGTTGTTAATGTTGAGATTGTCATTGCGTTGACTTTGCTATATTTAGCATCTATCTAATCTAGTCATTGCCACTCCTATGAGTAATAGTGGATGATAAAGATGGTAGAACAAATAATTTAATATTTTAAGATTTTTGTAATTGGATGGCCAAGATTTGGAATGATTTTGCATCAAACTTAACATATGGCTCAACTAATACTAATTTCAATCATATTTATAGTTCAAAATGTTTTGGCCAAGACAAAATGATCCTAATGATGTACCAATGTCAATGACAATTCAAGATGCCTCTAAAATTATTAGGACTTTGGGTAATTCATAGCTTTTTTCATATATGCACAGAGAATATGCTTATTTGTGCTTAAATAATTAAGAGCTTAGACAATTTTAAAAAGGTTTTTTTTTTTTTTTTTTCCATTTGAAAGGTATAAGATTTATAGAAAAAATGGACAAAAAGAGAAAATATGCTTATGTTGGGTAACCCAAAAAGAGGAAAATATTTTTGTTTTTAACTAGTTTAATTTTTTTAAAAAAATTTTAAATCCAATTTGGATGTAAAGTTTTGGTTTCATGTTCTTGCAAAGGTAGTTAACTTAGTTTTTCATAATTGAATAACTCCTTTAAAAAACAATTTTAGATGCAATCATTATTCTCAAAGCAAAATTTAAAATACAACCTAATCTAATTTTCTCCTAAGCTACTTATGGCAACATCATGTATGACTCATAAAAATGAAAGTAGTAAAATAGATGCAAATAGACTACTCAACCATTTTGCATTTTCACTTAATCTCGATGTCATAGATCTATTTTACTAAACATCTTTGCTAAGGAAAAGTAACACTATTTCTAGAATACAAGGTGGAGAAATATCATCCTTTAAGAGATTGTTTATAAGACTATCCTAGTAAGAAAAATAAATGTATTAAAAGGGGAAAAAAAATAAAAACATTTCATTTTCTCATAATTGGCTTCCACTACATTTCCCCCATATAAGATATGAGTCAGAAGGTCTACCAAGTCCCTCACTTAATTTTCCAAACCAACTTCCTACATGTAATAAATAGAAACAAAGGTAAAATCTTAGTAGAGCTACAAACTTTGAAGTTAAGTCGAACAAATGCAATAAAACCAACCAAAAAGTTCCCATGTCAATTTTCTATCATGATAAGAACAACAAAGGATGCATCTTGAGTCATATTTCTCTTCCAATTTCTATAATAACATTTCTAGTTGTCAAAAAGGAAATCAGCAAATACTTGAAATTTGCTCCATTATTTTTTTCTTTTTTTTTGGGACTTATGCCTAAGTTCTTGTACAAATATGACAAGACCCTTCGTCTAGATGTTAACTTCAATCTCTTACATTTTTGCAACTAGCCATGCATCTACATGGCAAGAAATATCAAACATTGACTCAAGGAAAGCATATTCTCAAACTACTTGTAGGCATGGGCATCATGTTCATACCATTTACTTTAATTGCAACTGCTAACCATTCACACATTCTTATCCTTCTGATTGAAAACATGAATTTATGATCTAGAATGATTTTAATACATCCCTAATAAAAAAGCAAATTGATACTTCAACAACCTAGGAAATGTCTAAACTAAAACTAAGCCACCTAAAGCAGTTGATATGATTTCTTAACCATTGAAATATGGTCAAAAAATTTAGTGAAAAGAATCAGAATCATAAATCACATTCTAATAATAACTAAATAAATTAATCATCATAATAATGGAACAAGGAGCAAGTTTGAAAAAGGATACACCAAGTAAAAGCCATGAGCAAATTCACCAACCAACACAATTTCAAACATTTAGGCCTGTGGCATAGTGAAAATCAAACTGAAACATTACAACCAATTACAAAACTTTGTCATTGGACAATTAATTCAATTCTCATGTAGTGAATCATCTATAAAATGAAAGATTAAAAAAAAAAAGAATCATAAAAATTTGTGGGAGAGTTTACTCAGGGTAAGAATAGGAGCATAAATGAGAGGAATTAAGAATTAGAATGGTGGACCTTTGTTTTGCTTCCTAACAATGCCTCTACTCAACAAAATTGAGACACAAACATTAATTCTATTCAATAATACATCAATCAACAATATGACATGGACCCACAATAGATATTTGATGAAAACTCACCGATTGGAGGCATAACGATCAGATGATAAGGCCATAACAAGATGTCGATTTAGAAAGTGCTTTTTCTTTGTTCAAATCTAAAGGGTCTATTTGCCATTCGAGTTAGATTTTGACTTTTGATAGAATAATGTGGGATGGAATTATTACATTTAATCTAAATAGAAAGCCCTAATTTAAAGTATATCAAATTTTAATTTTAATAGTTATTTTATTTTTTCAAAAATAAAATTAATGCAAAATGTGATTAGTACATGTATTGATTGGGACCATTCCTTTTGTTGGGAAAATCATGATATCAAAAATATTGGGTTATTTAATTTTCCTCCAAATTTGAAAACAATAACCTTTTTTTTTTTTAACTATCATCAATTTGTTAATTATTAAACTCACTTGTTAATTGTTTGTATTCTCAATATCTTTTAATGATTTGATTTTAATATTAGTTAATATATTTAATTTTGATGGTGATTATGATAAATTCTTAATGATAGGAATTCAACTATAGGCTGTCAACCCTAAAAAGAGAACAAAAAAAGAAAACTTTGCTATAAAAAATAAGGAATAATTATACTTTGTATCCAAAATTATTACAAATTATAAAAAATATACTAACATTATCAATCAACTTGGACAAAAATCATAAAATGATACTCTTGTATGAAATATAACATTAGAAACCTCATCTTATCCATGCAATTCTAATATCCCTTTCTTCCTCTCACTAGAAACCTCATTTTCAAAATGTTGGCATTGTAGGTGTTGAAGTGTTTAGTTGTTTAACTAAAACTTATACCAACCTTAAAAATTTTAATTGTGTATAAGTATAATTATTATGAAAGTTTAGATAGATAACATAATATCCAATTTCACATTATATTGATGATGGTAATTAAACTAACTCATAATTTTCCAAAAAAAAAAAAAACAAAACATAGCAATCAAAGCTTTTATTAGATGGCATTACATAAAAACAATATACAAGAGTGGATCCTTAAGTTTAGTACAACCTAGTACTTGAAAATATTGAATATTAGATACATAAATACATTCTTATCTCAATATTAGACTCCCTCCCTACTTTTATGCTCTTTATGTACAATGTTCATGTTGTTGAAGTTGATTAAGTAGCCAAGGTTTCTCAATGGCTTTAGCATTTGCCTTCTTTCATCATGCTCACCAACATCTCTAAGCCATTGTCAAAAACAATGATATTGGTAACACCCAAAATAATAGTAAATACTTCTAATACATCATTATCATAAATGAAATGAATTCTGAGATCAACAAAAAAGATTTTAAGGATGCAACATCTTAGTGATGATGATAAGGTTTAAGATAGACCAATTGATAGTGCCATAAGCATGAAAAAGCAAAGAACAACCTTCTAATCAATTGAATCTAAAATGGAAGTGTGCGTTACCAACATAGGAAGAGAATCAAGTTTTGAAGTGAGTGCAGAAGAAACAAGTGAGGGATTCTTCACTACCTAAAGTTTCAACAAATAAATAAGGTAGGAGATTAAAAGAGACAGAATCAACTTAAACAATGTTATGACGACTAGAGGTAACCAAAATGGCCACGACATGAACTTGACAAGAGTCTAGAAAAAATTGAGGATGAGTACGATGATACATGCCATCCTTGTGATCTACCAAATCTAGGAAAATTGGAGGCTAGGGAAGAAGTTTCAAGAAAAATTGGAAATTTTCAATAATAATAGAATTGTCCTTGTAAAAATAACAACTAGCATATGGTTATTATTCTTCTCCACCTCGGATTCACCTAGGGCTAAACAATTGAATCCATGGTGTGGTGGCAGAGAAAAAGTTTCATTAGGACAAGAGAGAGAGATGGCTTGTGAAAAATCAAAAGTAAAGAAGGGTTGCTACCAATTTATAATCACCAAAATTAGTATGTTGTGCCAAAAAAATTGAGAGGAGAGAAGGGTTGTTGCATGTGAAACTCAAACCTATCTTAGGTAGCTTGAGAAAATCAAAACTTATTTGCTGCAGGAAACATGGATTTGTTGTGCCTAAAAAACTAAAAGGAGCATTGTATGTGAAACCTTTTGTTATGCTAACTAATGGGGCTACAAAGTTTAAGATGTGAAAATATAAGAAGGCAACTTATCACTTTACAATATTATTAATGTACTTGACTTTTATATTTAATAGTTTTGTTACTTTTGTCCATCAATTAGTCTCAAAATATGATGATAATAACAATTTATATGTTATGATGTCACCTTTTTAATTAAATTTAGAAATTTGAATCAATATTAAATTTTGTCATTTAGATATGTGCAATATGTTTGCTATTTGAATGCCAAAGGTTCAACTTGGCCACTATATAAGCATATTTTACTAGATGTTGATGGGCAAATTAAACATGTTTCTTTTAGTTGTAAACTTTGTAAGAGATACTAAAATCTATAATCATCATTGCAATATTGTATAATATTGATTATTATTCTTAGTTAAGTTTAGAAAATAATTCACTATGACTTTTTTTTTTCCTCAAGATAATCTAAAAAATTGAAATAAAAGATTGTAATATTTGAGTCATTGATTTTATATAGTAAAAAGTATAATTTTTATTATTTTGATTATAAATATTATAAATTTTCTTGTGAAAAAAAAATAAATTGATTATTTATTTCTTTATTTTTTATTTACTATTCTATGATATATATATATATATATATATATATATATATATACATACACACACATACACACATATCGATACAAATACAAGTATATACACAACTCATATGCATGTCATTTTTTTATATATTTTATAAATTAAATAATATATTGAATTTACATGAGTTTTATTTATATATATATATATATATATATATTGTAATAATCTATTTTTATTTTAAATATTTATGATATTTTAGAAATTATACACACATACACACATATATTTTTGTATATAAATTTTATAAATAATATAAATATATATAAAATATATAATATATTTGTAAATTTTTCATACAAATTAATATATAAAAATTTCATATTAAATAATATATTTTTTTATTATCTATTATAAATTAGTTAATCAATATACAATCAAAACTTAATAATAATATAAATATTAATATAAAAATAAATAATAAATAATAAATAATAATTATAAATAAAAAATTAGTTTTTCTTATATTAACTTATTAAATTATAATTGAAGTGAAGTGATAAGAGGAAAATTAGAAAGAAAAATATATATATATATACATATACTTTCAAAATAAATTAAAATATAAAATAATTAAAAATAAATAAAATAAAAATAGCTAACAATGAAAAATTAATTCTTAAATGATTATTTGCCAACTCTTAAATTGACCCAAAGCCTACCTAAAAACAATATGAATGTAACATAATTCAAAAATAATCTGACTTAGAATAATTTCACTTAATGACCTATGTCGACAGATTTATTAATGATGTTAATTTATATGTTTTTTTTTTTTTTTTATCCATAAGTAAGGGTAGCACTCACAAAT
Organism: Rhizophora apiculata; assembly: GCA_037832385.1. Lineage (NCBI taxonomy): Eukaryota > Viridiplantae > Streptophyta > Magnoliopsida > Malpighiales > Rhizophoraceae > Rhizophora > Rhizophora apiculata. The sequence continues at coordinate 3,478,682 of CM075435.1, read as the reverse complement.
TTGTTAGGGAGGATTGCACTAGGTTTCTGCAAAGTAGGTTGTGCTGCTACATGAATTTACAAAAGAGGAAACCTAGCAAGAGTCACCAACCATTCATACAACTATATAAGATCAAATATTCATTCAATTCCATCAAATACTTTGATAAGGATTCAAACTCATGACTTTTGCATAGGATGATCGATCCTTTTGTTACTTGAAACACACAAATGGTAAAAATTACCTTGATAAAGACTCAAACTCATGAATTACGTGAATAACAACAAAAATAAAAAATCAAAAAATAAAAAGAATTTTTGTACATAACACAAAATCAGACAAAAACTATGAGTAAAGAATAGTCCAAGGAATGAAAAAAAAAAATCACCAAGAAAAAAATGGTGAGGAATTTAGTCAGAAGAAGAACAAGAGTATAAATTAGAGGAACTAAGAACTTGAATGTGGCACCTTTGTTTTGCTTCCCAACTTATGACTGTCCTCATCAAAATTCAAACATAGACATTAATTTTAATCAATAATACATCAATCAACAAAGATTTTTAAGCAAGAACATATATGTAATACAACACTCCTTAGGTTGATTCTTACAAGCCATTGTTTCATTAGTACATTTGTTGTTCTCACTGCCTTATATGGGTTGTAATTGTTGTCAACTAGGTTTAAGTGTGCAAGAAAGTAAAGCCATATGGAAGGGTAAGAAGGTAAAAGCCACATGGAGGGGTAAGAACGTAAAAGCCACATGGAAGGGCAAGACAGTAAATTCGCCACAAGTAAGCCCTATTAGGGTTTCATGGAGGAGTATATAAAGGCCATTGGAAGACAATGAAAAAAAGTCAGCAATTGAGTAAAACGGACAGAAAACCTAAACAACCAGCCGACCAAAGAGAGAAGCCGTTGGAAGATAGAGAAAAATTATATACGGCAAAATCAGAGTGGACGACGAAGGTGAGGAATGGCACACAACCGGCAAGAGAGAGAAACCTGTGAGGAACGGCACACCACCAGCACACTAGCAGTTGGTGAGGAGACAACACAGCAAATAGGTAGAGAGAGAAACGGACGACACAATCAGGTCAAAAGGGAGAAAATATAGAGACAGCTGAAGAGAAGAGTGGACATCAAAGGAACGCACGGCGAAAAGCATAAGAACTCTCGAAAAGAGGTGAACGGAAAAACCCGATTTGGCCAACCAAGAGGGGTACACGGCAGAACAGGGGCTGGACGGGAAAAACAGAAAGCATCGGTAGAGAGAAATCTGGCTGGATGGTGAGAGAGATCTGGCTGGACGGTGAGAGAAATCTGGCTGGATGGTGAGAGAGATCCGGCTGGACGGTGAGAGAAATTTGGCTGGACGGTGAGAGAAATTTGGCTGGATGGTGAGAGAGATCCAACTGGATGGTGAGAGAGATTCAGTTGAACGGTGAGAGATCCGGTTGGACAGTGTGAGACCAGAACGTGTGACGGCTTGAGACCTGAACGTGCGACGGCGTGAGACCAAAACGTGCATCGGCGTGAGACCAGAAACGTGCGTGAGGCATGAGACCAGCAAAGGGTGCAAACCAGAAACGTACGTGAGATGTGGAACGGCAAACCAGAAACGTGAGGTGAGCTGTGAGACAAGGAGACGGGTGAGACCGTGAGACAGTGAAAACAGGAGCTGTGTGAGACAACCTAGAGAAGGAATTCGGCGAAGTATCGGAAAGAACTCAATGTATTTCCAGATTTCTTCAAGAGAGGTTAGAGAGCATTGTGGTGAACTTCTAAGTGGCAGTGGAGTATCCTTTCAATTTAACAGAGGCAAGACAAGCTAGAAGAAGGGTAGACACAGTAAGTGACACTCTTTGTATTATACTTGCTTAGTATTTGCAATAGTGAAAGGAGTAGAGGATTAAGACATCCATTGTAACTAAAATTCTCAAATATAGTAGATAGTCTCGGTAAGGGAGAGTCCCTACTACCGTGGATGTACGTCACGTTGATGTAATTACATAAATCTCGTGTGTCCTTAATTTGCTTTACATTCTATGTTTTGAATTGAGTTGTAAACGCAGCGAAAGTATCAGCCAACCCATAACCTAACGAAGGCCTAAATAAGAATATCCGAATTGTCTATTAGGCAAGGTGTCTAAAAGGTAACTTTGGGACTATTGTGATTAGTAGGTAGCAATAGATCTACCTTAGCGAGTCTAAGAAAGAGTTCACTTTTAAGAAGAGGTTGAAGTTGTTCACTTACCTGCGAATTATGAATTGTGGTGATACTGATTCACCCCCCTCTTAGTATCACAAACTAGTAGATCCTAGGGAGAAATCAGGAACTTCAATTGGTATCAGAGCACAGATTCACCAGTTTGAAACTTAACAGCTTGGTGTACTAGTTTGAAGGGATCTAGAAGTTTGACTTGTTCAGCATACTAAGAAATGGAAGCCGGTACCAACATTAGCACCACTTACAGCAAAAAGGTTCCAATCTTCAACGGAACCAACTATCATATGTGGAGAGTAAGAATGCAAGTGGTATTTGCAACCATGGGCATGAATGTGGTGAAATGCGTACACAAGGGTTTTCTGGCTCCGGAAAAAGGTAAATACCCAACCCCAGAGGAGTTAAGGCAGTTTGAGATAAATGGGAAGGCCTCAAATGTCATCATTTCAGCATTGACAGATGCTGAGTATGATAAAGTTATGGACTGCAAATCTGCCAAGGAGATATGGGATAGATTGCAGAAAGTCTATGAAGGTGATGGCAGAATGAAGGAGGCTAAGCTTCAAGTGTTCAAGAAGAGATATGAATCTCTCAGAATGCAGAAGAGTGAGATAGTTCAAAAGTTCTTCACAAGGGTTATTAACGTTGTAAATGACCTAAGAAGTCATGGGAAGAACAAGAAGGACTCATTGAATGTGAAGAAAATTATGAGAATTCTGCCTGAGAGGTTTGCCTCAAAGGTGGCAACCATAGAGGAGAGTAGAGATCTCAATTCTATGTCTCTGCATGATCTTCAGTGCAATTTCATTGCATATGAGATGAGAATAAAGTCAACTGAGAGCTCTTCAACATCAAAGGTATCAAAGGAGGCAGTTTTCAAAGCTATGAAACACTTGAAGATAAAAGAAAAGAAAGAATCATCCAGTGAGGATGATGATGATGATGATGATGATGAGGAAGAAAGTGAAGGTGAAGTATTGGCTTACTTCATAAGGAAATTCAAAAAGGGGTCTAAGAAGGGAAAATGATAGTTGTCCTTGAGATGTTATCGTTGTGGGTAGACTAGACATTTTGCTTCTCAGTGCAAAGTGAAACTTAATGATGAAGATGAGGATGGTGATGATGAGCAAAATTCAAGATGGAGAAGATCATCATTCAAATCAAAGAAGTCCAGTAAGAAGATTGCCAACCCACATAGGAAGACGAGAGGCTCATTCAAGAGTTGTGTGAGTCAGACAAAAGAAGCTGATGAGGAGGAAGATGAAGACTAATCAGATGAGTATGTCTTTATGGCATCAGCATAAGGTGGTAGCTTAACCTCTGAAGAGGAAGAGGAAGTTGATGAAGAAGAGCTAGATCTTAAAGCTGAGTTGGAAGCAGCTTCAAAGGATATAATCAGAAGGGGCAAAACCATAAGAAGGTTGGAGACCCATATAAAACAAGTTGAAGGAAAGTCTGAGGAAGCTGAAAGTCAAAAGGATGAAATAAGGGCTGAGTATATTGACTTGAAGAGAAGATTTGAGGAACAGATCAAAATATGTGAAGACCTTATAGTAGAGCTTGGCTCAAGGGCTTCAAAAATTGAAGAAATGGAGAAAGAGTTACTGAGATTTTAGCAACAACTGAAAAGTAGCAAAGAGAACTTGCAGAAGCTTGAAATGATAGGAGAAACAAGTTCTGAAAAAGGAGAGAAGAATGTAGAGAAAGTGCAACAATCTAAGGTTGCATTGGCTAAAGAAAATAAGAATGTGCCACAGAAGTTGAAAGAGAAGGTTGTGACTCAAAAGAAGATAGCTGAGAATAAAGAAGATCTGAAGAAGCAACCTAGGGTGGCAAACAAAAAGGAAGAAGAGAAAGTTAGCCAACAGAGGGCTACGGCTAAACAGAAGGAGGAGAAGAAGGTGATTGAAATGAAAGTCACACAAGTAAAGAAGCCAGCTACTTTGCCTACATAGCAAGTGATGAACAGAAGAAGACAAGCTGTGATCAGACCCAAGAAGAGGTAGTTTCAAGGTCATTGCCTTTATTGTGGAGTTTGGGGTTATAAGGCAAGTAATTGCTGGTGGAGAAGGCCAGTATATGTCTCCAACTTGAGAAGCTATGATGCTGCATACAAGGGGAGACAATATAGAATTCATAAGAGAACACCTATCGTGAGTTCTTGCACATACTGTAAAAGGCAAGGATATGCTGACAAGGATTGTTGGTGGAAGCTCAAACCAGTGGTTTCAAAGAACAAGTTTGCTATATTGGCAGACTTGGAACAGTGTGAAAGGTGCGGACAGGATGGCCATAGTGCCAAGAGATGCATGACACTTCTCCCTGAGCAAGAAAAGGCACTTAATGGCACAGTGGAAACAAAGCGGTGTAGTCAAAACTGAGAAAAAGGAGAAAGCTATCTTCCAGCCAGTTCAAAAGAAGGAATATAAAGCTAAAAGGGAGGTGGCTAATATAGCTAAAATTGCACTCAAAGCTGACTGCAAGGATAAGCAGTGGATCCTTGATAGTGGATGCACTTCGCACATGACGGGAGATAAGAGTAAATTATCAAAGCTAAACAAATCAAGAGAAGGCAGAGTTAAGTTTGGCAATGATGATTCACTCAACATCAATGGTCTGGGGTCAATAAAGATTGGAAGAGGAAAGCTAAAAGATGTTCTGCACGTTGAAGGACTCAGATATAATTTAGTATTTGTCAGTCAGCTATGTAACAAAGACCTTAAGGTAATATTCACAAAAATAGGTTGTCAGGTAAAGAGTAAAGAAGGCAATACTGTTGCAGCTGGGAAGAGAACAGCTAGAAATTTATATGTGATTGATGAGGACAAGACAAACAGTTGTTTACTCACCAAAGAAGAAGAAAATCAACTCTGGCATAGGAGGCTGGGACACTTATCACAGAAGAACATGAGGAAGCTGACCACTACTCATGCAATCAGAGATATTCCTAACCTCAGGAGAGAGAGAGAGTATGTTTGCTTAGCATGCTTTAAAGGAAAACATGTCAGAAAGCAGTATAAGACCAAAGAGTTCAGTTCTGAAGCAGTGCTTGACATTGTGCATACTGATTTGTGTGGGCCGATGAGAACAAAAGGGTTGAAGAGTGAGAGGTATTTCGTCTTGTTTGTTGATGATTATTCCAGAAGGACCTGTATCATGCACCTTAAACACAAGTCAGAAGTTCTGAATTGCTTCAAGAGATACAGAAAATTGGCTAAAAATGAGAGTGGAAGGAAGATCAAAGTATTGAGGTCAGATCAAGGCACTGAATTTACAAATGAAACTTTTGAAGATTACCTTGAGAAGCATGGTATTTACCATTGGATGGCAGCAGTGAGAACACCTCAACAGAATGGGGTGGTAGAGAGGAAGAATAGAGCTATGGTTGAAATGGCAAGAACTCTACTGCTGGAATCCAAGCTTCACACAAGATTTTGAATAGAAGCAATATTTACAGCCATGCACATACTGAACAGAGTTCTACTAAGGCCTAATACTGATAAGACTCCATATGAGCTATGGAGTGGGAAGAAGACAACAACCAAGTATCTCAGAGTCTTTGGCAGCCCATGTTTTGTGAATAACAAGGAGCAAAACTTGGGAAACTTCAACACTGGGTCTGATGAAGGCATCTTTGTGGGATACTCAACAAAGACAAAAGATTATAGACTTTTCTTGTATAAGCTGAGAAAAGTGATCACTTCCAGTGATGTGAGAATAGATGAGAACTGGAAAATAATGCAAAATGGAGAAGCTAAGGACAATGAAGAAGATGACTTCAATGTAGATAAAGAATCAGACCAACCTGAAGAAAAGGAACAAGAAGTAAGTTCAGACTCGTAGAAGAGTGAGTCTGAAGATGAAGAAAGAGATCCTCTTGCAACTAAGACAGTGCAAGGAAGAAGGACAAAGAAAACATAGACCAATGCTCATCAAGGAGATCAGATCATAAGTGACCCATCAGCAGGAGTTACAATAAGAAGAAGAATTGTGGGAGCTACTGCTCTACTCTCACAAGTTGAACCTAAATCTATTGAAGAGGCTATTCAAGACAAAGCTTGGGTCAAAGCTATCAATGAGGAGCTAGATCAAATTGAGAAGAATGATACATGGGAGCTAGTTCTAAGACCCACTAATAAGAATGTCATAGGAACAAAGTGGGTGTTTAGGAATAAACACAATAAAGTTGGCAAGGTGGTGAGGAACAAGGCCAGGCTGGTTTGCAAAGGCTACACTTAGATAGAAGGGATAGATATTGATGAAACTTTTACACCAGTAGCAAGGTTAGAAACTATCAAAATGTTCTTAGCTTTAGTAGCACACAAGAGGTATAAAGTCTATCAGATGGATGTGAAATCCACCTTTCTGAATGGGCTCCTGAAAGAAGAAGTGTATATTGAACAACCTGATGGAGTACAAATCAGTGAAGATGAGACATATGTGTGCAAGTTGAAGAAAGCCTTGTATGGTCTTAAGCAAGCTCCAAGAGTATGGTACAGTAGGATGGATGCGTACTTGAGAAGGTTGAACTTTAGAAGAGGAACGGTTGATAATAACCTGTATATGTTCAACTCAGAGAAAGGCCAGCTGATAATCATAGTATATGTAGATGATATCATCTTTGGAGGAGATCACTCTAAGCTATGCCAAGATTTTGCACAGAAGATGAGTGAGGAATTTGAGATGTCATTGATTGGAGAAATGACATACTTTCTTGGATTATAGGTAAAGCAGTGTGAAGAAGGTATCTTTATTTCTCAGACAAAATATGCTAAAGAGATGCTGAAAAGGTTTGGCATGGAGGATAGCAGATCTGTCAGTATCCTTATAACAATGGGCTGCAAGTTAACAAAAGATTAGGAGGGAAGGAGTACAAGCCTTACAGAGTACAGGAAGATGATAGGGAGCCTTCTGTACTTTACGGCATCAAGGCTGATCTTATGCAAGCTGTGTGTGCTGCCAGCAGATTCCAAGCTGATCCTAAGGAGTCTCATGTATCGGCAGTGAAAAGAATCCTAAGGTACCTCAAAGGAACACTGGAAATGGGCTTGTGGTATCCAGCCATGGATTCTGTTAAACTACAAGCATACATTGATGTAGACTGGGCAGGAAGTATAGATGATAGAAAATCAACCAGCGGCTGCAGCTTCTACTTGGGTTCAAAATGTGTTGCATGGTTAAGTAGAAAGCAAAACAATGTTGCTTTAAGCACAGCTGAGGTTAAGTATATGGCTGCTTGTGTAGCATGTACACAGGTGATATGGATGCTAAGACAATTGGCAGACTTAGGTGTTGAAGTGAAGTTACCAGTAAGTGTTCTTTGTGATAATCAAAGTGCTATTGATCTCAGCAAGCATCCGATTCAACATTCGAGGAGCAAGCATATTGACATCCGGTATCACTTCATCAAAGATCAAGTGGAATAAGGTACAATTCAGTTGGAGTATGTTGGCACTAAAGATCAAATTTTAGATATTCTAACTAAACCTCTATCCACAAAGCTGTTTGAAAAGCACAGATTGAGTCTATCTATGCAAATGCCTCCTCAAGCCTGAAGTTCAGGTGAATCCTCCATCTCCACTTTGTGAGTTTTTCAGATTTGTAATTAGTTGGCAAAAAGGGAGAGAAGCAACAGTGTAGGGAGAGCTATTAAGAAAGGGGGAGTGCATATTTAGGGGGAGTTGAAACTACTGCATAGTGGCTTTTGTTATGAGTGTTGCCAACAATTACAAAGGGGGAGATTGTTGTTCTCACAGCTTTGTATGGGTTGTAATTGTTATCAACTAGGTTTAAGTGTGCAAAAAAGTAAAGCCACATGGAAGGGCAAGAAGGTAAAAGCCACATTGAGGGACAAGAACGTAAAAGCCACATGGAAGGGCAAGACAGTAAATTCGCCGCAAGTAAGCCTTATTAGGGTTTCATAAAGGAGTCTATAAAGGCCATTGGAAGACAACAAAAAAAAGTTGGCAATTAAGCAAAACGGACAAAAAACCTAGACAACCAGCCGACTAAAGAGAGAAGCCGTTGGAAGAGAGAGAAAAATTATATATGGCAAAATTAGAGTGGACAACAAAGGTGAGGAACGGCACACCACCGGCACACCAGTGGTTGGCGAGGAGACAACAGGGCAAAGAGGTAGAGAGAGAAACGGATGACACAATCGGGTCGAAAGGGAGAAAATACAGAGACGGCCAAAGAGGAGAGTGGACGTCAAAGGAACACACGACGAAAAACACAAGAACTCTCGAAAAGAGGTGAACGGAACAACTCGATTTGGCCAACCAAGAGGGGTATACGGTAGAACAGGGGCTGGACGGGAAAAATAGAAACCACTGGTAGAGAGAAATCTAGCTGGACGGTGAAAGAGATCCAGCTGGACGGTGAGAGAGATCTGGCTGGATGGTGAGAGAGATCCAGCTAGACGGTGAGAGAAATCTAGTTGGACGGTAAGAGAGATCTGACTGGACGGTGAGAGAGATTCGGCTGAATGGTGAGAGATCCGGCTAGGCGGCGTGAGACTAGAATGTGTGACGGCTTGAGACCTGAACATGCGACGGCGTGAGACCAGAATGTGCGTTAGTGTGAGACCAGAAACGTGCGTGAGGCGTGAGACCAGCAAAGGGTGCAAACCAGAAACGTGCGTGAGACATGGAACGGCAAACCAGAAACATGAGGCGATCCGTGAGACAAGGAGACGGGTGAGACCGTGAGACAGTGAAAGCAGGAGCTGTATGAGACAACCTAAAGAAGGAATTTGGTGAAGTATCAGAAAGAACTCAACGTATTTCTAGATTTCTTTAAGAGAGGTTAGAAAGCATTGCGGCGAACTTCTAAGTGGCAGTGGAGCAACCTTTCAATTCAACAGAGGCAAGACAAGCTAGAAGAAGGGTAGACACAGTAAGTGACACTCTTTGTATTGTACTTGCTTAGTATTTGCAATAGTGAAAGGAGCAGAGGATTAAGACATCCATTGTAACTAAAATTCTCAAGTATAGTGGATAGTCTCAGTAAGGGAGAGTCCCTACCACCGTGGATGTACGTCACATTGACGAACCATGTAAATCTCATGTGTCCTTAATTTGCTTTACGTTCTGTGTTTTGAATTGAGTTGTGAACGCAGCTAAAGTATCAGCCAACCCATAACCTAACGAAGGCCTAAACAAGAACATCTGAATTGTCTATTAAGCAAGATGTCTGAAAGGTGATTTTGGAGATTATTGTAATTAGAAGGTAGCAATAGATCTACCTTAGGTGAGTCTGAGAAAGAGTTCACTTTTAAGAAGAGGTTGAAGTTGTTCACTTATCTGCAAATTGCGAATTGTGGTGATACTGATTCACCCCCCTCTCAGTATCACAAACTAGTAGATCCTAGGGAGAAGTCGGGAACTTCAACATTTTTTTTCCCTATTCATTTTTCTTCTTTATTTTTCCCAATGTTGCAATATAATTTAGTTCTTTCCATCTTGGAACTTCACTAATGTGTCTTGTCAATTCAATCCAATGATATTTCTTTCAATTGTAAACTTTGTAAGAGATGTTGAAATATATAATTATGATTATAAAAAATTTCCATGATAGAAATCATAGATGATGCTTGCATTGCAGATGTTGATGTGTTTAATTATTTAACTATAACTTATGCCTGTCATATTAATGATATTAATTGTATATATATCTTGTTATTATAAAAGTTTAAGTAGACAATATAATGCCTAATTTCATTTCATGATATCAATTAGTGACGTTTCATTTTATTTTATTTTAAATATTTTTTTTTTCGTATTTTGTTTTTATATATTCAATTAATTAATGATGCATTGACCTAACTAATAGTAGCTTAGACATTAATATGTTATTGCATTGGCTTTGCTGTATTTTTTTAGCCATCCTAGTAGTTTAGCCATTAATATATTTTTTTATCGTTTGTTATTGCATTGGCTTTGTTGTATTTAGCATCTATCTAGTCCAGTTGTTGCTACTTTAGCAAGTAATAATGGATAGTGAAGATGATAGGACAAATAATTTAATATTTTGAGATTTTTGTAATTGGATAACTAAGATTTGGAGTGATTGAGGCACCTAACATAACTTATGGCTTCACTAATACTAATTTTAATCATATTTCTAGTTCAAACTTTTCTAGCCAAGTCAAAAATGATCCTAAAGATGTACCAAAGTTAATGACAATTCATGATGCCTATAGAATTATTAGGATCAAGGGTAATTCCTAGCTTTTTTCACATATGCATAGAGAATATGCTTATTTGTGATCAAATAATTAAGAGCTTGGACATTTTTGAAAAGATTTTTCTTTTTGTCTAAGGGGTATAAGATATATGGAAAAATTGGACAAAGAGAGAAAATATGCTTATGTTGGGTAACCCAAAGAAAAACATTTTTGTTTTTATCTAGTTTAATTTTTTTTAAAAAGATATTTTTTAAATCTTAGATAATAAACAAAATGGTTTGGATGCATTAAAAATTTTGGTTTCGTGTTCTTGTAAAGTTAGTTAGCTTAGTTTTCCATTATAGAATAACTCTTTTAGAAAATGGTTTTAAATGCAAGCATTATTCTCAAAGCAATTTAAAAAACAATCCAATCTAATTTTCACCTACGCTACTCATAGTAGCATCATGTATGACTCATAAAAATGAAAGTAAGTCATAGAAGAGATGTAAATAGGCTTCTCAACCATTTTACATTTTCATTTGTTCTTAATGCCATTTAGATCTATTATACTGAACATGTTTGCTAAGGAAAAGCAATACTATTTGTGGGATGCAAGATGGAGAAATATCATCCTCCAAGTGATTGCTTATAAGACCATCCCAATAAGAAAAACAAATATATTAAAAGGGATAAAATAATAAAAATATATTTTATTTTCACATAATTAGCTGCCACTACATTTTTTCCATGTAAGATATGGGCCAGAAGGTCTACCAGGTCCCTCACTTAATTTTCCAATCTAACTTCCTACATGCAAGACATAGAAATAATGGTAAAATCTTTGCAAAGCTACAAACTTTGAAGTTGAGTAGAATAAGTTTTGTAAAACCAATCAAAATGTTCCCACATCTATATTCACTAGAAGAAGGGATGATTGAGATGAATAACTCATAACTAAATTGAGATTGACATAGAGAAACAAAAAAGAAAAAAAAAAACAAAGGATGTATCTTAAGCCAATTTTCTCTTCTAATTTCTACATAACAATTCCAGTTGTTAAAAAGGAAATTAGCAAATGCTTTAAATTTATTACATTTGTTTTTGGACTTATGCCTAATTTCTTGTATAGATATGACAAGATCTTTATTCTAGATGTCAACTTCAATCTCTTGCATTTGTGCAACTAGCCATGCATCTACATGGTAAGAAATAATGAAAACCACTTTCCAACAGATGTGTGATTCATAAATCATAAACACCAACTCAATGGGGCAAAGAACCCAAAAGAGATAAAGGAAACTAACTTAGTAGAAGATTATAGAGTGGACTAAAGTTTTTAATACTCAAACATGAAAATATAATTTATACATCGATAGCATGTAACAAATTCACACATGCTTATCCTTCTAATTGAAAACATGAATTTAAGTTCTAGACTCATTTTCATACAAACCTAATAGAAAAGCAAATTGATACTCCAATAGCCCAAGAAAAGTGTAAACCAAAACTAAGGCACCTAAAGTAGCTAAAATGATTGCTTAACCATTGATAATATGGCCAAAAAATTTAGGGAAAATAATCAGAATCAAAAATTGCATTCTAATAATAACTAAATAAATCAACAAAATAGTAGAACAAGTAGTAAGTTTAAAAAAGGATATACCAAGTAAAAGCCATGAGCAAATGAGCTAACCTACAAATCATAAATATTTAGGCCTATGGTGTAGTGAAAGTAGAAATGAAACATTATAACCATCTTCAAAATTTTATCATTAGATAGACAAAATTCAATTCCCATGCAATGGATCATCTAGAAAATGAAAGATAAAAAAAGGAATCTTAAAAATTTGTGGGAGAATTTACTCAAAGGAAGAACAAGAAAATAAATGAGAGCAACTGAGAAATTAAATGGACCTTTGTTTCACTTCCTAATCAGTGCCTCTCTTCAACAAAAGTCTGGCCCAAGCATTAATTCTAATCAATAATACATTAGTCAGCAAAGATTCGAAAACATAAACATGCATGAAATGTGAGATAGACCCACAATAGATATTTGACAAAATCTCACCGATTAAAGGCAAAGTGGTCAGAAGATAAGGCCATAACTAGGTGTCAATTTGGAAAGAGCTTGTTCTCTGTCCAAATCTAAAGGGCTCATTTGCCATTCAAGTTGGATTTTGACTTTAAATAGAACAATGCAAGATGGAATTGTTACAATTAATCTAAATAGCAAGCTAACTAATTTAAAGTATACCTAATTTTAATTTAAATAGTTATTTTATTTTTTTCAAAATAAAATTAATGGAAAATGTGATTAGTACATGTATTTGTTGGGACCATTCCTTTTGTTGGAAAAACTAGACTATTAAAATATCAAGTTATTTAATTTTCCTCCAATTTTGAAAAAAATAACTATTTTTATAATTATCATAACTTTGTTAATTATTCAACCCACTTGTTAGTTATTTGTATTCTTTATATCTTTCATTGATTTGATTTCAATACTAATTAATATATTTAAATTTTGATTGTGATTATGACATATGCTTGATGATAGGAATTTAACTATAAGCTATCAACCCTAGAAGGAGAACAAACAAAAAGAAAACTCTAGTGTAAAAAATAAGGTATAATTATACTTTGTATCCAAGATTATTAGAAATTATAAAAAATAGTGTAACATTATTAGTCAACTTGGACAAAAATTATAAAATGATACTTTTGTACATAATTTAACATCAATAACCTCATTTTCACCATGCAACTTTAGTATCCCTCTCTTCTGCTCTTCAGAAGCCTTATTTTCAAAATCCTAGCATTGCAGATGTTCAAGTGTTTAACTAGTACTTATACTCACCTTAAAATATTAATTATGTATAAATACGATCATTAAGAAAGTTTAGATAAATGACATAATGCCCAATTCCACATTATGTTAATGATAGTAATTAAACTAACTCATAATTTCCCAAAATACATAGCAAACAAAGCTTTTATTACATGACATTATGTAAGAACAATATACAAGAGTGGATCCTCAAGCTCAGTACCAACCTAGTACTTGAAAATGTTGAATTTTAGATACATAAATACATTATTATCTCAATATTAGAGTCCTTCCCTACTTATATGTTATCCATGTAAAATGTCCAAGTTGTTGAAGTTGATTAGATAGCTAAGGTTTCTTAATGGCTCCAGCATCCACCTTCTTTCTTCATGTTCATCCAACATATCTAAGACATTGTGAGAAAGAATGATAATGGTAGCACCTAAAACAATAGCAAATACTTTTAGTACACTACTATCATTAATGCAATGAATTTTAAGAATGACAAAAATAATGTTAGGGTTTGAATGTCTCAGTGACAATGCCAAGGTTTGAAATAAACAAATTGATAGTGCCATAAGCATGAAAAAGCAAAGAACAACCTTTCAATCAATTTAATCTAAAATGGAAGTGTGCATTGCAGTCACAGGAAGAGAATCATGTGTTAAAGTGAGTGCAAAAGGAAAAAGTGAGAATTTTTCCACTACTTGAAGTTTAAGCACATAAATAAGGTAAGAAATTAAAAGAGACAAAATCAACTTAAACAAGGTTATGATGGCAAAAGTCAACCAAAATGGCCATGACACGAACTTGACAAAGTGCAAAAAAATTGAGAATGAGTAAGATGGTACATGCAATTCTTGTGATCTACCAATGTCAGGGAAATTAGAGGTGAGGTAATAAGTTTTGAGAAAAATTAGAAATTTTCAATAACAATAAAGATGTCCATGTAAAAATAATAGCTAACACAATGCCTATTATTCTCCTCCACCTTGGAATTAGCTAGGGCTAAACAATTGAATCCATGGCGTGAGAGGAGACAAAAATTTTCATTAGGAGAAGATAAAGAGAGCTTATGAAAAATCAAAAGGAGAGAAGCATTGTGCATATTTATAATCACCAAAATTAATATGTGCTAGAAAAACTATAGTTGTTGTGTTAGAAAAACTATGAGTATTGTGCTAGAAAAATTGAGAGGAGAAAAGCTACACGTGAAACTCAAACATGTCTTTGGTAGCTTAAGAAAAATAAAGAGGAGAAAATGGTTGTTATTGCTATTTGTAATAAGCATATTTATAATCACAAAACGTATTTGTTTGTAGTAAAAAATGTGGAATTATTGTGCCATAGAAACTAGAAGGAGCAGTGTATGTGAAAGTTTGTTTTGTGCTAGCTGATGGAGCTATAAAGCTTAAGACATGAGAATATAAAAAGGCAACTTTTCATTTTACAATATTAAATGTATTTGACTCTTATATGTAATATATATAATATATTCGTAAAATTTTCATACAAATTAATATATAAAATATATATTTTAAATAATAACTTTTTTACCTATTATACTATATGATAAATAAATATTATTTTTCTTGAATTAACTGGTTAACTTATAATTGAAGTGGGGTGATAAGAGAAAAATTAGTGTACAAATAAAAAATATATAAAAAATTAAAAATAAATAAAATAAAAATCACTAGGAATAAAAAATTAATTCTTAAATAATAACTTGTTATCTCTCAGATTAACCCAAAGCCTACCAAAAAACAATTTAAATGTAACATGATTTAGAAGCAATCTAACTTAGAATAATTTCATTTGATGACTCGTGTTAAAACATTTACTGGTGATGCTCATATATATATATATATTCATAAATAAGGGTAGCACTCGCAAATCCATTAGGGAGGATTGTGCTAGGTTGCCACAAAGTTTTTGTGCTACTACATTGAATCAACAAAAGAGCAAACTCCATGTTAGCTAGCAAAAGTCACCAACCACTCATACAAATATATAAGACCAATCAAATACTTTGATAAGGACTCAAATCATGACTTTTTCTTAGGATGATTGATCCTTTTATTACTTGACACCTATAAATGGTAAAAACTACCATGATAAGGACTCAAACTCATGACTTACACAAACAGCAACAAAAATACAAAATAAAAAACACAATAAATTTTGGTAGAAAACCCAAAATCAAGAAAAAGAAAACTATAGGTAGAAAATAGTCCAAAGAATGAAAAAGAAAAAATCACTCAAAAAAAATGGTGTGAAATTTAGTCAAATGAAGAACAAATGCATAAATGAGGGGAACCAAGAACTTAAATGGGGCATGTTTATTTTGCTTCCTAATAGGCAACTCTTTTTAACTTAATTTAAACACAATAATTAATTCTAATCAATAATACATCAATCAACAAAAGATTTTGAAGCAGAAACATGTGTGTAATATGACACTCCACAAAGTCAGTTCTCATGAGCCATTATCTCATAAGTACATTTTTTTTTTCATTTCATTTTTCTTCTTTTTTTTTTTTTTTTGAACATTGTAATATAATTTAGCTCTTTCCTTTTTGGGGCTTCATTGATGTGTTTTGTTGGTTTGATCTGATGACATTTCTTTCAATAGTAAACTTTCTAAGAGATGCTGAAATTTATAATTATGATTATGAAAGAGTTCTGTGACAAAAATTATGGGTGATGCTTGCATTATAGATGTTAATGTGTTTAATTGTTTAACTATAACTTATGCCTACTTTATTAATAATATTAATTGTGTATATATCTAGTTATTATAAAGTTTAGATAGACAATATAATGCCCAATTTCATTTTATGACAAATCAATTAGTGATGTTTAATGTTATTTTATTTTAAGTATTTTTTTATTGTAATTTAGTATTCAATTAATAAAAGAGGCATTGACCTAACTAATAGCAATTTAGCCATTAATGTCATGTTTGTTATTACATTTAGCATCTATCCAGTCTAGTTGTTGCCACTCTTATAGGTAGTATTAAATGGTGAAGATGATAAGATAAATAATTTAAAACTTTTAGATTTTTTTTATATTGGATGACGAATATTTGGAAAGATTATGCATCAAACATAACATATGGCTTGATTGATGTTGATTTTAATCATATTTCAAGTTCAAACTTTTCTGGCCAAGACAAAAATATCTTAATGATGTACCTGAGCCATGGACAATTCAAGATGCCTCTAGAATTACTAAGATCTATAGTAATTCCTTGTTTTATTCATGTATTCATAGAGAATATACTTATTTGTGTTCAAATAATTAGGAGCTCAAACATTTTTGAAAAGTTTTTTCTTTTTTCTTAAATCCTAAATAATAAACAAAATAGTTTGGATGCATTAGAAGTTTTGGTTTTGTGCTCTTGCAAAGGTAGTTAGCTTAGTTTTTCCTAATAGAATAACTCCTTTAGAAAAAGGTGTTAGATGCAAGCATTATTCTCAAAGCAAAATTTAGAATGCAATCCAATCTAATTTTCTCCTAAGCTAGTCATAATAGCATTATGTATGACTCTTAAAAATGAAACTAAGTTGCTGAAAATAGACTTTTCAGCCAATTTTCATTTTCACTTGCTCTTGATGTCATATAGATCTATTCTACTAAACTTGTTTGCTGAGGAAATGGAACACTATTTGTAGAATATGGGATAGAGAAAAATCATCCTCTAAGAGATTGTTTATAAGACCATCCTAATAAGAAAAAAAAAATGTAATAAAAGGGGAAAAATAATAAAAACATGTTTCATTTTCACATGATTGGCTACCACTACATTTCCACCATGTAAGATATGAGTTTGAAGGTCTAACAGGTCCCTCACTTAATTTTCCAAACTAACTTCCTACATACAAGACATAAAAACAAAGGTAAAATCTTTGTAGAGCTACAAACTTTGAAGTTGAGTAAAATGAATGCTATAATTCCAACCAAAAAGTTCCCACATCTATAAAGGATGATGGAGATGAATAACTCATAACTAAATTGAGATCGATACAAAGAAACAAAAACAACAATGGATGTATCTTAAGTCAAATTTCTCTTCCAACTTCTATTGTAACATTTCTAGTTGTCAAAAAGAAAATCAGCAAATGCTTGAAATTTGCTCCATTGTTTCTCTTTTTTTTTTTTTTTTTAACTCAAGCCTAATTTCTTGTACAAATATGACAAGACCCTTAGTTTGGAGGTTAAAACTTCAATCTCTTGCATTTGTGCAATGAGCTATGCATCTACATGGCAGTAAATACTGAACACAACTTTCTAATGGTCATGTGCTTCATAAATCTTAAACACCAACTCAATGGGGCAAAGAACACAAAAGTGACAAAGGAAACTAACTTAGCAAAATATTATGGAGTGGACTAAAGTTTTCAATGCTAAAACATGAGAATATAATCTATATAGCAATGACATGCAACAAATTTAGAGAAATTTTGAGCTCCAATGACGCTTAGTTGCCAAAAAACATAACAAACAAATTTAGAGAACCATGTATAGACAATATAAAAGAGTGGATCCTCTAGCTTAATATCGACATAGTACTAAAAATGTTTCAAATTTAGGCTGACAAATACACTATTATCTCAATGTCAGAGTCATACTCCTTGCTTGCTTATATGCTCTTTGCGTAAAATGTCCACATCTTTGAAATTGATTAGTCAACCAAAAAAGTTTTGATAATTCCCTTGAATTCTTTCTCTATACTAGCCTAATTAAAGTAGCAACTACCAATTTCAGCAAGTTAGGGCTCAAATAAAAGGGTACTACAAGTTTAATTAGTTAATTAGAATTTTCCAATTTTCAACCCAAAAACCTCTCTTCTTTGTTTTACCATGTTAATGCAAATTCCTTTACTATAATTCCATCCTTTTTAACTTCATAATCGCAAGAATTATGCTAAAAACAACAACATTGTGCACACAAGAAAGCATATTCTCAAACTACTTGTAGGAATGGGCATTGTGTCCATAACATTTACTTTTGTTGCAACTGTTAACCATTCACACATCCATATCCTTCCAATCAAAAACATGAATTTATGATCTAAACTAATTTTCATACATCCCTAATAGAAAAGCAAATTGATACTCTAATAGCCTAAGAAATGTCTAAACCAAAACTAAGGAACCTAGAATAGTTGCTATGATTGCTTAACCATTAACAATATGGTCAAAAAATTTAGTGAAAAGAATTAGAATAAAAAATTGCATTCGAATAATAACTAAATAAATCAATCAACAATATAGCAAAACAGGTAGCAAGTTTGAAAAAGGATACAGCAAGTAAAAGCCATGAGCAAATGTGCCATCCAACATGATCATAAACATTTAGGCCTGTGGTGTATTGAGAGTCAAGCTAAAACATTACAGCTGCCTAAAAAAATTTATCAATGGATAGTTAAAATTTAATTCCCATGTAGTAAATGATTTAGAAAAAGAAAGATAAGAAAATGAAATCGTAAAAATTTGCAAGAGAGTTTACTTAAAGGAAGAATAGGAGCATAAATGAGGAATTAAGAACTTAAATGGAGGATCATTGTTTTGCCTCCTAACTACTGCCTCTCTTTAACAAAATTCAAACATAGATATTAATTCTAATCAATAATACATCAATCAACAAAGATTTTGAAACAAAAATATGTGTGTAATATGATATGGACCGACAATAGATATTTGATGAAAACTCAGTAATTGGAGGCATGGCAATCAAATGATGAAGCCAAAACTAGGTATTGATTTGGAAAGTGTTTGTTCTTTGTCCAAATCTAAAGGGCCCATTTGCCATTTAAGTTGGATTTTGACTTTTAATAGAACAATGTGGGATGAAATTATTATAGTTAATCTAAATAGTAAGCCAACTAATTTAAAGTATACCTAATTTTAATTTGAATAGCTATTTTATTTTTTCAAAAATAAAATTAATGGATAATCTAATTAGTACATATATTTGTTAGGACCATTCCTTTTGTTGGGAGATTTAGACTATAAAAAAAATTAGGTTATTTAATTTTCCTCAAAATTTGAAAATAATGACATTTTTTTTTTATTATTATCATAACTTTACTAGTTATTCAACCCACTTGTTAATTGATTATATTCTCTATATCTTTCATTGAATTGATTTCAATATTAGTTAATATATTTAAATTTTTTTGGTTATTATGATAGATGCTTGATTATAGGAATTCAACTATAGGCTATCTACCTCAGAAGGAGAAAAAATGATAAGAAAACTCTAGTATAATATATAAAGTATAATTATACTTTGTATATGAGATTATTAGAAATTATAAAAAATATACTAACATTATTAGTCAACTTGGGCAAAAATCATTAAATGTCAGGTGAGTGCAAAAGGAAAAAGTGAGGATTTCTCCACCACTCAAAGTTTTAGCACATAAAAAAGGTAAGAGATTAAAAGAGACAAAATCAACTCAAATAAGGTTCTAATGGCTAAACTCAACCAAAATCGCTACAACATGAACTTGATAGGAGTCTAGAAAAAATTAAGAATGACTAAGATGGTACATGCAATCCCTTTGATCTACTAAATTTAGTGAAATTTGAGGTGAGGGAAAATATTCAATAACAATAAAGTTGTCCATGTAAAAATAATAGTTAGCATGGTGGCTATTATTCTCCTTCACCTTGAAATTAACTGGGGTTAAACAATTAAATCCATGGCATTGTGGGAGAGAAAAAGTTTCTTTAGGAGAAGAGAGAGAGAGAGAGAGAGAGAGAGAGAGAGAGCTTATAAAAAATTGGAAAGAGAGAAGGGTTGCTGCCTATTTATAATCACCAAAATTAGTTTGTTGTGCCAACAAAAACTGTAGCTATTGCGTAAGAAAAATTGTGAGTGTTGTGCCAAAAAAATTGAGAGGAGAAAAGGATTGCTACATGTGAAACTTGAACATGTATTGGGTAGCTTAAGAGAAATAGAGAGAAGAAAATGGTTGTTGCACCTATTTATAAGAGACCTATTTATAAGCACAAAACTTACTTGTTTGTAGCAGGAAATGTGGAATTGTTGTGCCCAAAAAACTAAAAGGAGCGTTGTACGTGAAACATTTTGTTGTGCCAGCTAATGGCCATATTTTCCAACTTTTCTTGTAGCATAGCAATAGATTACCCAATGGGGGAGTTTTGAACAAAAAGCTCCTTCTAAGAATGAATCCAAAAAGAAACAAAAAAAAACAAAAACCGATGTGCATATCTTTATGTGCCAGTAGGAAGTATAGATGGAAACATTGCACCTTTGTCAATAATTGATGGTAATTTAGTCATATCATCCTATCTAGCACTCTTTGATGCTATAAATATTTCCAAAGAAAATACATACATCCATTATTGCTAACATGCAAGAAATCAACCTAAAGTTTTGTCCAAATTTTCTACTTGCATACTTTTACCAAGGCTAACTTTTTGATTCCAAAAAGATAAGTGAATTAGAATGGGCATATTTGTATTTCAAAACTTATCATTATATCACACAGAATTTTAGTGATTAACTTAGTGTATGATCGAGTTTTTTCCTTTTTATTGATTGTCCGAAAAACATTTAGAGACCCCCCCAAAAAAAAAAGGAAAAAGGAAAAAGAAATAGAAGATGTTTAGCAATAATAGAGGGGTATCAATTAAGATAATTATAAGACTAATATTTTGAAAGTTCAAAACTAATAATTACATTTCTTGTGTATGACATTAAAGCATTCTAATTAACATCAATTATTGGAAGGATAGATCAATGAGATAAGAATATGATGAGACTCTTGCATAGATGTATTTGCAAATTTCTTTCTAGTCAAGCAAATTGGCCCCCTCAAAAAAAAAAAGAAAAGATTGCAAATTGACCCTAAGCATTGTGAAAAACAACAAAGGAAGCAAAATAGAAAAAGTCAAAATGCAATAAATGGTGGCCCACATGACCACCATATCCTAGCATGAAACATCACCATATGTCCATCTTATCCTTTTCCCTAACTTTTTCTATCTTGGAATGGGCCCCTCTAGGCCCTCGACTTTCCCTCTCCCCAAATGCTCTTCAAATAGTGCCCAAAACACCAAGAAACCGTTAAAGTAAAACCCATCACAAAACTCCTTACTCTACAGATCAAGAAACCCTAAAAATGGCTACTAATCTCCTTCACCTGAGACCCATGATTGTCCAAGCATGTGCCACTTCATCTAGCAGCCATAAAGATGACTTGAACTACCATAAAAGTTCCTCTGCCTTGCCGAATTGGTGGACCCCTCTCTTTGGTTGGTCCTTGGTGGTTGACTACATTGGCTACAAGGATAAGGTGGATGATGATGTCCTGGAGAAAGAACATATCAGATCCAAGGTTGAGACTAAACTGACCAAATCTTGATTTGCTCGGGGATGCTTCATGGTGGAAAAGGCCAAGCAGCTCCACATGTTGACTACTGACACATCATTTCACAATGCCGTGTATCCCTCTCCAATTGCCAACTACCTCACCTCTGAGTTTAAGCCCCATGTGGATTGGTACTTCTTTAGCCACTCCCCAAGTTGGTTCTCACAAGCCATAGTCTCATAAATACATTTTTTCTTCATTTATTTAATTTTATTTTTAAATATAATTTTATAAACTTTTGTAAGAAATGTTGGAATCTATAATTATCATCATAATATCATATAATATTAATTATCATCATTGCTAAGTTTAGAAAATAAATTATTAATGACAAATATGATTATGAAAGATTTTTGTGACAAAAACGGTGGGTGATGTTCTCGTTGCAAATGTTGACATGTTTAGTTGTTTAATTGTAACTTATGCTCACCTTATCAATAATATTAATTGTGTATAAATTTGGTTATTACTAAAGTTTAAATAGATAACATAATACTTAATTTTACTTCAATTTGTGAATTTTTTAATTTTATTTCATGTACTTAAATCATATTTTATTTTTATGTATTTAATTAATTAAAGATGCATCGATCAAACATATAGCAAATTAGTTGTTAATATCATGTTCATTATTGTGTTAGAGGTAATAAGTGTACATTATCCATCGAAGGAGTTCCAATTAAGAAATCAAGAAGCTCCTCCCAAGAGTACATCCAAACAAAATTAAAAAAAAAAATCTACAACTACATGTATGTCTTTACCTGCCAATAGGAAGCTCAAATGGAACATCACACCTTTAGAAGTAATTAATGGTAATTTAGTCATATCCTATCTAACACTCTTTGATGTTGTAAATATCTCCAAAGAAAATATGCAGATCTACTATCATTGACTTGTAAGAAAGTGATCGTTCACATTTTCTATTTGTATATGTTTGTCAAGGCCAACTTTTTGATTCCCACAAAATATACAAATCAAATTGCGTTTTTCAAAATGATTGCTTTGCTAATTTTAGTGATTAGCTTAGTGTATAATCAAATTTTTTCTTTTTTATTAGCTGTCTAAGAAACATTTTGAGACCTAAGAAATTCGAGAAGGAAGAAAAAAATCAAAGTTTAGGAACAATAGAGGGGTTACAATTGAGATAATTATAGAACCGATATTTTGAAAGTTTCAAACTAATAATTACAAGTATTACATATGACATGCATTGTAATTAACATTAGTTAATGGGATGTCTCTGAATTCAACCTTTAATCCCCTTTTCCTCTTACCCCATTAATGTAAATTCTTTAATGATAATTCCATTCCTTTCAACTTTACCATCACAAGAATAATGCTAAAACATCAATTTGCACATATAAAAACATATTTTTAAACTACTTGTAACAATTATTCTTTTTAACTACTTGTATGTGTGGGTATCATGTCTGTAACAATTACTCCAATTGCAATTGCTAACTATTCACACATTTATCCCTCCAATGGAAAACATGATTTTTTCATCCAAACTGATTTTCATACATCCTTAATAGAAAAGTAAATTGAAGCCCCCATAGTTGAAGGAAAGTCTAAACCAAAACTAAGGCACCTAGAACAACTAATATGATTGCTCCAACAATTGACAATATGGTAAAAAAAAAAAAAACATAGCAAAAAGTATCACAATAAGGAATCACATTGTAAAAATAAATAAATAAATCAACAAAATAGTAGAACAAGTAGTAAGTTTGTAAAAGGATACACCAAGTAAAAGCCATTAGTAGATGAGCTAGCTAACATAGTTGTAAATAGTCAATCCCTCAAAACAGGTCTATGGCAAAGTGATAGTTGAATTGAAACACTACAATCACCCATAAAAGCCAAACATTGGATAATCAAAATTCAAAATACTTGTAGTGAATAGCCCAAAGAATGAAAGAAAAAAATGATCACCAGAAAAAAGAAATGGTCAGGAATTTAATCAAAGGAAGAATAGGAGCATAAATGAGAGGAACCTAAAACATGAATGTGGCACCTTTGTTTTGCTTCCTAACATGTGACTCTCTTCAACAAAATTCAAACATAGACATTGATTCTAATAAACAATACATCAATCAGTAAAGATTTTGATGCAAAAACATGCATGTAATATGACACTCCCTAGGTCAGTACTTATAAGTCATCATCTCATTAGTACATTTTTTTTCCTTTTTCATTTTACTTCTCTTTTTATTTTCAACGTTATAATACAATTTAGTTCTTTCCTTATTGGGGCTTCATTGACATGTTTTGTTGGTCTAATTCAATGATGTTTCTTTCAATTGTAAACTTTGTAAGAAACATTGAAATCTATAAATTTGATAATGAAAGATTTTTGTGATAGAAACTGTGGGTGATACTCGTGTCACATATGCTGATGTGTTTAGTTATTTAACTATAACTTATGCCCATTTTATTAATAATATTATTTGTCTATATATCTAGTTATTATGAAAGTTTAGATAACAATATAATGTCAAATTTCATTTCATGATATCAATTAGTCAATTTGTTATTTTTGTCCGTCAATTAATCTCAAATAATGACGACAATAATAGTTTATAAGTTATGGCATCATTCTTTTAATTAAATTTAGATATTTGGATGAGTATTGAATTTTGTTTCATTTAAATATGTGTAATATGTTTGTTGTTTGATTACCAAAGGTTTAACTTGGCCACTATATGAGCATATTTTACTTGATGTTATTGGGAAATTGAACACATAAAATGTAATGGTGCCTAAGATACCATTAATCAGTCAAAAGATGTCAATACCCTGACACATTTCTCATCTCGTTTACACAAACAATGCAACATCTTTGATAACCAATCTTATGTCGTTTCTTTCAGTTGTAAACTTTGCAATAGATGCCGACATTTGTAATTATCATTGCAATATTCTATCGTATTGATTATTATTCTTAGCTAAGCTCAAAAAATAAATCATTGCTACATAATTTTTATCCTCAAGGTAACATAAAAAAAAATAAAATAAGATATGATAATATTTAAGTCATTAATTTTATATACCAAAAAGTATAATTTTTACTATTTTGACTATGAATTTTATGAATTTTTTTTATGAGAAAAAAACAAAACAAATTTATTATTTATTTCCTTATTTTTTATTTTTTTTCTATTATACACACACATACACACACACACACACACAAAAGTATATACACATCTCGTATGCAAACCATTTTTTCTATATATTTATTTAATTATACATATCTTATAAATAATATAATTATATATAATATTTATAATATATTTGTAAATTTTTCATACAAATTAGTATATAAAAATATATATTAAATAATAATTTTTTTGTCTATTACAAATTATCAAGTCAACATACAACTAAAACTTAATAATAAGATAAACATTTGTATAAAAATAAAAAATATATACTTTTAAAATAAATTAATATATAAAAAAATTAAAAACAAATCAAATAAAAATAACTAAGAATAAAATATTAATTTTTAAATAATGACTTGTCAACTCTTAAATTGACTTAAAGCCTATCAAAAAACAATCTAAATGTAACATGATTCAAAAGTAATCTGACTTGGAATAATTCCACTCAATGACCAATGTTGACACATTTACTAGTGATGCTTATATATATATATTTCATAAGTAACGATAGCACTCACAAATCTATTTGGGAGGATTACGCTAGGTTGCCACAAAGTTGGTTGTGCTACTACATTGAATTTATAAAAGAGCAAACTCTATGTTACCTAGTAAGAGTCACCAACGACTCATTTAACTATATAAGACCAAATATACATTTAATTCCATTGAATACTTTGATAAGGACTCAAATTCATGAATTTTTCGTAGGATGATTGATCCTATTATTATTTAAACCCCACAAATGGCAAATACCACCTTGATAAGGACTCAAACTCATGACTTATGTGAATAGCAACAAAAGTACAAACCCACATAAGGCATTTCTCCACTTTAGCACCCATTCCAAAACAAATAGATCTAATTGCAAACTCTCTCTCTCTCTCTCTTTTTTTTTTCTCAGTAAGATAATTATATTTTTAGAGAACTCTTCCACCTAGAATGCACATTATGCAATAGCTCTGATTAATACAATTCTTGCTACACCATAGTATTAATACACTTTGCAAATACTATATATTTTCAGAGAACTCTTTTTACAATTTCCAAAGATTCCTCCTTTATTAAGCCAATACTATATAGAACAACCTAAACATCATTCTATGGCTTACAAAATATAGGCTCAAAGTTAAATCTTAACATAGAATCAAAATAGAAGAAGATGATTCAACAATTAATTATTATTATCACCAAGCATCAAACCTTAGCTAAAAACAAAATCCCAATAATTGAATAAAATCGATCACTAATTTGAACAATAAAAATGCACACCTTGAAAACCTCTTGTAATATTCTACAAAAAGAAAAAAGAAAATAGAAAACTTATCAATTTGATAGTAAAGGTGATGGATTTAAGACGTACCTCTAGAATTAAACTCATTATGTTGGGCTTTAAAGTGATGGAGATTATGATTCTTCTAGTAGACAAATAGCTAAAGCTTAAGGATGCACCAAAGATAATATTGTTAGAGTCCCTCTCCTTGCTTTGTCGCTACAACCTTGGTGGAGCAAGTCTCTTCTAAGAACGCCAATTCCAGCTGCTTCATCTTTACCCCTACAAGGACCATAATTATAAAGTAGAAGATTTTTCATTGTTGATTTTACGATTTTAGAAACAATTTTACTCAAGCAATTTTTGTGTCGAGTCCTTTTTAAATCATTGAATTCAAGTTATTGACTTTAGTTTCTTGGTTTGCAAAGTGGTTGTGGCTTCCATGGATTTATATCATTAACGGCTAAAAAAAAACAAGGAATTGGGTCTAGGAATTGGGATATCTCTGAAAACAAGTCAATCATAATATGTTTTGGGCTTGAGTTAATATCTTGGATTGATATTTGGGCCTAAGTCCATGTTTTGGACAAACAAAAGTGGGCTTCATATTTGGCCCTTCTCAAAGGACTAAGATACAAAATAATTTAGCCCGCAATTTGTGATGAAATTCTTGAAAGTTTGTTAATTTGTTCAACCAAGTGGGCCATGTTGTAAGGGTAATTCTAATAGGCATATAAGTGGTAATTTCTTAACTTTAAATCTAGATTGAGATGGTATAATAATTTAAGGTAACTTTAGTTGTTATCTCAATGGTATAATTTAAGGGCTTTTTAAAAATAAATTAATTTTTAACTATAAATAAAGAAAGTTTTCTCTTAATTTTCCCATTACATTACTAATATTTAAGATCAATTATAAAAAAAAAGCATAGTCATTGGAAGATTATATTATTTATCTAGCAAACTACTTAGCCAAATATTTTGAATATGTTTTGTACTTGGATCCCATGTAAGTAATAGTAAAAGCTCTCTTTATTAGAGAGGAAAAGGAGATTTTCCTTAAATAAAATTGACAGGGTGGTGGCAAAAGAAAATTCTCTATTATGATGTCCTGATATTATATTAGGTATCCTGAGTTGGCAAAAAAGTCAGATCTTTTACCTCTCAATGAATTCTTTACCATGATTAGCCATATAAAAGTAAAGATGACAAAGTTTTAGATGACAGTTATCCTTTTAGCATGCTTTTTTATTTTGCATCTCAAAAGTACAGGGGCACGAGCAACCAAACATCTTTTTCAAAACAAGAACCAACCAAATGACTTAATTCATCAATTGTCTATATTTATGCTTGGAGTTTAATCTAGGTTGGCAACTGATCTTAGCTCTAGGAGACCATGATTCCTTTTAGAAATGTAAGCATAAGTATGCTAGAAAACACATTGGTTACTTATATATATGACAAATTTCTTTCAATTGGAATAATTGTTAACTACTATTAAAATATGAGTACTTGATGGATAAGTCTAACTAGTCAACTTAACTAAACTATTAAGTCTCTTCAGTGGCTTCCCATCCACTGAGTGTAAATTTAAGTGGTTGGAAGATTTTTGATTTAGATTCTTTAATAAAATTTACTATCGTAACTATATTAGCCCTGATAAGTAATCCATTAGATGATTTGATATTCTTTGTTGACAATATAATTTCAATCAACATTAGCTTTGATCCAACTTCAAACCTCTTTTTCAAAAATAAAAATAACCTTTCTTTACTCTATATAATAGATGGAGGAAAAACATGAATAAAATACTTATCACACTCTTGGATTTGATTTGTCAAATCTTAATTTTAGTCTATTTTAATAAATTTTTTATTCTTGTAGAAATTTATTTTAATAAAAAAAAATTTAAAATTTTAATTTAAATGTAAAAATGTTCAATTTTAATGTGTGTATATGTGTGTGTCTATATATATATATATTACTAAATAATTTCAAATACACATAAGGTTATGGTAAGCCCCTCTCAACGAATTTTTTTTTGGTTTTTTTTTTTTTTGAATGTAGGCTATTATGTAGCATCAAGAATTTCTTTCAATTTCCTATTTGGTGTCATTGTATTATATAAAAACAAAATACACAAACTTATTTGTCTAGATTTCCTAATTGCTGTCAACACTTGTAATTAAGAGCAATGCAACTTATAAGTTACAAGTAGTACATGTAGTGGAAATGTTAGATGCTATGGTGATTGAGGGAACATTGATCCCAATTACTTTGGTTATTATAATGTTAAAGTCTTGGATAATATTCTTTGCCTCATATTATTAACAAATATGTAATAAGCATGTTTCAAGTTATCAGTTACAAGTTTCACTTTTATTTGTATTTGTCTTGTTTTGCTGATAAGGTCTATCCTTGCATAGGATCTTATCAAAAATTACACAATAGGTCATTGGTTGATCATTGTAGTCATGCTCTATATTGTACTGGTAGGTCATCTTTTGAGTTATGTCTTGCTCTATTAGTTTAAATTTTTAAATAGGAACATTGAGTTTAAAGAAATGTAGTGAATAAAAAGTTATCATCAAACTATTGTTAGAGGAGAAACAAAGGTTAACATACTACTGCTCTACACATTCAAGTTAACTAGGAGTTAGAATAAGAATTCAATGCTAAACATTCATGTTAATTAAGGATTAGAATAAGAAGTCCATGCTAATTAATGACTAGAATAATATGTACAAATAACTAGCCTTTTTTCTTCATTTTCTAGATTGGGATTGCAAGTGGGAAGAATAAGAGAGAAAGGTAGGGCTTGTTATTTGTCAAGAGTCAAGGTGGTATCTTTTATAATCGAATTGAAGAAGGGAATAAGGTGGGTTTTATGGGAGAGTTTGAGGAGAGGAAAAGCTTTGGGTTAGATTTATGGCAACTTCTTACAAGGAACATAAGCAAACTAAAAAGAAGCACCCTTAATGATCTTTTCAAAAGGAGATAATGACTAACACTTGGATAAGTCACATGATTACAACATATTTGGTCATATCATTTGGTATAAATTCAAATCATGACTTTGAAAAAAAGGATTCTTTGTCCTTTCATTACCACTTTTGTCCTTTCACTTTATATGGAAAAAAGGGTTAAAAACTTGTCTTTACTCTCACTTTTTTTTTTTTAAATTTCACTTTGTATTTTTCTTTAAAGTGACACTTTTTATCATTTTCCTTTCTTTTCTGCATGTTCTTGACAATATGCCCACTATTACAATTTTTGTAAATGGCACCATGTTAGCAACATATATACATCTTAGCATTTACCCAATTATGACTCGTGATAGGATACAAAATATCCAATTAATGTTGTAACAATGAACAATACTCATCCTATATGTTGGTATTAACCAAACACAAACTTCCCCTACTACACAAGATAGACATTTTCTTTCCACCCTTTGAGTTTTTCTCCACACACATTCACTAAGGATATTCATACCTTCTTTAATCCCCCTATATAAGTGGGCAAACCTAACTACCTTTCCTTATTATCCACCATATGATGATAGAGCCAATAGTCACTCCTCATTTAACTATTGGGTCAATATTTTTACTAAAAGTGATGTTAGACTTATCTAAATTGATTAAATGGCCTAACACCTATAATTGTAGATGTGTATAGATTCTCTTGTAGTAAATCATGATAATTGTTTTTAAGTAATTACAACTTAAAACAAAATGAGAGTGGTAAACTGTGAAGATTTACTTGGTGCAATTGTATATCTTTTTTCTTTTCCTTTTCATTGGTTGTATATTCTATCATGGATGAAAGGATTTTCAACACAAATCATGCTTAATTAAGTTTAAGGGGAATTTTATTTTTATTTTTTTTTTGAGTCAGTTAAAAATAATTTAATGCAAAATAAAATAAAAAATAAGGTATTTTTATGGTGAGTTATTTTAATTCACCCAAAAAATAAAAATAATTCAATATAAATGTACTTGACTCTTATATTTATTAGTTTTGTTACTTTTATCCCTTGATTAGTCTCAAATCATGATGGTAATAATAGTTCATAAGTTATAGCATCACCTTTTTTAATTAAATTCAAATATTTTGATCAATATTAAATTTTGTTTCATTTAAATATGTATAATATATTTGTTGTTTGAATACTAAAGGTTTGACTTGGCCATTGTATGAGCACACTTTACTTGATGCTAGTAGTCAAATTTTTGTTGTTTGAATACTAAAGGTTTGACTTGGCCATTGTATGAGCACACTTTACTTGATGCTAGTAGTCAAATTGAACATGTAAAATGCAATGGTGCCTAAGATATCATCAATAGGTCAGAAAAGGTCAATACCCTAACACATTTCTGATCATTTACATAAACAATACAACACCTTTGATAATCAATCTAATGACATTTCTTTCAATTGGAAACTTTGCAATAGACACTAAAATTTATAATTATTATTACAATATTTTATCATATTAATTATCATTCTTGGCTAAACTCAGAAAATAAATCACTATAACTTTTTTTTTTTCTCAAGACTATGAAAAATTAAAATAAAACATTATAATATTTATGTCATTGATTTTTATATTCCAAAAAGTATAATTTTTATTATTTTGACTATAAATCATATAAACTTTCTTATGAGAAAAAACAAAACAATTTTTTTTAATTTCTTTATATATATATATATATATATATATATATATACATGCACGCGCACGCGCACGAGTATGTACACATCTTATATGCACACCATTTTTTTTTATAAATTATGTAAATAAATAATATGTTTAATTTACATAAGTTTTGTTTTATTTTAATATATATATATAATAATATATTTTTATTTTAAATATGTATGATATTTTAAAAATTATACATACATATTTTTGTATATACATCATATAAACAATATAAATATATTTAATATGTACAATATATTTGTAAATTTTCTACATAAATTAATATATAAAAAAACAAAATGCCTTACTTATCAAGAATTAAGCCCAAGCTTTTTTTTTTTTTTTTTTTAAAAAGCTTTATTTTAAAAAAGAAAGAAAAAGCTTTAAAAAAAAAAAAGAAAGAAGCTTTTGGAAAAACTTTTTATTTAGGAATAAGTTCTACAAACCTTAGAAAACATTTTAGGAGGAATTCCTCCTAGAACAGAATCCTATCCTTTGTAAATTTATCTTTCGTATGCATCATCATGCATTCTCATATAGAGTCTCTATCACGTAACATCCTAGCCCTGATTATCAAGCATTGAAAAAAAAAAACAAGTTATCCTTTGTAAATATTTTCCTATACTATAATCTAGTAGCCCTTTTGTAATTGTTCTCTTATTCTTTTTAACTTGTAAAGGGATTCTCGAATGAGAAATCCCTAAGCTAACCTTCAAATGTCTATGTATCTTTAATGTATGCAAATGAATTTCAATATTTATCTTTAATGCATGTACCAAGGTTTCAATTGAATGTTTTCAAATGCATATTCAGTATATCAACTAAAAACTAGTACCAGCTCAAAAGACTTATGTCTGAGCAACCTTTGGTATAACATTGCCATATACTAGATAAATTTATCCTTCATATGCATCATCATGCATTTTCATATAAAGTCTTTATCTCGTAAGATCCTTCCCCTGATTGGTATTAAAGCCTAATCCCATGTTCTTTTTGTGATAGATGGATAGATATAGTATTCTTGGTCTTAATGTTATAATGGTCTATTTCATCTTGTTTAGTTGTTAAGGGGAGAAACTGAGTGTGAGTGTGGCACAATGGGGATGAAACCAAATGAGTGTGGTCCTAATAATAAATCTTAAGGGTGAAGCAATGAGACCATTGGTCAACACTAAGACATAAGTGAAATCCTTGTATCCCAAACTCCATTGTAGGAGAATCCTTGTAGCAACTTAGCTAGGAAAGGCATACCTTATACCAAGTTACCATGTTTACAACATCTATACCTTCATCCTTGAGTCACATGTGCCCCTTTGAGTCCATTACTAGGAATAACATATCTTGGGAAGAGATATGTACATAAACCTTTAGCCAAGCCATAGACTATTGAAGTATAGTATGGAAGAGTACCTAGTAGGATGAATTTTAGGATAAGTCTCTTTAATGTCATTCATTCATATCTCATTTTTCTTAAATTAATGGCATTAGATAGTACCCCAAAAATTATTGCTAAATTATATCACTTGCATAATATAAAACAATTAGAATTTTTAGAAAGCCAATTCTTAGATCAAGTCCATTTTTACAATTCAAACCTCCTACTTTAGAGAATTTTAGGAATCTTAGGCTTATCTAGACACATCTTCACATTTTGAGTCAGTACATCAACACAAAAAAAGCATCTCTAGAATAGAGTTTAAGAACAGTTTGTTTAGTAGCATGGAAAACATAAAAGTAGATAATTCGTTTAGTAGCATTAGAAAGTTATTTTTGGTAAGAGATGATAACATTCTTACTTGTAAAGGATGTGTGTCCAAAAATCAGTATCTTGGTAGGACAAATACAGAAATGTTCATAGACTATATTAAATATTATAAGTATAGGACAGATAATTTGCATTATAGGCACACTTCTCAAACACATATAGGTAAAATATCTGTCATAAATTTGTCCACAAGCCATATACCAACACTATCCAGCATAAACCCATCCTTCAAACGTCCAAAATTTGTCCATAGAGAACCCATTCCAAAAATCCAAAAACAACCCAAATAGCTCTTGAAGCCAAACAAAAAATTTGTACACTCCCAAAATAATCTACTTCACATGTAAACAAATTGGACATTAAGCCTATTACTATAAAATTATACACAAAGTCCAAGCCCAATAACCCAAACCAGTCTATAAACAAGTCCAAAATTTGGTCATTGATTCTTTTGATTCTAAACCTAATTCTTCATCTCCTAATCCAACCATCGCTAACCTAGTAAGTAGTGTAGTCATTCCAAGCAAACCTGTTTGTCCCAACAACTCCAACATTCCTCCTAGTACAAAGTTTTATCCATGTATTCTTAGAATTAGGAATACCTTTCTCCAACCATATTCTTCAACAGTATACCTTTGTTCTCATTATTTTTATTTGTTTTAGATGGCAAGTTTTGATAAACACTAGTACATCCAAACTTACCAAAGATATGAGGGTATTAGTCTACTTGCATATCATTTTGAACCCTCCAAGTTCCAGAACACTGGACCAGATCAAAAACAGTTGATAGGACCAGAACTTCAATGCATCTTAAACAATCTTTGGAATCATATACTTAGTAAGAAAGATTCTTTACTAGTTCTCAATAGTCTTGTCATTGTTTTTTCTTTTTTTTAACTCATTTTAGACAACTTAAAGAGTTTGCATATATTCAACATCAGCATAGTTAGTGTCTTTCTTCTGTAAATGCACATAGTCCTTGTTCACCTTGTGCTCAAAAATGTTTTGATTATGAATTCATCATCCCTCATTTTCAGCAACTCAACCTACAAAAACAACAACTTGAGAAAGACCACTCCTCTTAACTACAACAGCATCAAAACCTTGAAAAAACTCACTCATCATTACTTCAATAGTTTTAAACTCTTGGTACTAAAATTTCAATTATGAGTGAAACCTTGCTCAAAGTAAACTCTATGGCACTAATTCCTCCACCTTCTCTAGCCAAAATAGCTACCAATACTTAAACTTCTTTTCCATAGTTTAAAATAAATGTCAGTACTTAGACTTTTCCTCCATCCTAAGAAAAATACCGACCTCCTTCAACATACAAAAGACATGCCAGTACTCAGACACCTTCTCCATCCTTAGAATCATACCAGCCTTCTTCAAAATATAGAAAGAATGCTAGTATCTAGACCTTTCCTAGATCTTTAGATCAATTTCAACCTCCTTAATGGTTTTTCCATTCTCCACCTTAGAGAGATTTTCCTTTTACCCTTGTTCATTTTACTCTTTCCTAGTCAAAAAAACAAAAGGCACTTGTCTATTTTCCGAAAGACCTCTCTAGACACCTCACAAAATTAGTCAAGATAGGATTTTTTGAAACACTATTAGTAGTTGTTGAAGAAGCTTGACAACACGTAGTCTTAGAGCCTAGTAGGCCGCATCACTATTGGAAATGGACATGGAAATACAACATAATGTTGAGTTGCAAAGAATGTAGTCTAGTTCCTCTAAATTGCCAACACCAGCTTGACTATAGCATTTTGCAATTAGTAGTTCTTGATCTTCACCAATGTCCTCTTAATTACAAAAGGTTCAATGACTATGGACTTCTTGAAAAACTTCATATTCATAGAAGAGATCTTCAAACTTCTTAATTCAATTGATTTGGTAGAATTTTACAAGAAACTTTCATAAAGTAGTTTAGAAACTTCTTAATTCAATTGATTTGGTAGAATGTTGACATGTTTAGTTGTTTAACTATAACGTATGCCCACCTTGTTCATAATATTAATTGTGTATATATCATGTTATTGTTAAAATTTAGGTAGACAATATAATGCCCAATTTCATTTCATTATATCAATTAGTGACATTTTATTTTATTTTATTTTAAGAATTCTTTTATCATATTTTATTTTTATATATTCAATTAATTAAAGATGCATTGACTTAACTAATAGTAGCTTAGTCATTAATCTCAAATTTGCTATTAAGAATAAGTAAGATGGTACTTATAATCCTTATGATTTGCCAATTCTACGGAAATTGGTGGTGAGAGAAGGAGTTTTGAGAAAAATTAGAAATTTTCAAAAATAATTGAGTTGTGCATATCAAAATAATAGCTAGCATGGTGGCTATTATTCTACTCCACCTCAAAATTAGCTAGGGCTGAACAATTGAATCCATGATGTGGTGGGAGAGAAAAAGTTTCATTTGGAGAAAAAAGAGAGAGCTTGTGAAAAATTGAGAGGAGAGAAGGGTTACTACCTATTTATAATCACCAAAATTAGTATGTTGTGCCAAAAAAAAAAGTGGCTATTGTGTTAGAAAGATTATGAGTGTTGTGCCAAAAAAACTGAGAGGAGAAAAGGGTTACTGCATATGAAAGTTGAACATGTCTTGGGTAGCTTAAGAAAAATAGTAAGGAGAAAATGGTTGCTATACCTATTTATAAAAGGCTTATTTATAATCAAGAAAATCTATTTGTTTGTAGCAGGAAACATGAAATTGTTATACCCAAAAAACTAAAGGGAGCACTATACGTGAAACTTTTTGTTGTGTCAGCTAATAAGGCTACAAAACTTAGGACATAAGAATACAAGAAGACAATTTATCACTTTATAATATTATAAATGTACTTGACTCTTATAATTTATGTACTTGTCTTAAATCATGATGGCGATAACAATTTTTAAGTTATGACATCACCTTTTTTGATTAAATTTAGATATTTGGATCAATATTAAATTTTATTTCATTTAAATATGAAGAATATGTTTGTTGTTTAAATACTAAAGGTTTGACTTGGCCACTGTATAGGTGTACTTTACTTGAGGTCAATGGACAAATTGAATACATAAAATATAGTGGTGCCTAAGATACCATCAATACGTTAGAAAACGTTGATACCTCAACACACTATATATATGTGTATGTGTATAGATAGAGAGAGAGAGAGAGAGAGAGAGAGAGAGAGAAATACATTTTTGATTTAAATATTTATAATAGTCTAAAAATTATACACACACACATATATTTTTGTATACACATTTTATAAATAATATAAATATATGTAATATATATAATATATTTGAAAATTTTTCATATAAATTAATATATAAAAAATTCATATTAAATAATATTTTTTTTATTTATTATAAATTATCAAGTCAATATACAACTAAAGTTTAATAATAAGATAAAAATTAATATAAAAAATAAAAAATTAGTTTTTTTAATTAAATGGTTAATTTATAATCAAAGTGAAGTGATAGAAGAAAAATTAGTATAAAAATAAAAAATTAAGTACTTTTTATTTAAACTAATACATAAAAAATAAATAATAAATAATATTTTTTTTTACCCATTGTACTTTATGATAAATAAAAAATTAGTCTTTTTTTTTAAAAATTAAATGGTTAACTTATAATCAAAGTGGAGTGATAGGAGAAAAGTATTATTCAAATAAAAAAGATATACTTTCAAAATAAATGAATGTATAAAAAAATTAAAAATAGATAAAATAAAAATGATTAAAAATAAAAAATTAATTATTAAATAATAATTTGTCAACTCTTGAATTGACCCAAAGCCTACCCAAAAACAATTTGAATGTAATATGATTTAAAAGTAATCCAACTTATAATAATTCCACTTGATGACTCATGTTAACACATTTATTAGTGATGCTTACTTATTTATATATTTTTTCACAAGTAAAGGTAGCCTCACAAATCCATTAGGGAGGATTGCACTCGGTTGCTGCAAAGTTGGTTGTGTCGCTACATTGAATTTACAAAAGTGTAAATTCTATGTTACCTAGCAAGAGTCACAAACCACTCATACAACTATATATCATCAAATATACATTTAATTCTATCAAATACTTTGATAAGGATTTGAACTCATGAATTTTGCATAGGATGATCCATCCTTTTATTACTTGAAACCTGTAAATGTTAATATCTTGATAAGGACTCAAACTCATGACTTATGTGAATAGCAACAAAAATGCAAAATTAGAAACATAAAGAATTTTGGTAGAAAATCCAAAATAAGGAAAACAAATATGGCCAAAGAATAGTCTAAAGAATGAAAGAAAAAATTAATCACCTAAAAAAAAATGGTAATAGTTAGAGGAAGAATAGGAGCATAAAAGAAAGGAACGACGAACTTGAATAGGGCACTTTGTTCTACTTCCTAACGGGCAACTCTCTACAACAAATTTCAAACACAAACATTAATTGTAATCAATAATACATTGCTCAATAAAGATTTCAAAGTAGAAAAAAGTGTGTAATACAACACTACTTGGGTCAGTTCTCATGGGTCATTATCTCATCAATACATTTTTTTCCTTTTTAATTTTTCTTCTCCTTTTTTTTTTGAATGTTGTAATATAATTTAATTCCTTCCTTCTTAGGGCTTCACTAACATGTTTCATTGGTCTAATCTGATGACATTTCTTTTATTCTAAACTTTGTAAGAGACAATGAAATATGTAATTATGATTATCAAAGATTTCCATGACAAAAATTGTGGGTGATACTTGCATTATAAATGCTGATGTGGTTAATTGTTTAACTATAACTTATGCCACCTTATTAATAATATTAATTGTATATATATCTGGTTATTATGGAAGTTTAAGTAGACAATATAATGCCCAATTTCATTTCATGATATCAATTTGTGATGATTTATTTTATTTTATTTTATGTATTTTTTATAATAATTTATTTTTATACATTCAATTATTTAAAGATGCATTAACCTAACTAATAGCAGTTTAGCTATTAATGTCAAGTTTCTTAATATGTTGGCTTTGCTGTATTTAGCATCTATCCAATCTAGTTGTTGCCACTCTTATAGGTAATGGACAATAAAGATGATAGGACAAATAATTTAATATTTTGATATTTTGTAATTAGATGACTAAGATTTGGAATGATTGTCCATTAAACATAACATATGGCTTGACTAATTTTGATTTCAATCATATTTCCAATTCAAACTTTTCTGGCTATGACAAAATGATCCTAATGATGTGCCAGAGTCAATGACCATTCATTATGCCTCTAAAATTATTAAAATCCTAGGTAATTTTTAGCTTTTTTTACCTAAGCACAAAAAATATGCTTATATTTTAATAATTAAGAATTCAAATGGACAATGAGAGAAAATATGCTTATGCTAGAAAACCCAAAAAAAAAAAAGGAAAATATTTTTTTTTAATCTAGTTTAACTTAAAAAAAATTAAATCCCAAATAATAATCAAAATGGTTTGGATGTGTTGGAAGTTTTGGTTTTGTGCTCTTGCAAAGGTAGTTAGCTCAATTTTCTTAATAGAACAACTCCTTTAGAAAACAATTTTAGATGTGAGCATTATTCTTAAAGCAAAATTCAAAATACAATATAATCCAATTTTCTCCTAAGCCACTTATGGCAACATTGTGTATGACTTATAAAAATGAATGTAAGTCGTATAAGAGATGCAAATAGACTTCTTAACCATTTTGCAATTTCACTTAATCTTAATGTCATATAGATCTATTCTACTAAACATGTTTGCTAAGGAAAAGTAACACTATTTGTAAAATACAAGATGGATAAATATCATCCTTCAAGAGATTATCTATAAGACCATCACAATAAGAAAAACAAATGCATTAAAAGGGGGGAAAATAATAAAAGCATGTATGATTTTCTCATAATTGATTGCCACTACATTTCTACCATGTAAGATATGAGTCAAAAGGTCTACTAGGTCCTTTGCTTAATTTTCCAAACCAACTTCCTACATACAAGACATGAAAACAAAGGTAAAATCTTTGCAAAGCTACAAACTTTGAAGTTTAGTAGAATGAATGCTATAAAACCAACCAAAAAGTTCCCACTTCTGTACTCACTAGAAGAAAGGATGATGGAGATAACTAATTCATAACTAAATTAAGACCAACCTAGAAAAATGAAAACAATAAAATATGTATCTTAAGCCAATTTTCTCTTTTAATTTCTATTATAACATTTCTAATTGTCAAAAATGAATTTAGCAAATGTTTGAAATTTGCTCCATTATTCTTTTTTTTTTTTGGACTTATGCCTAATTTCTTGTATAAATATGACAAGACCCTTAGTCTAGATGTTAACCTCAATCTCTTGCATTTGTGCAACTAGACATGCATCTACTTGGCAAGAAACACTGAACATAACTTTCTAGTGGTCATGTGCTTTATAAATCATAAACACATCCTTAATGGGGCAAAGAACCCAAAGGAGACAAAAGAAACTTAGTAGAAGATTATGGAGTGGACTAAAATTTTTAATACTAAAACATGAGAATATAATCTATACAACAATGACATGCAACAAATTTAGAAAAATTTCTATCTCCAATGATGCTAGTTGCCAAGAAACATATTAAACAAAGCTTATATTTGTTGGCACCTAGTAAGAACAATATAGAAGAGTGGATCCCCTAGCTCAACATCAACTTAGTACTAAAAATGTTTCAAATTCAAGCACAAAAAATACACTATTATCTTAGTGTCAAAGTCAGACTCCCTACCTGCTTATATGCTCTTTGTGTAAAATGTCCATGTCATTCAAATTGATTAGACAACCAAAAATTTTTTGACAGTTCCCTTCAATTCTCTCTCTATACTAGCTTGAGTAAAGTAGCAAGTGCCAATTTCAGCAAGTTAGGCTCAAACAAAAAGATACTACAACTTTAATCAATTAATGGAAATTCTCCAAAATTCAACCCAAAATCCCTTCTCTTCGTATTACCCCATTAATGCAAATTCATTTACAATAATTCCACCCTTTTTAATTTAACAATCATAAGAATTATGCTAAAAAAAATACCATTTTGCACATAGGAAAACATATTCTCGAACTATTTGTAGGCATGGGCATTGTTTCCATAACATTTACTTTAGTTGCAACTGCTAACCATTCACACATGCTTATCCTTCCAATCAAAAACTTGAATTTATGATCTAGATTAATTCTCATACATCCCTAATAGAAAAGTAAATTGATACTTCAATAACTTAGGAAAAGTCTAAACCAAAACTAAGGCACCTAGAGCAGCTGATATGATTGCTCAACCATTGACATTATGGTCAAAAAATTTAGTGAAAAGAATCAAATTCAGAAATCACATTCTAATGATAACTAAATAAATTAATCAACAAAATAGCAAAATAGGCAACAAGTTTGAAAAAGGATACATCAAATAAAAGCCATGAACAAATGCACCAACCAACACAACCATAAACATTTAGGCTTATGGCGTGTTGAGAGTCAAACTAAAACATTACAAACACCTACAAAACTTTATCATTGGATAGTCAAAATTCAATTCCCATGTAGTGAATAATCCATAAAAAGAAAGAAAAAAAAAAGAATCATAGAAAATTGTGGGAGAGTTTACTCAGAGGAAGAATAGGAGCATAAATGAGAGGAGCTAAGAACTGGAATGGAGGACCTTTGTTTTGCTTCCTAATGGCACCTCTCTTTAACAAATTTCAGATATAAACATTAATTCTAATCAATAATACATCAATAAACATTATGACATAGACCCACAATAGATATTTGATGAAAACTCACCAATTGAAGGCATAACAATTGGACGATAAGGCCATAACTAGATGTTGATTTGGAAAGCGCTTGTTCTTTGTCCAAATCTAAAGGGCTTGTTTACCATTTGAGTTGGATTTTGACTTTTGAGAGAACAATATGGGATGGAATTATTACAATTAATCTAAATAGAAAGCCAACTAAAATAAATTATAGCAAATTTTAATTTTAATAGTTATTTTATTTTTTTTTCAATAGTAAAATTAATGGAAAATGTGATTAGTACATGTATTTGTTGGGACCATTCCTTTTGTTGGAAAAATTAGGCTATCAAAAATATTATGTTATTTAATTTTCCTTCGAATTTGAAAATAATAACATTTTTTTATTATCATAAGTATGTTAGTTATTCAACCTAGTTGTTAATTGTTTGTATTCTCTATATCTTTCAATGATTTGACTTCAATAGTACTTAATATATTTAAATTTTGATGGTGATTATGATAAATGCTTGATGATAGGAATTTAACTAGAGGATAAGATATCAAAACACAAAAGGAGAACAAAAAAAAAAAAAACTCCAGTATAAAATATAAGGCATAATTATACTTTGTATCCAAAATTATTAGAAATTATAAAAAATATACTAACATTATCAGTCAACTTGGAAAAAAATCATAAAATGATACTCTTGTATGTAATATAACATCAGAAACCTCATCTTTACCATGTAACTCTAGTATCCCTCTCTTCCTCTCATTAGAAACCTCAATTTTAAAATGTTTGTGTTGCAAATGTTGAAGTATTTAGTTGATTAACAAGAACTTAGATGCACCTTAAAAATATAATTGTATGTAAATACGATTATTATAAAAGTTTAAATAGATAGCATAATGCCCAATTTCACATTATGATGATGATGATGATGATAATTAAAATAACTCATCATTTCCCTAAAAACATAGCAAATAAAGCTTTTATTAGATGACATTATGTAAGAACAATATGCAAGAGTGGATTCTCAAGCTCAATATCAAACTAGTACTTGAAAATATTAAATTTTAGATACACAACTACATTCTTATCTCAATATCAAACTCCCTCCCTACTTATATGCTCTTCATGTAAAATTTCACATTGTTGAAGTTGATTAGATAGCCAAGGTTTCTCAATGGCTCTAGCGTCTACCTTCATTCTTCACACTCATCCAACATCTCCAAGACATTATGAGAAATAATGATAATGGTAGCACCTAAAACAATAGCAAATACTTTTAGTACACAATTGTCATAAATGAAATGAATTTAGACATCAACAAAAGTAATTTTAGGGGCAAAACATCTTAGTGATGATGATAGGGTTTAAGACAGACAAATTAATAGTGCCATAAGTGTGAAAAAGCAAAGAACAACCTTCTAATCAATTAAATCTAAAATAGAAGTGTGTGTTACCAACATGAGAAGAGAATCAAATTTTAGAGTGTGTAGAAGGAACAAGTAAGGGATTCTCCACTACTTGAAGCTTCAGCACATAAATAAGGTAGGAGATTAAAAGAGATAAATTCAACTCAAACAAAGTTCTAATGGCTAAAGTCAACCAAAATGGCTACATCATGAACTTGACAAAAGTCCAAAAAAACTTGAGAATGAGTAAGATGATACATGTCATCCCTATGATTGCACAATGGCTATTATTCTCCTCCACCTCAGAACTAGCTGGGGCTAAACAATTGAATCCATGGGTTGGTAAAACAAAAAAAAGTTTCATCAAGAGAAAAGAGAGAGAGCGCTTATGAAAAATCAAAAGGAGTGAAGGGTTGTTGCCTATTTATGATCACCAAAATTAGTATGTTATGCTAGAAAAACTATAGTTGTTATGTTAAAAAAATTGTGAGTGTTGTGCTAGAAAAACTAAGAAGAGAAAAGGGTTTTTGCACGTGAAACTCGAACATGTCTTGGGTAGCTTAAGAAAAACAAAGAGGAGAAAATGGTTGTTGTACCTATTTATAAAAGGCCTATTTATAATCACAAAACCTTAATTTTTGTAGCAGAAAATGTGGAATTATTGTGCCTGAAAAACTGAAAGGAGCACTACATGTGAAACATTTTGTTGTGCTAGTTAATAGGGTTATAGAGCTTAGGACGTGAGAACATAAGAAAACAACTTATCACTTTACAATTTTATAAATGTACTTAACTCTTATATTCAATAATTTTGTTACTTTTGTCCCTCAACTAGTCTCAAATCATAATGATGATAATAGTTTATATGTTATGATGTCACCTTTTTTAATTAAATTTAGTTATTTAGATCAATATTAAATTTTGTTTCATTTAAATATATGCAATATATTTGCTATTTCAATGCCAAAAATTTGACTTGGCCACTATATAAGCATACTTTTCTAGATGTTGGTGGACAAATTGAACATGTTTCTTTTAGTTGTAAACTTTGTAAAAGAAGCCAAAATTTGTAATTAATATAACATTGATTATTATTCTTGCCTAAGCTCAGAAGATAATTCACTATGACCTAATTTTTTTCTCTCAAGATAACATAAAAAATTAAAATAAAAGATTATAATTTTGAGTCATTGATTTTATGTAGCAAAAAGTATTATTTGGACTATAAATGCTATGAATTTTCTTGTAAGGAAAAAGCAAAATAAATTTATTATTTATTTCTTTATTTTTTAATTATTATTCTATTATATATATATATATATATATATATACACATCTTATATGCACACCATTTTTTTATATATTATGTAATTTAAATAATATAATTAATTAATATAAGTTTTGTTTTATTTTAATATATATACATATATATAGTTAAAATTGAATTTAGCTTTGTTATTATACATATATATAATAATCTATTTTTATTTTAAATATTTATGATATTTTAAAAATTATACACATATATGTTTGTATATACATTTTATAAATAATATAAATATAAATAATATGTATAATATATTTGTAAAGTTTTCATACAAATTAATATATAAAAAATACAAATTAAATAATTTTTTTTGTCTTTTATGAATTTGCAAGTTAACATGCAATCAAAGTTTAATAATAAGATAAAAATTAGTATAAAAATAAAAATATATATACTTTTAAAATAAATTAATATATACAAAATTAAAAATAAATAAAATAAAAATAACTAAAAATAAAAAATTAATTCTTAAAAAATTAGTTGTCATCTCAAATTGACTTGAAGCCTACCCGAAAGCAATCTGAATGTAACATAATTCAAAAGCAATCCAACTCAAAATAATTCCATTCGATGACCTATGTCAACACATTTATTGGTGATGCTTATTTATATGTATTGTTCTTTCCATAAGTAAGGGTAGCATCTTTGTTTTGCCTTCTAACGAGCAACTCTCTCCAACAATATTCAAACACAAACATTAGTTCTAATCAATAAGAGATTAATCAACAAAGATTTCAAAGTAGAAACATATGTGTAATACAATACTACCTAGGTTGATTCTTATATGCCATCATCTCACCAGTACATTTTTTTTTTCCTTCTTAA
Organism: Rhizophora apiculata; assembly: GCA_037832385.1. Lineage (NCBI taxonomy): Eukaryota > Viridiplantae > Streptophyta > Magnoliopsida > Malpighiales > Rhizophoraceae > Rhizophora > Rhizophora apiculata. The sequence continues at coordinate 3,434,796 of CM075435.1, read as the reverse complement.
TTTTTCTTCTCTTTTTTTGCCAATATTGTAATATAACTTAGTTCTTTCCTTCTTAGGACTTCACTGACGTGTTTCATTGGTTTGATCTAGTAATGTTTCTTTCAATTGTAAACTTTGTAAGAGATGCTAAAATTTGTAATTAAGATTATGAAAGATTTCCATGATAGAAATCATGGGTGATGCTTGCATTGCAGATGTTGATGTGTTTAATTATTTAACTATAACTTATGCCTACCTTATAATGATATTAATTGTGTATATATCTAGTTATTATGAAAGTTCAAATAGACAATATAATGCTTAATTTCATTTCATGATATCAATTAATGACATTTCATTTTATTTTATTTTTATGCTTATGTTGTGTAACCCAAAGAAAAAGGAAAATATTTTTGTTTCTATCTAGTTTAATTTTTTAAAAAGTTTTTTTAAAATTCTAGATGATAAACAAAACAATTTGGATGTGTAGGAAGTTTTTGTTTCATGCTCTTGCAAAGTTAGTTAGTTCAGTTTTTCATAATAAAATAACTCCTTTAAAAACTGGTTTTACATGTAAGAATTATTCTTAAAGCAAAATTTAAAATACCATCCAATCCTACTTTACCTAAACTACTCATGGCAGCATTGTGCATGACTCATAAAAATGAAAATAGGTCACAAAAGAGATGCAAATAGACTTCTCAACCATTTTGCATTTTCACTTACTCTTAATACCATATAGATATGTTTTGTTGGACATATTTGCTAAGGAAAAGCAACACTATTTGCAAAAAATAGGATGGAAAAATATCATCCTCTAAGTGATTGTCTACAAGACCATCCCAATAAGAAAAACAAATGTAACAAAAGGGGAAAATATAATAAAATCATGTTTCATTTTCTTATAATTGGCTACCACTACATTTCTACCATGTAAGATACAAGTTAGAAGGTTTACCAAGTCCCTCACTTAATTTCCAAACTAACTTCCTACATGCAAGACATAGAAACAAATATAAAATCTTTGCTAAGTTGCAATCTTTGAAGTTGAGTAGAATGAGTGCTATAAAACCAACCAAAAATTTCCCATGTCTATAATCATTGGAAGAAAGGATGACAGAGATGAGTAACTAATAACTAAATTTAGATTGACACAAAAAAAAAAAAGGATGTATCTTGAGCCAATTTTATCTTCCAATATTGTAACATTTCCAATTATCAAAAAGGAAATCAACAAAGGCTTGAAATTTGCTCCATTTTTTTTTTGGGACTTATGCCTAATTTCCTGTATAGATATGATAAGACCCTTAGTCTAGATGTTAACTTCAATCTCTTGCATTTGTGCAACTAACCATGCATCTACATGGCAGGAAATACTAAACATAACTTTTTAATGGTCATGTACTTCATAAATCATAAAAACCAACTCAATGGGGCAAAAAAAACCCAAAAGAGACAAAGGAAACTAACTTAGCAAAAGATTATGGAGTGGACTAAAGTTTTTAATATTGAAACATTAGAATATAATCTATACAGCAACAACATGCAACAAATTCAGAAAAATTTGTAGCTTTAGTGATGCTAGTTGCTAGAAACCATAACAAACAAAGCTTATATCAATTGGCACCAAGTAAGAATGATATAGAAGAGTGGATCCACTTGTTTAGTATTAACATAGTACTAAAAAATGTTTCAGATTCAAGCACACAAATACATTATTATCTCAATAATAAAGTCAAACTCCCTACCATCTTATATTCTCTTGATGTAAAATATCCATATCTTTAAAATTGATTAGATAACCAAAAATTTTTTTGACAATTCCATTGATTTCTCTTGCTATGCTAGCCGAAATAAAGTAACAAGTACTAGTTTTAGAATTTAGGGCTCAAGCAAAAAGTTACTATAAGTTTAATCAGTTAATGGGAATTCTCCAAAATTCAACCTCAGATCCATCCTTTCATTTTACACCATTAATGCAAATTCCTTTACAATAATTCCATCCTTTTGAACTTAGAAATCACAAGAATTATACTAAAAACAACACCATTTTGCACACAAGAAAGCATATTCTCAAACTACTTGTAGGCATGAGCATCGTGTCCATAACATTTACTTTAATTACAATTGCAAACCATTTACACATGCTTATCCTTCTAACAAAAGAACTTTAAATTTTTCTACAAGATTCAATCTTTTAAAAGGGAGAACTATGGTAAATATGATGGAAGAAAAGTTCTAATAAGAATAAAATTATAGAGGCCTCGAAATGGAAGTAATTTAGTAAATTTAAGGTATAGACCTAAAATTCAAAATAGATTCTCTCAAAATATTAAAAAAACAAATTATTCAAGGTGAGAATTGATTGCTTGAGAAGCCATTAGTTCCCACTATTTGATTTTTTTTTTTTTTTGAAAACAAAAATTTGTAAGATGACTTTCTCTTTAATTTTAATATGTGAATTAATTTGGCTTTTTAAAAAAAAAGTTAAAATAAAAATTGAAAAAAATTCTCCATCATACACACTCCCATAACAACCAAAAAACCAGCCAAATACTGGTGCATATCCCTTCTTTTACTCCCTTTATTGCTTCTGAAGCTCCTTTTTTCTTCATATTTGGAGACAAAATATTGATAAATAATTTGCTTTAATTATTATTGATAACTTTCATGGCATAAGCCCAATAGTTCACCATTGAGTCTAATAATTCGATTTCATATGGTTTTCAAAAAATTTAACTTATTAGTTTACTTTAAATTTGTGGTATAAAAAGATACGTAGCTTGTCCACCACAATTATCTTTTGCAAGCAATGGTACTTCATCATCTACACTTGTTTGGATTGTTTTGGCCAATTTCAACAACAACATAATTCATATGGCTTGTTTGATCGCATACTCTAGTCTTCTTGCTTTGCAAAGAGAAATTTTTTTTTTTTTTAGTCTAATTTTCCATTTTCCTTTTTCTAAAATTTCTTTCATAATAGTGTACTCTATCTAACTAAAATTCGATAATGAAACATCATCCAAGAATGAATTCAAATCTTCATTGAAGTACTCAATTATAAATATTTGCCTCACCCTTACTCTACGACTTATCTATGATACTTAATTATCTCACCAAAGGATTGACTTGGACATTATATGAGTGTACTTTACTTAATGCTAATAAGCAAATTGAACATGTTTCTTTTAATTGTAAACTTTGTAAGGGATGTTGAAATCTATAATTATCATTAAAATATTATATGACATTGACTATTATTCTTGGTTGAACTCGAAAAATGAATCATTATGACCTTTTTTTTCCTTAAGATAATATAAAAAATTATAATATTTGAGTTATTAATTACATGTATTAAAAAGTATAATTTTTACTATTTTGACTATGAATTTCATAAATTTTCTTGTAAAAAAACAAAATAAATTTATTATTTATTTTTTAATTTTTTTTTATTATTCTATTATACATACACGTACACGCACACGTGAGTTTATACACATCTCATATGCACACCATTTTTTATATATTATGTAAATAAATAATATATTTAATTTACATAAATTTAATGGGCATATATATATGCTTATTTATTTTATATATATAATAATCTATTTTTATTTTAAATATTTATAATATTTTAAAAATTACACACACATATTTTTGTTTACACATCTCGTAAATAATATAAATATATCTAACATGTTTTATATATTTATAAATTTTTCATACAGATTAAAATGTAAAATTGCATATTAAATAATAATTTTTTTATCCATTATAAATTAGCAAAATACAACTAAAAATTAATAATAAGATAAAAATTAGTATACAAATAAAAAATTATATAGTTTTTAATCAAACTAATATATAAAAATTAAATATTAAATAATATATTTTTTTTACCTAATATTCTATATGATAAATAAAAAAAATTATTTTTTTTGAATTAACTAGTTAACTTGCAATAGAAGTGGAGTGATAGGAGAAAATTAGTATAAAAATAAAAATATATACTTTTAAAATAAATTAATGTATAAAAAATTTAAAATAAATAAAATTAAAATGACCAAGACGAAAAAATTAATTCATAAATAATAACTTGTCAACTCTTAAATTGACTCAAATCCTATCCAAAAACAATCTAAATGTAACATGATTCAAAAGTAATCCAACTTGGAATAAATTCACTCAATGAGTCATGTTGACACATTTATTTGTGATGCCTATTTATAAGTATTTTTTGTTTTTCTTTTATAAGGGTAGCACTCATAAATCCATTAGGGAGGATTGTGCTAGGTTGTCAAAAAGTTGGCTATGCCATTACATTGTATTTACAAAAGAGTAAACTCTATGTTATGTAACAAGAGTCACCAACCACTTATATAATTATATAACATCAAATATACGTTTAATTCCGTTGAATACTTTGATAATGACTCAAACTCAAGACATTTTTGCATAGGATGATCGATCCTTTTATTACTTGAAACATGCAAATAGTAAAAACTACCTTGATAAGGACTCAAACTCATGAGTTACACAAATAGCAACAAAAATAATAATGGGATATATGTTGCTAGCTTTGGTTACAGCAAACACATTGCAAAGTACGCATGCAATATTTTTGAGTTGATGTAATAGAATATGGCATGTACAAAGGAAAAGGGGAAAAAAATAAATGGCGGGCTTACACATGGCAATCCTTAATTTTGGTGATCCATGTTGACTATTATATATGGGAGACAGTGCAGCTGTGAAATCAAACTGTTTATTGCATGGACAAAAACTGACTTTATGCTTTTGTAGATGAGTAATGCTATCTTTCAAGCTTTGTTACCTAACCAAATTGGCCAAATAAGTTAAAATTAATATGGACATATTTACCTAATAAAATGAAATACCAAGTCAAAAAGTTTCTTAATCTAACTTTAATTCTCTTTGTATCTTTTTCACCTTATTCTTTATTTGACCAATTAAGTCAAAAAAATTATTATTACTTTTAGTAAATCTACAAAATAGTAGAACAAGCAACAAGTTTGAAAAGGGATACACCAAGTAAAAGCCATGAGCAAGTACGCTATGCAACAAAGTGTGTATTTGGATCTATTTGCCATTTGAGTGGAAATTCAACTTTGCTAAAACAACACATGATGTAAATATTATCAGTAATCTTAACTAGAATGTAAATATTAGGTATAATTTAGTAGTTACTAAACTTAAAAGCAATGAAATTTGATATTCAAATTCAAGGCTAGCTTATAAAAATTGACCCAATATAGAATGTATTAATTTTAAATTTCCTTAAATTAAATATGTTCCACATGCCTAGACCTAACTAATTTAACCCATACCTAATTTTAATAGTATTTTATTTTTCAAAAAAATTAATTAATGGAAAATGATATTAATATTATATGTATTTGATAATAGCTTCTCTTTTTGTTGTGAAAATCAAACTAACAAAAATATCAGGTTATTTAATTTTATTTCAAATTTGGAAATTGAAAACAAGAACATTTCTTATTATCTAATTTGTTAAGAAACTTTTGCATATAAGTTTTCTTAGTGTTTTAAGGAAATAATTTAATGTAAATGAAGAATAGAGAACTAACATTCATTGAAAATTAAAACTACAATGCAAGGTAATTAGTCAAAATGAAACTAGCAATAATAGAAGATAATTTAAAGTAATAAATTTTTTTATCAAAAAAATATGTTTTAAAAAATTAATTTGTCTATATATATGTAGTACCAACTACACGTTAAATACTCAAAATGAAGTTGAAAGTCACTTAAGTTAACTATTTAGAACATTTAAAATAAGGTTTAGTTTGAATAACTATTTGAATGACAGTAAACATCACTTAAGTTCACTATAAAGATTTATTATAAAAGCTATTTAGTTAAAAATTTTAATTTACCTAAATTAATTAATGATGCTAACAAATTTTTGCCCTCATGTTTGCATAGAAAACATCCATCATAGGATTACAAGACAAATAAAAGATGACTAAAATATGAAAATTTATTATGACCAAATTTATCAAATATGTAAAATTAACAAATGATAAAAATTTAATTATTTTAATCAATTTATTTGTTAAACTTAAGAACACTAATAAATACACCAAAATTTTTATAAGCTGAATTTGAATTAAAAAAAATTTAATTCACTTTAATAATTAATAATAATTCTTTTGCTATTAATTATGTTGTTTAGTAGTAAAAAAGTTAAATTCTTAATCCCAACAATTAAAGTTAAAGATGAAAGAAAATCACTTTCAATTTATATTAATTTTTAGTATTTTATATCTAAGTTTTCTCATAAGCAACTTTTACACATTTAGGTTTGATGAATTATAGTAATAGTTTTGTTTAATTTTTTTATTAAAATTTCATTTTGAAGTTGTAATTTTATATCTTTAAATATGAAGGGTCAATAATTATGATTATTCTAACAAGAGAACTTTAATTTTTTCTACAAGATTTCAATCTCTTAAATAGGAGAACTTAGGTAAATAAGATTAAAAAAAAAAAAGTTGAAATAAGAATTAAATTCCAATGGCCTTGAAATGGAAGTAATTTACTAATTTTAAAGTTGAGATCTAAAATTTAAAATAGAAAGATTCTGTCAAAATATTAAAAAAATTATTGAAGGTGAGAATCGACTCCTTAAGAAGCAACTAGTTCCCACTATTTAATTTTCTTTTATTTGAAAAAAACAAAAAAAAAAACTCTTATAGATGACTTTCTCTTTGTTTTTAATATGTGAATTAATTTAGCTCTTTTAAAAAAGGTTAAAATAAAAATTTTTAAAAAGAGTCTCCTGCATACACACTCCTATAGCCACCAAAAAACTAGCCAAATACCATGAAAATAATAAAACAAAAGATCAAGCATTTTATGGCCAACCATCAACAAATCCACTGTAAACTACACTAGAAAATCTATTTAACCCAAGCAACCCACTATTATAAGAATTTTTAAGAATGGCCAATATTGTGTTCTAGTACTTCCATTTTCCTTCATGTTAATAGTGCGAGTCTATTTTTTACAAAATGGCTACAAAAGTTTTGAGTCCATGGCTTAATGCCTATGACAAAAATTGCTATATGACCCTGTTGGAGGAAAAAGCATTGAAAGTCATCATCATAGTCCACCTTTTTAATAAGTTCATTAATTATTCCACTTATCCACACTTTTATTGACTACTTTGTTAATTTTTTTCCTCTATTTCAATTATTATATATATATATATATATATATATAGTGATGTTGATTGTGATGGATGACTCATAGGGATTCAAGTACAAGGTATCAACCTTGAGAGGGGAAGAAAATAAAAGAAAAATTCTAATTCTAAATAAAAAAATGAGCTAGTTGGTATAATAGAGCATGACATGCAATTGAACTAAATCCTTAATCATGGCTAGATCCAATGGGAGCCCAAATGAAGGGAAACAATTCACAAGAAAAAACAAAACAAAAAGCAAAGTCTTGATTCAATTTGAGATCTTTATCAATTAATTGATGTTTTTCTATCAAAAATAAAAGAAAAATGAATTTTAAGGAGGAGCACTGTGAGATATGGCAAAGGAGTAAAGAAAGAGGGTGAGACACCAAGACATAAGGACAGAGAAAAAGGGGAGGGAAACAAAAGGGAAGGAAAGGGTGACAAGGATATGCAGAGACAATGAGTGGCCAACAAAGAAAGAGTAAAAGGAAGAAAGAGATGAAAAGAGAGAGAAAAAGTGAGAGAGAAAAAATAAGGCTAAGGAAGTGTGTAGAAAAATTGCATTGTGAGGTTTCCTTCAATTTCTTTTTCATTAGAGAAGTGTTTTATTTATTTATTTATTTATTTATTTTTGTTCCCTAAAAAAACAGAAATGGACCAAGGGCATTTTATTGGATAAAAACACTAAAAAACTAGAATTCATAACCTATTCAATAAGTCCTAATTGAATCTATATATTACTATAGATATTCCATGCTATTAAATAGTAAGAGACCTTACAAAAATCAATACCTCAAAAATTATGACAAACTTTAAAAGCCTTGGAGTTTTTTTTTTTTTTTTTGGTTTAAGTTTGAGCCTTAATTCATGTATAGCTTGACTTAATTCAAATCTGAGGTATACAATTCACATTCTTAATTAGTTAAGTAAGGGTATTCTTCATCATCATTGCAAGTCTACAGAAGATGATTTAGAAGAACATGCATCATTTGCCAATCAAGACTACAACTTCTCTTTTAGAGATAACATTTTAAGGTCTAGCCTATTTTGCTGCACTTTTAAATGAGGCAACAATGATGGTGGTAGTTACAAGACCTTTAGGAACAAAAATTTATGATAATGAATTTGTTTATTATTGTGCTTTCCACAAATGCACTTGGTTTGTGAGGGATAATGCAATTTATTTGAAGAATATTCCAGATAAAAAAAAAAACTTCATATATTATCAGTGGCAATTTTAAGAGGGTTTTCATGATCAAAATTGGTATTTTTGATATAGAGGAGATAACCAGTCTTATCTTTTATACTTTTTATGTTAAATAATGAACCCTTCCTTATAGGCATATCTATGTTAAAATATTCATTATTCCTTCTAACAATGTCATAGATAGTTGTTACCATTCAACTTTTTAATCAAGTTTCTATTTTTTCCTTTTATATAGCTTATTGAGTTTAATAAAAATCCCCTCTTATTTATAATTTGCATTAACACATTAATTTGACAATTTAATGTAGTAATTTAGAGAGGAATTCAATAGATTTTTTGTTGATATTGATTTAAGTTTAAATTTTTTTTGTTGTACATAATAATAGTATTCAAATTGGCATAATAGTATTTACATAATAATAACATGTTAATTTTCAATGGATGGCCTATCAATCTCCTTACAATCACATGTACAAAAAAGACAAGAAAATTTAAAAAATTAAAAAATTTTTTATTAAAAATTGACTATAATGCATGTGATTGCTTAAGAAGGTTCTGCATGCCTAACTTTAATCAATTTGAGATAGGAGAAAAGCAAAAAGGGATTCTAGACATAATATTTGGAGAACTATCTATGAGAGGACCTCCTAACTCTCTACAGCTTAACTTAACTTTTGAAATAAGGTAACTTCTTTCCCATTGATAGATCATATCTTTTAAATATCACAAGCTCACTATTCTTGTGTCCTTTTATTATCAGAAGAATTATCCACAACTTTAAGAGTATTGATCTTTGGTAAGGTTGCTTCAAATTTCAAAGATCAATGATGAAAGGTTATGAAATACAAATGTCCATGAGAAAGGTTTATCCCTTATTTCTTACAATAGTAGCGATGACAATCAATTTGCAATATTGCCAAGAGCTGCCAAACAAGGGATTCATTAATAACTTTAATTGCTGGAGGAATACTATGAAGGAAATAAAAAAAAAACAAAGTAAAAATAAAAATTAGACCAGAAGAGAAGTTATCAAAACAAATAATACTCTCTTATATTAAATTTTTAAGTTAAATGCATTTTACTCCTAGTTGTTTGTCTCTTTTACAATTTACTTTCCTATGATATCAATTTGCATTTTAAGAATTTGGTAATTTCTTATTCTAATAGTTGAGACCTTATGTTAGGATTTTTTTTTTTAATTTTACTTATAAAATTTAATCAAACAAAAATCTTTTTAAATATATTTAATTTTTTGATTAAAATAAAAAGAGTGTAATTTTACAATTTTGGTTAAATAATTTAAATATATTCAAAACTATGCTATATTGACTAAATTCTATCAATGAAATTAACAAATTTGTAACATAGAGTCTCAAATGTCAAAGTAAACCATTGGAGTTTTAGAGTGTGTAAATTTAAATCACATGGGAGTAAATTACAAAAGAGGTAAAATGCATTTAATTCTAAATTTTGTGGCCTTCTCTATTAAAGCCAAGGGACCAAGCCTCTCTCAAGCTTTGAACCCATAAGGTCTAATTAAATTTGACCTTGAAATGAGTTTTAAGTATTATGTTTTATTAACATGGACTACACACCTTAATAAGGATTAGATTACTAGTCATTGGTTGATATCTATAAATTCTACATTTTTTCACATCTAATTTTTGTTTTTATTTTTCTTAGGATTAAATGCATTCTATAGTGGTTTGTCTCTTCTACAATTTACTTTTTTGTGGTTTTAATTTGTACTCTAATATTCTTATAGTTTCTCATTTTGGCAATTGAAACTTTATACTATGATTTTGTTAATTTCACTAACAAAATTTAGTCAACATGACATGATTTCAAATACACTTAAATTTTTTAACTAAAATTATAAAAATTCATCATTTTTATTTTAATCAAATAAAACAATGTCTTTTTGATTAAATTATATTAATGAAATTAACAAAATCTTAACATAGAGCATCAATTTCCAAAATAAGAAATCATGGTTGTCTTTGAGTGTAAATTAAAACCATAGAGTGGAATGGGGCAAAAGAAATTGAATATAGGAAAGTAAAATGCATTTAACTCTTTTTTATAAAATTATTAGTTACAAATATATAATTTAAAATTTTATTTATAAAATATTTTTTATTTTATGAAAATTTGATAAATTTAACATATAAATATATATGTGAGATATTACAAATAGGGTAAAATTTGGGATTTGAACCCTACATTTTCTTTTTATTTTCCTAAAAGGAAAAAATAACATTGAAAAAATTACTTATAAATTTCTTTTTTTGTTTTTTGTTAAAAAATATTTATAATTTGGATATCTTTTTATTTTCTCTTTTAAATAAAATATAATTAAAAATAAATTTTTCAATTAATATTTTAAATTCTCGCATTGTGTAACTTTAATAATCATGTTAAATATAATTACAATGTTACAAGAAAACTAGTAAAATACCTATGTGATAATATATTTTTTTTAATTTTTAATTTTTTTAATGTTATACTCTTTGTAGTATTTGACAATAATTTAATAGTTGATTTATAGTCTTTCTTAATACCTTAATATAATTAAAATTTTAATATATATCTAATTTATTCAATTATAATTTGACATTGTTATTATCATTGATGGACTCTTAGCTATGACATTACTATCTTTGCTTTCTTTTGGCAAAATGGCCATTCTTTCCCTTTCTTTTAAGATAATTCCCTTCTTAATTTCATTATGGCCATTTGTTGTGTTTGTTTCTGTCCATTTGGCACATGGTCGCCATGGCTTCTTACAAATTACTTATCATGGTAGTTAATTAGGCAATCAAAATGCAAGGTTCATATGTAGGAAGGTCAAAACAACATGCCTCTTTTTTTTTTTTTCTAAAAATTAAGAAAAACAGATGACATTAATAATCAAATGTAAATTGTGTAGGTCCTCTAACATAACAATACTAACATTCTTCACTTAAACAAATTTCATGTTTACCTACAATAAAAATCATCATGCATTTGGTATGGTAGGTAATTAAATAAGTGGAGAAGAAGAGTAGTAACTAAAGATTGTAACTTATCATCACATGACCCATCATGTGATGATATGAAAATCTATTCCCATATTCATGGAAAAGGAAAAGAAACACACTTAATACAAATAAAATATACATATACATATATAAATACAACAAGAAGATATGATCATCATGTTAAGGCAAGTTGGATGATGAGGCAAGAAAATGAGGTGGTTACAAAAAAATAAAAAAAAATAACAAAATAATACCTTCATTTTTTTAATTTTAATTATTTATAATAATATTCTTTTATTAAAATTTAATATGTCACATATGTCTATCGAGTAACACTTTAAATTTCAACTATTAGGTTTGTTCAATTTGTTTTAATTTTTTTCTTGTATTTTTCCTATTTGCAACCAAAAATATAGTATGTCGGGTAAAAGAGAGTTGTACAAGAAAATTCCCCATTGTCAATTCAAAACTAATTAAGTTATGGGATACTCACCAAATCTACTTAGTTGAATAAAGGTGATTTATTTTCTCTAAAACAAATTTTTAAAAAAATATGTGATATTTACATCTTCTTAATTCTAATGAAATGAGTTTTTCTTTGACTCATAGATATCAAGGAAGCATACTATATTTTTCAAATTTTTATTTAATTGTTTAGTTAAAATAAATATATGTATTTAAAAATCTTAATCTATTAAAAAAAGGTATGAATTTAATTTTTTGAAATATTAAATATTTTTCTTTTTCTAATAAGAAATGGCCAGATCAAATATTCAAGTGAAAAAAAAAAAAGATTCAATGCATAATCTTCCACACTATGAAAGTCTAAAAAATAATCAAATATATGAAGTCTTATTATTGTTTTCACAAATTTCATAATTATGGGTAAATAGAAAGAAATCAATGTTATGAGTTAATGATTTTCCCATGCTCCAACAAAAAATCTTAGTTAAAAGTAAGCCTGGTGAGAATTAGAAAACTAAAATTGTGGGGTTCAAGTTAAGAGAAATTGAAAGGATATCAACAAGTAATAGAAGAGCCACCCAAATTCAAAAGTTTGGCAACAAAATAACTTCTTATTTCCTCAAATCATACCACTACAACTTCAAAGCATACTTGACTTTGATATGTTAAAACAATAGTTTGATTACATCAAAGTCTTTTAGAGTTATGCCTATATTGATACCAAGCACAAATATTTGAACTTGGATCAAAGAAACATATAATTATGGTTGCATGTTCGTGTCAAGAAATTACGACATTTATTTTTATAATTGAATGTTATTGTTAAAGTAAATATAAAATTTGACAAAATTTATAATATTTATTAAATTTTTCATTTATCAACTTTAAGTTTTAAAATGAATTTGAAATTTCATAATATTAAATTTTGATTTATTTATTTTATCTATACTTATTACTCAGTATTTAATATTTATTTTATCTTCAATCTATTTAAATTATCTTAATAGTAAGAATGTAGTACCTTTATTAAACTTTTAAATGAATTTATGATTTCAATGGTTATTTGACAATTATAATAGCCACAAAACATTTCCATACAATCATTTTTCTTTGGTTAATTGTAAAAAAAAAAAAAAACAAAAAAAAAAAAAAAACAAAAAAAGACAAAAAACTAACTGTTGAAGCCTACTCCAATTAAGTCAGCCTCCGAAGAGGGCAAATGTCAGTGACAGAGCTGTCCAACAACCAGCCCCAAGAGCCGTAAGCTGGCCAAGTCGAGCCAAGTGATGTTGTACCTTAAGTCAAATAATTTAGTAATAAGAACTTGCATTTTAAAATAAAATGGGAGTTTAAGTCTAAATCTACATAAAACAAGAAAAATAAAAATAAAATAATTATAATACGAAAGATGAAATATTATATGTTTTAAAATTTAATGAATTTTTTTATAAATAAAATACATCAAATAAAATTAAATATAAAATGAGCTCTTTAATATTTTTTTAGTCCATGAAATGTCTTGCCGAGTAATGCTCTCCACATTGTGAATAACTCTCTTCTTCTCATATATAATCCTCTTCCATCTCAAATTGGATTGAATTCAAGATAATAACGCTGAGAAACTTTACCAATCCAATTTTGACACCAAAAAATAATTGCAAGCATACGTATAGAGTCCACCATATATGCATGCACCATATATTTTAACACCCTACAATTTTACCAAAAATAATTATGACTTTACATTAGGTAATGAATTAGTTATAAGTTGAATTTATATGAGAATATACTTTATAATTTTTATAATTTTCAGAATATAAATAGAACTTTTTCTACAATTTTACATATTTAAATATATATTTAGTCTTATTGAATACTTTAATAAAAATTCAATGTTAAAACTTTAAAAAGAATGAACAAAATTTCTAATTATTAAATGACTTGTATACATGTTTGCACTTTTTACATACGCAAATTTAAATAATATGAAAATGCAAAGCCCTTCTTCCTCGATAAAAACTGCGGAGCGTGTTACAAGGGCTGAGTAGAGTGTGACAATAGAATTCAAATTCACCTCACGAGGCATGAACCTTACACTATGCGCCAATGCACCATGGTCCAGTTTTGATTTTCCATTTCTCCTAGCATACAATTTGATCGACTCGTGCACTTCAGTACCTATCAATCAAGAAATTACACAAGAAAACAAGTTTGAAAAAGAAAATAGGAGATAGATGTTTTGTCGCCTAGAAATAGAAACTTAAACAAATTTGAATAGCTTAATATTCCCTATGTAAAGGACAAACCATTCTCCCATTTTTCTAAGCAATCGAGCTCGATTTAGAAAAGAAAAGTTCAGGGTGGGTTGGATGGATTATTTTGACATGGTCTTGCTAATGGGATGTATAATTGTTGTCTCTTTAGCAAATCCTATTCGTGCCAATTTTACTAACATGTTGGCACTCCTTTCCTTCTAAGCACAAATAGTATTTTCCAACTAGAATGCTCTCTAAAATTCTAATTTTATAAAAATAACTTGAAGATATTTTTTAAATAATGTCAAAAATTTCAATTGTCTTATCATAATCAATTTAAAGTTAGATGGATGAACACATGATAATTTAAGAAATTATTTAATATTATTATTATATAAAATTATTTAAGATAATAATAATATCTTTTATACTTTTATTATAAAATTTTTAATTTTTTAAAATATCTTAAATTCATCAAATTTATTTTAATAGATATTTTTATTTTTAAAAAATTTTAATTGTAATAAAATTTTTTTAATTAAAAATTTTTATTTTTTTAGTAATTATATTATTATTATTAAATAATATGTTATTTTGGTAAATAACATTTCTATTAATGGTAATTTCATAACATTGTGAAATAATACTAATTTCTTTTCCTTGAAGCTTATTTCTCACTTGCACAATACATTGCATTTGCATAGTGTTGTACTATATCAAACACATCACAAAACTAATGAAATGATGCGCGGATTAATTTCTTGAAACGGATCAATTTCTGGGCCTTTGGTTTCTCATCCCTATCTGTCGGCTGATCCTAAATATCTTCATAAACCATTCATATTTCCACGTCACCAGGGCGTGCCCGACGAGCAACCCAACCAAGATCCCGCAGGCATACCCAATCACAACTGGTCTCCAACCAGATTCAAACGAGGTTCTCGTGTTTTCATTTTCTTCGGGCCCTGAAGTTGACAGCGGCAAAGCCTCTCAATTTCTGCATTTCCTCGATAAAGGGTTCCCGCATAAGCCCTTGTTTCCCTCATACGAGATATTCTCAAAGGTGTCAAACTGCTTCCCTTGCAGTATAAGCCCTGTCAGGTTGTTTTCAGTCACGTGGAATCTCCTGTGAGTTCGTTCCGAGAAAGGTCTAATGACTCGAGCTGCTTAAGATTCCTAAGAATGTCAGAATGCTGCCACTGAGAACATTGTTAGAAAGATTCAGAATTTGAAGCCCGTAAAGTTTCCCAACGGATGTTGGAATCTCCCCAGTAAATCCATTACCAGAGAGGTCCATGGCGATGAAGATGTCTAAAATCTTGTCTTATTGTTGTTTCCTTCCTTTTAATTTAACGAAATTTTGCACAAAAAGTTTTCCTGAAACTTGAATGAGCCTCCTGGTTCAACTATCGTGGACGTATGCATGTAAGCTAATCGACTTGCATTAATTATCATCATCGCATTTCAATTCAAAAAAAATTGCGTTGGCAATGGGCCTGAGAAATTGCCCTGAGAGAGGTCAACTAGGGCTCTATGCTTTATATCTTTGCGCCCCTCCACTTTTAGCTTTTGGTTTTTATCTGTCTAAACTTTTCTGGAAGTTAGACTATATTACATAATGGCTTGAAATCTTCTTGTTTGCAAGTATAATTCCACATGAAATGGGTCAACTGCATAACCTTCAAGAACTGTACTTGTCATTCAACAATGTTACAAGCTCCATTCCATTCACATTCTCAAATTTCTCATTGTTGAAAAGATTAAATCTAGAATATAATCACCTCTCAGGCAGCCTTCCATCAAACTATGGCCACTGGCTTCCAAACCTAAAGGAACTTTCCCTAGAGCAAAATGGACTCAATGGACCAATAATCCCTGAGTCTATTGGCAATGCCTCTCAACTTGTTGTCCTAGACATATCCTCCAATTCATTCTCCGGATTCATACCTGATTCACTTGGAAACATAAGAAATCTTCAGAAGATCAATTTAGCTAACAACATTCTGACTAGAAGATCCTCATCTCAAGTATTGAGCTTTCTCTCATCTTTGTTGAATTGCAAAAATCTGTCATGGCTAATACTCAGTGGAAATCCATTGAATGGTAGCATTCCAGCTTCCATTGGGAACCTATCCAATTCTCTTTAGTTCTTTAATGCTCATGACTGCAGAATTAAAGGCAAACTTCCATGGGAATTCGGCAATGTGAGCAACTTGTTTGGAATAATCCTGCAGAACAATGAATTCACTGGAAATATTCCAAGTGAAATTGGAAGACTACAATATCTCCAAGATTTCTCTATTGAAAACTATTGACTGTTGGGATAAAATTGGCTCATGTATGCTTGCTATGCAAGGTTTGTGGTGTTAGCAGCAATGCTGAAAGGCTTAGGGCAGAAGGAGTTTCTCAGGAACAACTCTTTCATATTCATTAATTACTAAGTCTTATATAATTGAAGTTATACAGACTTTTATTATTACAAACAAACAATTTTATAATTTTTAATCATTACAAGTTTGGATGCAAATTCAAATTTCGATCCTTTAACCTAACCTACCTAACTTCAACTACTGCTTATTCTTACTTGCTTAGTCTGTTGCTTTTAATCTTGACTTGTCCATTTGTTGCTGCTATTGCTAAAGTTGCATGGTTACAATGAGTGCCACATCTGCATTAAAGACTTCAGTTTGAAGTTGCAGAGTAGCAACACCAATCCTTCATTTCTCCTCCTTGGTGTTGATGCACTGCATCCCTAACTTGTCTCTGAGTTATAGAAACCTTCCTTTGCTGAGTTGCTTGGTAAGTGTATCTACAAGTTGATTTTCTATTGAGTAATAGGATAGAGTTACTTCATTCTTTTGCTATATTTTCTTAACAAAATGAAGCTTTATTAAAAAAAAATGTTTTATTTTTCCATGTTGAATTGGATTCCTAAAGATTGCAATTTTGGCTTGATTATCAAAAGACATTGTTGTTACTTCTATTAAATTCACTTTTAACTTAGCTAGCATCCTTGGAAGCCAAATTGCTTAATTCACTCCAATTGTCATAACCAAGCATTTAGCCTCTGCTATTGATTGAGCCACAGATGACTACCTCCTTGAATTCCAACAGAAAGCTCCTGAGCCTAGGGTAAATAGATACCTTGTTGTGCTCCTCACATCCTTCTAAGAGCTAGCCCAGTCATTATCGATATAACCAACTAGTTTTAAGTTGCATGATCTATTGTATATGATTTTATATTTAAGTGACCCTTTTATGTGCCTAAGCACCCTTTTTGCAGCTTTAAAATGAGCTTGAATAGGATCATGCATGTATCTAGAGAGAAGACTTGTAGTTTGCATAAGATCAGGTCTAGAGGCTATTAGATAGGGAAGGCATCCCACCAAGCTTATGAATCTATTAGCATCAATTCTACTAGTTCTATGCTCTTTTGTTAGTTTTGTTCCAACTACCATAGGAGTGCTTGAGGCCTTGCAACCTTCCGTCTAAAATCTTTTAAGGACTTTTTTGGCATATTTTTCTTGATGTACAAAGATGCCCTTACTACTTTAATGGACTTCCAAACCTAGGAAGAACTTCATTTCTCCCAAGTTAAACATTTCAAAGACCCTTTTCATTTCTTCCTTGAATTGATTCACAAGTTGTAGGCTACTACCAACCACCAACAAATCATCTACATAAAAAGATACAATAAGTAACCCATGATTGTTCTCTCTTAAATATAAAATGGCCTTAATTATGCTTCTGTTGAAATTAAGCTTGAGCAAGTGATCATTAATCTTGCCATACCAAGCTCTTGGAGCCTATTTTAGGCCATATAAGGTCTTCCTCAACAAATATACCTTATGCTCTTCATATTACTTTTCAAAGCCTTAAGGTTGCTCAACAAACACCTCCTCATTTAGCTCTCCATTTAAAAATGTTGTTTTCACATCCATTTAATGAACCAGCCATGCCTTTTATGCAAAAAGAGCCAACAGCAGCTTCATTATATCAAGCCTTTCCACAGGGGTAAAGGTTTCAGTATAATTTAAGTCATATTACTGTATAAAACCCCTTGTTACAAGCCTAGCTTTGTATCTATTAACTAAGCCATCAAGATTCAATTTGACCCTACATACCCATTTCAGCCCAATAAGATTCTTATATTTTGGTCTATCAACCAAAATCCAAGTTTAATTCCTATGAATTACATCTATCTCAAGCTGCATTACCTCCTTCCAGTTGGAGTTCCTGCTGACCTCTACATAGCTAGTAGGCTCCCATGCTGCTATTGCGCTCCTCTCATAAACATCAGTAAGAGGTATGGTTCCTCTTACTGGAAAGTCCTTATTTGAATCAGTTTCTATATCATCAAATTCTCTTAATTGATGTTGATTAGTTTCTAAGTTAGAGTCTTCCACACAAGACCTCTCCCAATTCCAGCCTTGTTCTTCATAAAATTTCAATTCTCTACTGATTTGACTTTACCAATTAAAGGATTGAAATTTCTGTAATTCTGAGTTGAACTTGTATAGCTAATGAAAATGCATGGCACAACCTTGTGATCTAGCTTCCTCCTTTCTTTCTTTATCACTAATGCATAGCATAAACTCCCAAAGATGGCTTGAATCCATACTAAGCCTCAAAGGGAGTTTGATCCTTTAAGGCTTTGAATGATAGCATATTCAACAAGTATACTGCTATGTTTGCAACTTTTGCCCAAAATTTCCTTAACATGTTTTTGTGAAACAAAAGACACCCGGACATCTCCATGATGCTCCTGTTCTTCCTTTCACTCACCCTATTTTGTTGGGGTGTATAGGGAGCTATCACTTGTTGCTTGATTCTGACAACCATGCATGTCTCTCTAAAGGTGCTTAAAGCAAATTCTGCTCCATTATCACTCCTTATGGCTTTAATTTTGAAATTGTTTTGATTTTCCACCAAAACTATGAATTGTTTAAAAATGATAGCAAATTCTAATTTCTATTTCATAAAATAAATCTAACAAAACCTAGTTAGATCATTAATAAAAATCACAAAATACTTGCTACCATTGAGTGATTCCATTGGACCACGACTATCACAATGTATTAATTGCAACTTTTCTTTGCTTCTCTAGGTTGGATCACTGGAAAAGGAGATTCGGGTATGCTTTCCTTGTTGGCAAGCTTGATACATAACTCCTTCCCCTTCCATCATTGCATATGTGTGTATTACAGCTGCACCTTTACCATGCACTTAAATGAAATCTTCATTACCTATTTTGGCTCTTGAAGCAAAGCTTTTGTCTAGATTGGTGAAAAGTGACAAGTCTGGTGACATATGATTCATGCAACCACTATCTACCAACTAAATATCATATTCTTTTTTATTAGCTCCCTCTCTTGCCATGAATAGGTGCTCTTCTGCTTCCTTTTCCTCATCATAGGCTAGTTGAGCTTGTTGATGTTACTTCAATGCTTTCTTCTTTGGACAGACCTTCTCTCAATGCCCTTTTTCATTGCAACTTCTGCATACAATATCTAACCTCCACCAGCAATACTTGGGAAGGTGATTTGCCTACTTACAATATGGATAAGGTTGAGTTGGTTGCTTTCCACCTGAGGTGTTGCATTCAAGATCTTTGGTTGTTTGCTTGCCACCTTGTTTCTTTTTCTTCTTTTATTGTTCATTGATTAGGAGAGCATCTTCAACTACCTCCTCCTGCCTCATCAACGTTCATTGTTCATGTGCTTGCAATGAAGTAATTAGCTCTCCTAAAATGATTTTGGTTAAGTCTTTAGAATCTTCCACAAAAGATATCTTTGACTCAAACCTTTCTGGCAAGTTTACAAGTATATTCTGCACTATACTTGCATTAGGAAGTTCTCCTCCCAAGAGCTTGATCTAATTAACTAGTTTGATCACTCTATCACTATATTCTTTGATTTTCTCAACATCTTTCATTTTCAGCAACTCAAACTCCCTTCTTAAGTTGAGTAATTGCATGGATTTAAACTTTTCACTTCCTGCATACTCCTCTCTTAGCTTCTTCCAAGCTTCCTGAACCATTTCACAGGTCATTATTCTATTGAAGATGACCTCTATCACAGCTAAATGTATGCGTGCCAAGGCCTTGAATTTCTTGGAAGTTTACTCACTATGATTCTTTAGTTGTGTCACTGAGGGGTTTATTGGAAATGGAGCCACTGTAGCTTTATTTTCTATAACTTCCACAAGTCAAAGGCTTCAAGATAGGCCTTCATCATCATAGTCCATTATAGATAGTTTTCTCCAAAGAATTTTGGTGGTGTTGATGGAGTAAAGTTAAGTGAAGTCATCTATGATGGAGATTAGAGTCAATCTCTCTAGGTTTTGTTTCTCCTCACAGGTTAGTGTTTCTTTTTTGTGATGTGTAGGTCCCTCAAGAACACAAGAAGTAGCTATGATACCAACTTGTTGGCTATTGGGATAAAATTGACTCATGTATGCTTGTTATGTAAGGTTTTTGGTGTTAGCAGTAGAGCTAAGATGCTTAAGGCAAAAGGGGTTTTTAGAACAACTCATTCATATTCATTAATTACTAAGCCCTATATAATTACAATTATATAGGCTTTCATCATTACAAACAAACAACTTTATAGTTTTTAATTATTACAAGTTTGGATTCAAATTTACATGCAAATTCAAATTTTAATTCTTTCACCTAACCTACTTAACATCAACTATTGCTTATCCTTACTTGCTTAGTCTATTTCTTTTGATCCTAACTTGTCCATCTGCTGCTACTGTTGTTGAAGTTGCAAGGTTGCAGTGAGTGCCACATATGCATTGAAGACTTCAATTTGAAGTTGCAGAGCAACAACACTAATCCTTTAGAAACAACAAGTTGCAAGGAAAAATCCCATATGAGTTATGTAATTTAAGGAGTCTAGGATTCTAGTTTTTATAACAAAATGAGCTTTCTGAGTTAATACCTGCTTGCTGGAGCAATCTTACATCCCTACAAGAAATCTATATGGACTACAACAGATTCACAACAATACCTTTAACTTTTTGGAGGATGACAGATATGGTGCTAATCAACTTGTCCTCAATTTCTTTAACTAGGTCACTCCCATCAGAGATTCAAAGCTTGAAGGTGGTGACCACCATTGACATTTTAGTGAATCAACTATCAGGTGATATCCCAAACAACATAAGGGACCTTAAAAATTAAGCTTTTCTATCCTTATCCCATAATAAATTGCATGGTTCCATTTCTCAATCAATTAGTGACTTGGTGGGTTTATAAACTTTGGACCTGTCAAGTAACAATCTATTTGGGATTATCCCAAGTCCTTAGAGAAACTCTGGCATCTTAATTATCTTAATGTGTCTTCCAATAGATTAAAGGAGAATTCCCAATGAAGGACCATTCACAAACTTTTCCAAAAAGTCATTTTATAGCCAATGAAGCATTGTGTGGTGCAACCAAATTGCAAGTGCCACCATGTAGAAGTGGTAGTATCAGACATTCCAAGAAACATGGTTTGTACAAAATCGAGTACATTGCTCCAGTAGTAGCATTCACAATAATGGTAGTTGCCTTTGTTATTATCATCATTAGATGTCATGAAAGGAACACAAAGCTATTGGCTGAAGGAGAATTTCTACCTCTCATAATCGCAACACAAAGAAGAATTTCTTACCAAGACCTTAAGCATGCAATGGATGGATTTAACGAAACCAAACTTTATTGGAAATGGGAGTATTGGCTTTGTATACAAAGGGACCCTTCCAAATGCAATGTGCATTGCAGTAAAAGTGTTTAATGCTCATCTGGAATGAGCATTCACAAGCTTTGATGTTAAGTGCCAAGTCCTGAGTAATCTTCACCGTAGAGATCTTGTCAAAATTGTCAACAATTACTACACTTTTGATTTCAGAGCTTTGGCACTTGAATTCATACCTAATGAAAGCTTGGAGAAGTTGTTATATTCTCACAACTACTTTCTTGACACCTTGCAAAGGTTAAACATTATGATGAATGTGGCATCAGCTCTAGAATTATGATTATGACACACCTGTGGTACATTTTAATCTAAAGCCTAGCTATGTACTAATTGACGAGTACATGGTTGCCCATGTTGGTGATTTTGGCCTTGCAAAACTTTTATGTGAGGAGGATTCCTTCATCTAAACTGTAACACTAATGACCATTGGTTACATGGCACCAAATTTTTTTTTTCCATCTTTGTTAATACTTTCATAAAAGCATTTGCAATTCTCTCTCTCTATATGTATACATGCATATGTATGCCTAATGGTAATCACATGTTGCTATAATATTAGAGTAGTTTGTGAATGACGAAGTTGTTAATGTTGGAATTAGTAATAATGGTATTGATAATGGTGGATTCAACATGATGAACTTTCCTAATACATGTATTTTGCTAGTTCTGCCACTCTATTTTACAAGTCTCTCTTCATCTTTCACTCAAGTTCACTTTTCTCTCAAAACTAGTTTTTGATTAATTGATTGGAAATTTTTATATTTAAGATGGTATCAGAGCATTGAGTCTAACAACACTCCTACACTAGTGTCATGTTATTAAGAAAAAGAATAAATAAAACTATCTATTTATAGTAAGCAAAATGTTCCTAATGGGTATATGATCAGATCTTTTAACAAATAAACAAACATGGTAAAGTATGGATCAAAAGGATTCGTCTCAACAAGAGGTGATGCCTATAGTTGTAGTGTTGTATTGATGGAAACCTTTACAAGAACAAAGCCTACAAATGAAATGTTTGTGGGAGAAAGGAGCTTGAAGCTATGGGTGAATGAATCTTTACACAATGAAGTTACTCAAATGATCAATGCCAATTTGCTTAGGCCAAGGGAGGAACATTTTGCAGCCAAGAAAAACTATATATCATCCATCTTGAAGTTAGCTCTAGACTATTCTGCAAATGTGCCAAAAGAGAGAATTTGCATCAAAGATGCTCATACTACACTAAAGAAGATCAAGCAAAGGTCTCAAAAAGAGATTCAATGTTACCATTTAAGTGTTTGACACCCACTTTTGTCTTCTTGAAAAATGACATTTGAATGTATTTTGAAACATAGTTTGATACATTAAGCGACATAATATCCTAGAAATATATGCAAGCCGCGATAATAGAGACATGCTAAACAACTTGAGATTTGCTCAAAGGGATTCTTTGTTCATTTAAAAAACAAATATTATTGCATTAAGATATTTGACTTGTGCCTTCCAAATGCATTGGCATAGTTCTTGGATATATATGTATTGCTCATAGTTCTATGCATGTTTCAAAACTTATTGTGTAATTACTTTATTCTAACAAGGTACCTATATCAGCCAAAAAAGCCAAGTTTCAAAGTGAGCAATGTTTTTTATTTTTCAAAACAAAAATGCATCTTGTAAATGTATTAATAATATACATATAAGTTAAGACTAGAGTTCACTTTTTGTTTTTCTTATTCAACCTTTCTATAAAAAAAAAATTTTTACCTGAGTATTATTAAGTCTAAATATACTTTCTTCATACTTAATCTCAATGTTAATAAAGCTAAATGACACTATGCTTCAACATCAAATCCTAAATTTGTCAAGATGGTCATCAACAAGAAACTTGAATTAATACTAATAGAGAAAAATATACACAAAATTATTAACTAACTAAAGAGCTACTTTGGCTGATAAGTGTATTTGATTATAAATTTATTATCAATTACCATTTATTTTTCTTGTTCAAAGAATTCCAAGTTAATAATTTTTATCTCCTTAACAATTATTTTTATAATAACCATTTCGTTAACATTTTGTTCATGTTAAACTTAAAAATAAAAATGTAATTTAAAAGATATCATTATATAAACGCATATTATTTTAATATAAAATTTAAATAGATCAGATGATAGTTTTATCAATGTTAATTATATATCTATAATTTTATAATTATATATTCATAATTTCATCTTTAATTAGAATGATACATAAAATTACTATAAATATATAATTTTTTTCTAATATGCTACCAATCCACATTAAGAAATTTGCTCCTTCTACTATTCATAATTTTAAAATCATAAGATTTTATTATATCAATTTATTGTTTGTGGTAAATACAAGTAGACATTAGACAATTTATACAACAAAAAATAACAATTAATGCTATATAAATAATACTCAATATTACACAAATTTTATATAAAAATTTATTTTACATACACACAATTCTATTTATAATACAACTATTACTTTTATAATATTAAATGTATAGTATTTTTTGTGTGTCCGAAATAATGTATTTGTTTAATACTTTATCTACACTTATCACTTAATATTTAATTTTTATTTTATTTTTGATTTAATTAAATTATCTCAATAGTAAGGTTTAGTACCTTTATTAAACTTTTAAGTGAATTTATGGTTTCAATAGTTATTTTACAATTATAATAGTCCCAAAATGTTTCCAAACAATCACTTTTCTTTGGTACATAGAAATATAGAAAAAAATAAAATAAAATGACAAAAAACTAGCTGTTAAAGCCTACTCCAATCAAGTCACCCCCGAAGAGGGCAAATGTCAATGATAGAGCTGTCCAACAACCAGCCCCAAGAGCCGTAAGCTGACCAAGTCGAGCCAAGTTTGAATTTACATAAAACAAGAAAGGAAAAAATAAAATAATTATAATGTGAAGAATAAAATATTATATGCTTTAAAATTTAATAAATTTTTTGATAAGTAAAATATATTAAATAAAATTAAATGTAAAATTAGCTCTTTAATATTTTTTTGGTTCATGGAATGCCTCAAGTGATACTTTGCACATTGTGAATAACTTTCTTCTTCTCATGTATAATCCCCTCCCATCACAAATATGGATTGAATTTAACTTGAATGGATTCTTTGGCTATGGTCTTGCTAATGGGATGTATAATTGTAGTATCTTTAGCAAATCCTATTACTAAGAATTTTACTAACATGTCGGCACTCTTTCCTTCTAAGCCCAAATAGTGTTTTTTAACTATAATGCTCTCTAAAATTTTAATTTAAAAAAATAATTTGAAAATATTTTTTAAATAATGTCAAAAATTTTAATTTTTTTGTCATAATTAATTTAAAGTTAAATAGATAAAAATATGACAATTTAAAAAATTATTTAATATTATTATTATATAAATTTTATTTTTTTATAAAAAATTTTTAGTATTTTTTGAACCCATTAAATTTTTAGAAATAAATTTATAAAACTATAATTCATTTCTTATAAAAATTTTAAATTTAATAAAATTTTTATTGATAGAAATATGTTTAATATTTTTATTAAAAAATTTTTATTTTTTAAAAATATCTTAAATTCAAAAAATTATTTTTAATAAAAAATTTTGTTTTTAAAAATTTTTAAATACAATAAATAATTTAAATTAAAAATTTATATATTTTTAATAATTATATTACTATTATCAAATAATATATTATTTTAATAAAAAATATTTTTATTAACAGTTATTTCATATCACTGTAAAGCAATACTGATTTCTTTTCCTTGAAACTTATTTCTCACACAATACGTTGTATTTGCATAACGGCTAAAAATGTACTATATCAGACACATCACACAACAAATGTTGCGGATTAATTTCTTGAATGGTTTCTCATCTGTGGCCTGATCCTAAAAGTCCTCATAAACCATTCATATTTCCGCCTAACCACGACGTGCCCGATGATCAACCCAACCAAGAGCTCGCAGGCATACCCAATGACAACCGGTCTCCAACAGAATTCAATCGTATCTTCATTTTCTTCGAGCCCTGAAATTGACGGCCGCAAAGCCTCTGAATTTCTGCATTTCCTCCATAAAGGGTTCCCGCATAAGCCCGGGTTTCCCTCATACGAGCTGTTCTCAAAGGTGTCAAATTGCTTCCCTTGCGGTATAAACCCTGTCAGGTTATTTTCAGACACGTTGAAGACTACGAGGAAGTTCAGTTGCACAGGAATCCCCTGTGAGTTTGTTCCGAGAAAGGTCTAATGACTCGAGCTGTTTAAGATTCCCTAAGAATGTCGGATCTGAGAACATTGTTAGAAAGATTCAGCATTTGAAGCCTGTAAAGTTTCCCAATCTACGTTGGAATCTCTCCAGTAAATCCATTACCAGAGAGGTCCGTGGCCACAAAGAAGTCTAAAATTTTGTCGTATTGTTGTTTCCTTCCCTTATTATTTGTCGTAATTTTGTACAAAAAGTTTTCCTGAAACATGAATGAGCCTCCCGGTTCAATTACCGTGGATGTATGCATGTAAGCTAATCGACTTACATTAAATATCTTCATCGCATTCCAATTCCACAAAAAACTGCGTCCGCAATGGACCTGAAAAATTGTTCTGCGAGAAGTCAACTATGCGCAACGTGGAGAAACTGGATTCCGATTCTGGATCACCAAGCATGCCATTGAAATGATTGGACCGTAGAACAATTAATGCCAACCAAATGAGGAAAGCATCGCTTATTTGGTTGTTTCCAAGATCTAAAATCTCTAGCTTTTTGCAATTTGCCAATGATTTTGGTATCTGCCCTTCCAATTGATTACGTCCCAGTCTAAGCTCCTTCAAGTTGCATGGGAGGTATTTTGCCGTCAAAATTATTGACATCAAGAACCACTACTTCAAGTTTGGCACTTAAACTCTCCAAACATTGAGGAAGCATGCCACCGAGACTGTTGTTAGATAAATCAAGGTAAACGAGATAATTGAGTGTACAAAATTGCGATGGGATTTCCCTGTGAATTTATTTCCATTCGTAAATTACACCTGGATTGTTGGCGGTGGTATTGGAAGTGAACCTTGCAACCTGTTAAAGAGAAGTTGAGTCCATCTAAAAACTCGTGGAGGGCGTTCAAAGCCCGTGAGGAAGTTTCTTGAAAGGTCCAAAACCTTTAGAGTGCCCGGACTGCTATTCCATATCCATCTGGGTATTATGCCCTCAATTTGGTTGTCGGATATGACCAGCTTTAAGCGATCTTGATCACGCAGGAAGAGTGGAAAGTAACCTAAATTGCACGATCCTAGTCTCCAAGTAACAAACTTTTTATGAGTGGTATTTGGGATGGACTTGGCGGCAAATGATGACAACCCAGCTCGTTCAAGATTTGGAGCTTAAACAATGCGTTCAACTCCATTATGCCCCTCAAGTTATTACCAGCAAGACTAAGATGTTGAAGACTGCCCAGTTGGAAGATTGAGGCTGGAATAGGTCCCTGTAACATGTTGTATGAGACTTAAAGCAGTCAGCTGGAACAATTGAGAGATTAATTACGGAATCAGCCCTTGCAACCCATTGCCCTCGAACCACAAAACAGATAGTTGAGTCATCCTTAGAAGCCAAGATGGGATTTGACCAAATATTTGACAGTCGAGCAGATAAAAATTTTTAAGTTGAGTAAGATTGGCAATATAGGAAGGAATCTCGCTGTTAAGTTAAAGATTCTTAAGGCCCAGAAGAATGAATTTACTCTGCCTGCCAAGCCATGTTACCGAAAACAACACAAAAGTAATCAAATGAAAAAAAAAAAAAAACACCAGAATTTTACGTGATTCGGTTGATATGACCTATATTTACGAGAAAGATAGAGGGAATACTTTTATTACTAGAGAGAATATGTTACCGGATACAAAGAGTGCGGCTCTCCTCTCTACCTCGTCTCAATTCACATAACCCTAATATGCCTATATATATATTTATAGGGATATAAGACAAGAATCAAAAGAGTAATTCTAATTCAACTAGAATACAAGGCATATTCTAATAAATCTCCACCTTACATTGTATTCTCAAAACACACAACAAAATAAAATCTTTCTGTCTCTCCTCCAAATGGCTCCTTAGGGCCAGTCAATCAAAACGAACACCAATCAAGGCCAAGCAATGCTTAAACTTGCTAGTTAAAACTGGTTTCGTCAACATGTCAGCTGGATTGTCTGCAATAGTGACCTTTTTCACTGAAATCAAACCTTGAAATATAACATCTCACAAGAAATGGTATCTGACATCAATGTATTTGGTCCTCTCATGATACACTTGATTTTTGGTCAAGTGTATAGCACTCTGACTGTCATAGAATACGGTGGTAGTTTCCTGTGATAAACCCAAATCAGTGACCAAACCTTTCAACCAAATAGCTTCCTTGACTGCTTCTGCTATTGCCATGTACTCAGCTTCAGTGGTGGAAAGAGCAACTGTTGATTGCAATGTTGCCTTCCAACAAATGGCACTGCTTGAAAGGGTAAAAATATAACCAGTTGTTGATCTTCTTCTGTCAAGGTCACCTGCATAGTCAGAATTTACAAAACCAGTAAACAACCTACTACCTCTGCTAAACATCAATCCTACATCTGTAGTGCCTCTAAAATACCGAAATATTCATTTAACTGCTTGCCAATGTGCTTTCCCAGGATTAGCCATATATTTAGTGACCTCACTGACTACCTGTAAAATATCTGGACGAATGCAAACCATAGCATACATAACACTGCCCACTGTCCTAGAGTATGGAACACGTGACATATATTCCTCCTCCTCTAGGCTATTGGGTGACAAAGAGGCTGAAAGTCTGAAATGTGATGCCAAAGGAGTACTTACCGGTTTGCAACTCATCATCCCAAAACGATCAAGAACCTTCTCGATGTACCTTTTCTATAAAAGGCGCAACTCTCCTGCTTTCCTGTCTCTGATGATCTCCATGCCCAAAATCCTCTTTGTAGCTCCTAAATCTTTCATCTCAAAATCTCTTCCAAGTAGCTTCTTCAAACTATTGATCTCAGATATGCTTGTAGAGGCAACAAGAATATCATCGACATATAGTAGCAGATAGACAAATAATCCATCACGAAGCTTCCTATGGTAGACACAACTATCATACCCACTCCTTAAGTAACCATGGTCAACCATAAAGCTATCAAACTTCTTATACCATTGTCTAAAAGACTGCTTTAAACCATATAAAAATTTCTTCAACCTGTAAACTTGATCCTCCTTGCCTTCAATTTGGAAACCCTCGGGTTGATCCATGTAGATGACTTCCTCAAGATCACCATGTAGAAAAGCAGTTTTGACATCAAGCTACTCTAGTTCCATATCATACATAGCAACCATAGCTAGAAGCACATGAATGGAAGTATGCTTCACAACTAAAGAAAACACCTCATTGAAGTCAATCCCTTCTTTCTGGCTATAGCCCTTTGCAACCAGACGTGCCTTGTACCTTGCATCTTCAACTCCTGGGATTCCCTCCTTCTTCTTGAAGATCCATTTGCAGCCAATAGTCTTCTTATCTTTGGGAAGTTTCACTAAGTCCCAAGTCTGATTCTTATGCAGGGACTCAATTTCCTCGGTCATAGCAATACTCCACTGGGAAGATTCAGCACAAGTAACAGCCTCTGAGTAGTTTATAGGTTCATTATAGTCCACCTCTTCCGCTACTGCCAAACAATAAACAAAATCTAAGTATGAAAACCTGGCTGGTGGCTTGATAGTTCTTCTAGGTCTGTCTTTAGCAATACTGTACGGCTGTGCCTATTGAGTATCTAGAGTATCCTCGTCTGTTTCTGAAATACCAACCCGAATCTGTTAATCTGACTTAGAAGGAATATTGCTTTCAAACTCCACCTGCTGTCTGGAACTCCCACTATCTTCATTGTTTGGCTTTAAGACTTCCTCTTTTGGATGCAGCATAGCGGATTCATCAAATGTCACGTCTCTACTGATGAGGAATTTTGGAGACTTAGGGTCTGGACACCACAACCTATAACCTTTCACACCAGAAGCATAGCCAAAGAAAATGCATTTCTTAGCCCTCGGTTCAAGCTTTCCATCATTAACATGAGCATAAGTAGGACAGCCAAATATCTTCAAATCAGAATAATCTGCAGGTTTGCCTGACCACACCTCTTCAGGTGTCTTACACTCAATGAAAGTAGAAGGAGATCGATTTACCAACCAACAAGCTGTATTAACTGCTTCTACCCAAAACTCCTTGCCCAAACCTGCATTGGATAACAGACATCTAGCTTTCTCTATCAAAGTCCTGTTCATGTGTTCTGCAACTCCATTCTGCTGTGGAGTTTTTACAATTGTGCGGTGTCGAACAATGCCTTCAATTTTGCAAAACTCATTGAATTCGTTATTGCAAAATTCAAGGTCATTATTTGTTCTCAGCCTCTTAATATGCTTCCCAGTTTGCTTTTCAAGTAAAGTTTTCCACTGTCTGAAGATTCCAAACACTTGACTTTTCTGTTTCAAGAAATAGACCCAAACTTTGCGAGAAAAATCATCAATGAAAGTGAGCATATAAGCAGCACCCATACCTTTAGAGAGAACCTGAGCAGGACCCCAAAGATCTGAATGGATGTAGTCCAATCCTTTGTTTTATGGATGGCTGTACTAAAGCTCAACCTCTTCTGCTTCCCAAAAACACAATGCTCACAAAATTCCATTTTTCCAGTGTTCTGACCACACAAAAGACCTCTCTTACTCAAAGCAGCCATACCTCTATCACTCATGTGTCCCAGCCGCATGTGCCACAACTTTATAACGTCTGAATCTGAAACTGAAGTAGAAACTGCAGTTGAGTCTGTGACTGTCGAACCATGCAAGAAATACAATGTGCCAATTCTGGCAGTCTTCATCAATACAAGAGCACCTCTAGAAACCTTCAGAACTCCACCTTCACACCCAATCTTGTAGCCATTCTTCTCAAGAGTGCTCAATAAGATAAGATTCTTCGTCAAATCTGGAATGTGTTTGACCTCAGACAAGGTCCTAATGACACCATCATGCATCTTGATCTGCACTGTACCAATCCCAGCAACCTTACATACGTGATCATTACCTAACAGAACACCACCATTGATTGGCTTGTAAGTGGTAAACCATTCCCTATTAGGAGTCATATGTTGCGAGGCTCCAGTATCCATGATCCAAGTATCCTGAAATCTGCCTTGGCCTTGAGTGACACAAAGCAAATCATCACTCTCATTTGCTGCCACATGAGCTTCTCCTGGTGGATGGTTCTTTTGATTACTGTCACTTACTTTCTGCTTGTTTTTCAATTTATAACAATCAGACTTGATGTGCCCTTTCTTCTTGCAATAATTGCATGTCAAATTCTTGTGCCTTGATTTCGATCTTGATTTTCCTAAATTTCGACCTCTCTCCTTTGATCTTCCTCAATCAATGATCAAACCAACGCTCTGATCTGATGTCTCAGAAAATGTCAAATTACTATCAATTTTCTCCTTAGCTTGCAAATTAGTCTTGACATTCTCAAGGGAAATATCTTCTCTACTATAAATCATAGTATCTCAAAAGTGCTTGTATGAAGGAGGCAAAGAATACAATAGCAATAAAGCTTGATCCTCATCATCAATATGAACGTCAATCTTGCTCAAATCAATAACAATTGAACTAAACTCTCCAATATGTGATTTCAAAGAAGTACCTTCTGACATACGTAGAGTGTAAAGGCGTTGCTTTAATCGGAGCCTGTTAGTCAAAGATTTTGTCATGTACAGACTTTCCAATTTTAGCCACGCACCAGCTGCTATTCTTTCACCGAGAATTTCTCTCAAAACTTCATTTCCCAAACAGAGTTGAATTAAGGATAGAGCTCTATCATCCAAGTCAACCCAATCTGCATCGGACATTGACGCCGGTAAGGCCCTTTTTGTACCTTCTCGCGACAGAATTGCCATCATCCTAACTTGCCACAGTGCAAAACTGGTGTTTCCATTGAACTTCAGACTTCACCGTTGATGAAGATGAAGAAGCCATTGCAACAAAACACCCAAAACGAAATTTGAAAAATACAAATTGATGGCCCAAATTAATAAAATTACCCAAATGCAACCAAGTACAACCCAGATCTGTTCCCTCTTCCGTCGGCTTCTCCTGAATCTCCTCAATGGGATTGTGATAATGCCAGGGACCCGATTGGATCTGGTACGGCGGAACGCCGGCCGCTGGGCTGTGTGACAGGGCTTGCCGGTGTGGGATGTGCGTCGGCCACTGGGCTGTGCAACGGGGCTTGCCGGTGTGGGATGTGTGTCGGCCGCTGGGCTATGCAACGGGGTTGCCGGTGTGGGCTGTGCGTCGGGCGCTGGGCTGCGCGACGGGGTTGCCGGTGTGGGCTGTGCGTCGGGCGATGGGCTGCATCGAGTGCTGGGCTGCGCGATGGGGTTGCCGGTGTGGGCTGCGCGATGGGGTTGCCGATGTGGGCTATGCGTTGGGCGCTTGGCTGCGTGACAGGGTTGCCGGTGTTACGGCAGAACGCCGGCCGCTGGGCTGTGCGACGGGGTTGCCGGTGTGGGCTGTGCGTCGGGTGGTCTCGGCAGGACTCTAGTTCTTGGATTTTTTTTTTTTTCTCGGGCTCTAATACCAATTTGTTACCGAAAATAATACGAAAATAATCAAACGAAGAGAAAAATAACACCAGAATTTTACGTGGTTCGGTCGATGTGACCTACATTCACGGGAAAGAGAGAGGGAATACTTTTATTACTAGAGAGTGTGTGTTACCGGATACAAAGAGTGCGCCTCTCCTCTCTACCTCGTCTCAACTCATATAAATCTAATATACCTATATATATTTATAGGGATATAAGATAAGGGTCAAAGGAGTAATTCTAACTCAATTAGAATACAAGACATATTCCAACAAGCCATGACAAGGAAGAAACATTCGAACCTCAAAAGAATTTCCATGGAGGCCCAAGTGAACAAGCTCTGTGAGACTTTCAAATGAAACGGGAATTTTTTCAAAGAAGTTGCTGGTTTGAGTATCAAAAAATTGCAAGGAACGGAGGTTTCCAAATGAGACTGGTAGCTCTCCCTTGAAACTTGTTGCTGAAAGATCCATTGCCAGAAGTGGACTAGTTGAGTTAAATTCAGGTAAATAACCACTCAGTTTGCTGTCACATTAAAAAATTTTAGATTTAGCAGTTGGAAAACTACTAAATTCACCGTACAACTCACAATCTGGTAAAGAAAGCGATGTTAAAGAGGATAAGTTGACCAAGGAAAGAGGCACAGTGGATGAAATGTGTATGCCACCGAGATGAAGAACTTCTAGTCAGGTTCTGCAATAACATTGGAAAATCCGCAATGTTAAGCATTAATTGACCAGCGGAAGAGAAATCAAAGGAAACCAACTTTGACAATTTTGAAATATCTGATGGGATTGGGCCAGAAAATGCAGAATAAGAATAAGAAAGGTTAAGATAGATTAGCTTGGAAAGATGGCCTAAACTTGATGGTATTTGTGACTGATTAAAATCATTCTTAGCAAGATTAAGCCCGAGGTGTAAAAGACGGAAGAGGCTACTGTTGGAGTTGATGGAACCATGGAGATAGCTGTTACTAAGGTCCAAACCGATCACATGACCGGTGCTATTATCACACTCGACGCCATCCCAAGTGCAGCAATCACCTTATCCGCTTTGGAGATTCCAAGATTCAATCTTTGGATACGCCCAAGGACTGCCAGAGGCAGAGCTGCTTATTATGAAGTTTTGTTTGAACTGCAGGAGGGCAAGGCGGTCGTGATCATGGTAGAATGGATGACTCCGAAAAGAAGCGGCTGAAGTAACAGAAACATTACGAAGAGACGAAGACAAGAGGAGCAAGAAGCTTAAGATACTGCACATGGGGAGAAGTAAAGGCCACTTCATGTTGTTTTTAGCTGTTATGTTTTTGCACTGCTGCTTATTCACGAGAGTGAGAATTGATTGCAATTTATAGGCACTCTCTTGAGAAATAGGCAAAGTCGTAAGACTCTGTGAACTCATGTGATACGTCGGCCCCTTCGATCACTATTGGCTGTAAATACTAAATAACGTCAGTCCCGAGAATGACTTTGTAAAAGTGAAATTTTTAATTCGATTTACATTTTTTAAATTCAGTTTAGTTGATCTAATTATAAATAATTTTTATTAAATTAATAATTAAAATTTTATACTAAAAATTTTGAATAAAATTAATTAATTTTATTTTTTATAAATAAAAAATAATATAATATAATATAAAATTAATAAATTAAAAAATTATAAATAAATAAATAAAATATTAAATTAAATTACAAATAGATTAGATTCTTTCACACGGTGCCTCGTACGTAAATCGGATCAATGGCGTCGATAAAGCATAGGCCTTAAACAGGCCCATAATTTTTGTGAACCCATGTGGTACGTGATGACGCATACGGTTGTAATTGGAAGACTGTATCACTATCTGAAAATTGCCATTAGCATCTTTCATTTTCTTCACTGGTCTCTCAATCCGAAACACCAGTTTCACTTTTTTTTTTTTTTAAGTTTACTTTTCTATTCTTGTAAAACAAGATAATAATGACTTTGTTATCTATTCACTATAATTTTTGTAAAACAATATATAGAAATATTTTTAATTACTATATATGATAGGTAAATTTTATTTAAATGATTAAAAAATTTATAAAAATTATTTTAAATATTTAATAGAAATACTGATATGTATTAAATTTTATTATTTTATATATATATAATTAATTATAATATTCTTATAATTTTAGAAAAATTAATTTTAAAATTATAAGTAAAATAATCACTCTAAATATTTTTTAAAAAAATTTGTTGTTTTGTTTTTGTATCAAAAAATATTTGAAATGTTGTTTACCTCAATGCTAAAGAGTACCCGAAGAAGAAACCTAAGTAGCAAGGGGCAAAGTTATAAAAATTGGACTAGATCCATTGTTAAACCAATTAAAAAAATAAACAAAATTGATTAACTAATTTCAGTATTTTGTTAAAATTTTAGTTAAAATATCATTTTATATAATTAAAAACACATTATGCAAATTTTTCTAAAAATATTTTAATTTTGAGAACAAAAAATTATATATAATTATATTAATTTATTAAAACTATTTATATATGTGTACTTAAATTTTATTTTAATAATAATTTATTTATTATTTTATAATATAAATAAAATATATAATATTTTGTATTAATTTATATATTAATTTTGTCTTAATTTTGAATTATTTATTATTTATAACAAGTAAAATTAAAAATAATTATGCGGTAAAATAAATCTCAATTTCATATCCAAAAAATATTTTTAATTAAAAAATTTTTAAATAATTAAATTTAAATATTTTTAAAAATTATTTAAAAAATTAATTATTTATTATTTTTTTAATTTTAATAACTAAATTAAAAATATAAATAATATTTATAATTTAATTATAAATTTAAATAAAATTTAATATTTAATAATAATTTAAATAAATTTTTAATATTTAATGTCAAAATAAATTTAATTTTTTACTTATTCAGACATTATCTAATTTTTTAAACTAAATTTAACTCATAATCTAATAAGTTATGAATCTAATTGAACCATCTATTAATTGGTGAGTAGACAATTTATTGAGACATTATTGATCTGTAATGCAAATTGTGAGACATTTTATCTTCTTGTATTTGAATAAATAATTTATTTAGTATCATATGTCAAACTACTCGACCACGGTTGCTTGTCTTTCCTTTTATTTTCAACGTAGTAGTTTTTGCCTTGACACCCACGGTTGCTTTTTTAACAGTGAAACGGTGCTCTGATCCTTTGTTCACCAAATAGGTGAATCATGATAAAGATTTAAATTATTGTAGAAAAAAGGAAAAAAAATATATCTCCATGTTTGTAAGGGTAAAGAAATACATTTAGTGAGTAAAGTTAAAAAAGAAAAAAAAAAAGAGTTAATGGTACTTATTGTTCACTGAGAAGAAACCTAAGTAGTAAGGGCCATGTTTTTCTATTTTTATAAATAAATAAATATATAAATAGAATTAGACTGTTACGTTGAATAAAAAAAATAGATTAGATTCTTTAACACGTCAAAAGCGTCGCCTTCAACAGGCCCGTAATTTTTGTGAACCCATGTGGTACGTCAGTCTAGACAATGACCCATACGGTTGTCATTGGAAGACTGTATCACCATTTGAAAATTGCCTTTAGCATCTTTCATCTTTTTGCAGTTTCGCCCTTTTTGTCTTTTTTTTTTCTCTTTTTATTTTCAGTTTATTTTTCTTTACTTGTGGGACGGAATGACAACAACTTTATTATTCATCTACTATAATTTCTGTAAAATAATTTGTAAAAATATTTTAAAAGATTATAAATAAAAATATAAATTTGATAATTTCTAAAATTTTATATATTTAAAAATATATTTAATTTTATTAAATATTTTAATAAAATTTTAATATTAATATTTTAAAAAAATATACAAATTTCTTAATTATTAAATTATAGTTATTGATTATACATATATTTATACTTTTTACACATATAAATTTAAATAATATGAGAATGCATAGCCCTTCTTCCTTGATAAAAACTGTGGGACGTATTACGAGGGCTGAGTAGAGTGCGACGGTAAAATTCAAATTCACTTCACGAGGCATGAACCTGTCAATCAAGAAATTACACAAGGAAACAAATTTGAACAAGAAAATAAGAGACAGATGCTTTGTCCCCTATGTCCCCTAGAAATAGAAACTTAAACAAATTTCAATAGCTTAATATTCCCTGTATAAAGGACAAACCATTCTCCCATATTTTTAAGCAATTAACCTCAATTTAGAAAAGAAAAGTTCATTGTAGGTTGGATGGATTCTTTTGCTATGGTCTTGCTAATGGGATGCATAATTGTTGCCTCTTTAACAAATCCTGAGAATTTTACTAACATGTCGGCACTCCGTTATTTCTTAGAGCAAATAGTATTTTTTAACTTTAACGTTTTCTAAAATTTTAATTTTACAAAAATAATTTAAAGATAATTTTAAATAATATTAAAAATTTTAATTATCTTATTATAATTAATTTAAAGTTAAGTAAATAAATATATAAGAAATTATTTAATAATATTATTATATAAATTTTATTTTTTATAAAAAATATTTAATATTTTTTAAATTCATCAAATTTTTAAAAATAAATTTATAAAATTATAATTCACTTTTCATACAAATTTTAAATTTAATAAATTTTTATTGATAAAAATATTTTTATATTTTTATTATAAAATTTTTATTTTTTAAAAATATTTTAAATTTATTAAAATTATTTTTAATAAAAAATTTTACTTTTAAAAAAATTTTAAATATAATAACTTTTTTTAAATTAAAATTTTTTATTTTTTTAATAATTATATTATTATTACCAAGTAATATGCTATTCTGATCGATAACAATTTTATTAACGGAAATTTCGTAACATCGCAACAATATTGGTTTCTTTTCCTTAAAACTTATTTTTCACTCGCACAGTACATTGTATTTGATAACGGAAAGAGTGCACTTTATCAAACACATCACAAAACAAATGATGCGCGGATTAATTTCTTAAAACGGATCAATTTCTGCGCCTCTGGTTTCTCGTCTGTGGACTGATCCTAAAACTCCTCATAAACCATTCATATTTCCACGTAACCACGACGTGCCCGACGATAAAGGGTTTAAACCCGGGCTTCCCTCATACGAGCTGTTCTCAAAGGTGTCAAATTGCTTCCCTGTGGTATAAGCCCTGTCAGGTTATTTTCAGACACGTTGAAGAATTCAAGGAAGTTCAGTTGCACTAGTTGCTGAGGAATCTCCCCTGTGAGTTTGTTGGGAGAAAGGTCTAATGACTCGAGCTGCTTAAGATTCCCTAAGAATGTCGGAATGCTGCCACTGAGAACATTGTTAGAAAGATTCAGCATTTGAAGCCCATCAAGTTTCCCAATCGATGTTGGAATCTCCCCAGTAAATCCATTACCAGAGATTTCCGTGGCGACAAAGAAGTCTATTGTTGTTTCCTTCCCTTGTTATTTGTCGTAATTTTGTACAAAAAGTTTTCCCGAAACATGAATGAGCCTCCGGTTCAATTACCGTGGATGTATATCTTCATCACATTCCAATTCAAAAAAAACGGCGTCGGCAATGAGCTTGAAAAATTGTTCTGAGAGAGGTCAACTATGCGCAACGTTGAGAAACTGGATTCTGATTCTGGATCACCGGGCCATTGAAACGATTGGATCGTAGAACAAGAACTTTAAACTGCTGAAGTAGTGCCGACCAAATGGGGAAAGCATCACTTATTTGGTTGTTTCCAAGATCTAAAATCTCTAGCTTTCTGCAATTTGCCAGTGATCTTGGTACCTGCACTTCTAATTGATTGCATCCCAGCCTAAGCTCCTTCAAGTTGCAGGCATTTGGATGCATAAGAGGAATTCTACCGTAAAAGTTATTGCCATCAAGAACCAATACTTCAAGTGTGGCACTTAAACTCTCCAAACATTGAGAAAGCACGTCACCGAGACTGTTGTTTGATAAATCAAGGTAAACGAGATAATTGAGTGTACAAAATTGGGATGGGATTTCACCTGTGAAATTATTTTCATTTGAAGTACACCTTGATTGTTGGCGGTGGTATTGGAAGTGAACATTACAACCTGTTAAACTCGAGAGCTAGAAAGAGAAGTTGAGTAGGAGGGCGTTCAAAGCCCGTGAGGAAGTTTCTTGAAAGGTCCAAAACCTTTAGAGTGCCCGGACTGTTGCTCCATATATGCCTTCAATTTGGTTGTCGGATAAGACCAGTTTGAGCGATCTTGATGACGCAGGAAGAGTGGAAAGTGACCTAAATTGCACGATCCTATTCTCAAAGTAACAAACTTTTTATGAGTGGTATTAGGGATGGACTTGCGGGAAATAACAACATGTTGTGTGACAACTCAGTTCGGTCAAGTTTTGGAGCTTAAAAAATGGGTTCAACTACATTATACCCCTCAAGCTATTACCAGCAAGACTAAGACGTTAAAGACTGCCCAGTTGGAAGATTGAGGCTGGAATGGGTCCCTGTCACATGTTGTGTGATAGACTTAAAGCCGTCAGCTGGAACAATTGAGAGATTGAATACGGAATTAGCCCTTGCAATCCATTGCCCTCGAGCCACAAAACAGATAGTTGAGTCATCCTTAGAAGCCAAGATGGGATTTGACCAAATATTTGACAGTGGAGCAGATATAATTTTTTAAGTTAAGTAAGATTGGCAATATAAGAAGGAATCTCGCTATTAAGTTGAACATTCATAAGGCCCAGAAGAATAAGTTTACTCTGCCTACCAAGCCATGACAAGGAAGAAACATTCGGAACCTCAAAAGGATTTCCATGGAGGCCCAAATGAACAAGCTCTGTGAGATTTTCAAATGAAGCGGAAATTTTTCCAAAGAAGTTGCTGGCTTGAGTATCAAAAAATTGCAAGGAACGGAGGTTTCCAAATGAGACTGGTAGC
Source organism: Rhizophora apiculata (assembly GCA_037832385.1). Classification (NCBI taxonomy): domain Eukaryota; kingdom Viridiplantae; phylum Streptophyta; class Magnoliopsida; order Malpighiales; family Rhizophoraceae; genus Rhizophora; species Rhizophora apiculata. Next base: position 3,395,291 of record CM075435.1, on the reverse strand, counting down.
TCTCCCTTGAAACTTGTTGCTGAAAGATCCATTGCCAGGAGTGGACTAGTTGAGTTAAATTCAGGTAAATAACCACTCAGATACCTATTTGCTGTCCCATTAAGAAATTTTAGATTTGGCAGTTGGAAAACTGCCGCTGGAAATTCACCTTACAACTCACAATCTGGCAAAGAAAACGATGTTAAAGAGGATAAGTTGGCCAAGGAAAGAGACACAGTAGATGGTATGTGTATGCCATTGAGATGAAGAACTTCTAGATTAGTCAGGTTCTGCATTAACATTCGAAAATCCGAGTGTCAAGCATTAACTGACCAGCAGAAGAGAAATCAAAGGAAACCAACTTTGACCATTTTGAAATATCTGATGGGATTGGGCCAGAAAATGCAGAACAAGAAAGGTTAAGATAGATTAGCTTGGAAAGATGGCCTAAACTTGATGATATATGCGACTGATTAAAATCATTGTCAGCAAGATTAAGCCTGCGGAGGTGAACAAGACGGAAGAAGCTACTGTTGGAGTTGATGGAACCATGGAGATAGCTGTTACTAAGGTCCAAACCGATCACATGACCGGTGCTATTACCACACTCGATGCCATCCCACGTGCAGCAACCACCATGTCTGCTTTGGAGATTCCAAGATTCGATCTTTGGATACGCCCAAGGACTGCCAGAGGCAGAGTTGCTTATTATGAAGTTTTATTTGAACTGCAGCAGGGCAAGGCGGTCGGGACCATGGCAGAATGGATGATTCAGAAAAGATGCGGCTGAAGTAACAGAAACATTACAAAGAGATGAAGGCAAGAGGAGCAAGAAGCTTAAGATACTGCACATGAGGAGAAGTAAAGGCGACTTCATGTTATTTTTAGCTGATATGTTTTTGCAGTGCTGCTTATTCACGAGAGTGAGAATTGATTGCAATTTATAGGCACTCTCTCTGAGAAATAGGCAAGTCATAAGACTGTCGGTCCCTTCGATAACTATTGGCCATTGTTACTTGTAAATACTGTATAAAGTCAGTCCGGAGAATGAACCATACGGTTGTCATTGGAAGACTATATCACTGAAAATTGCCATTAGGATCTTTCATTTTTTGCACTGGCCTCTCAACCGAACCACAAGTTTGGCCTTTTTTTTTTTTTTTTTTCAATTATCTATTTACTGTAATTTTTATAAAATGACATATAAAAATATTTTTAATGATTACGTATAATAAATGAAATTTATTTAAATTATTAAAAAAATTTTGTAAAAATTATTTTAAATATTTAATAAAAACATTGATATATATTAAATTTTATTATTTTATATATAAAAAAATTAATAATAATATTTTTATAATTTTAAAAAAATTAATTTTAAAGTTATAAGTAAAATAATTACTGTAAATTTTTTTATAAAAAATTTGATATTTTATTTTTTATCAAAAGATATTTGAAATATTATTTACATCGGTGCTAAAGAACAAATCAAAGTGTACAGCACAAGGAGAAGAAACCTAAGAAGTCAGGGGCATAATTCTTAAAATTGGACTAGATCCATTGTTAAACCAAATAGAAAAAAAAGACAAAATTGATTAATTGACTTTGGTATTTTGTTAAAAATTTAGTTAGGATATTATTCTACCGAATTGACTTTTGGTTAATATAGCACATCGCATAAATTTTTTTGAAAATATTTTATTTTTATGAACAAAAATTTATATATATATTATATTAATTTATTAGAATTATTTATATATATATATTTAAATTTTATTTTAATAATATTATATTTATTATTTTATAATATAAATAAAATAAAAATATTTTTTATTAATTTATATATTAATTTTATTTTAATTTTAAATTATTTATTATTTATAATAAATAAAATTAAAAATAATTATACGTAAAATAAATTTCAATTCTATGCATACAATTAAGTAAATTCTTTATTACTAGTTTTCATTTAAATTTTAAAAAAAAATAATTTTATATGATATATTTTAATTAAAAATATTTTAAATAATTAAATTTAAATTTTTTAAAAAATTATATAAAATTTGTTTATATATTATTTTTTTAAATTTTAATAATTAAATAAAAATATAAATAATATTTATAATTTAATTATAAATTTAAATAAAATTTAACATTTAATAATAATTTAAATTAATTTTTAATATTTAATATTAAAATCAATTCAATTATAAATCAAACTAATTTTTTCAATATTGTTAATTTTGACCCTTTTTTTTTGCATTTGATTGATTTTTAACTTACTCAAATATTATCTAATTTTTTAAATTAAATTTAACTCATAATCTAATGAGTTATGAATCCAATTGAACCATCCAATTAAATTTTAAGAACATTGATTGGTTCAATAGAAAATTTATTGAGATATTATTGGTCTGTAAAGTAAATAGAAAAATAGAAAAAAAAAAAAACAAAAAATAACTGTTAAAGCCTACTTCAATCAAGTCAGCCTCCGAAGAGGGCAAATGTCAATGACAGAGCTGTCCAACAACCAACCCCGAGAGCCGTAAGCTGACCAAGTGGAGGCAAGTGATGTTGTACCTTAAGTTAAATAATTTAGTGTTAAGAATTTAAATTTTAAATTAAGATCGGAGTTTAAGTTTGAATCCATGGAAAATATAAAAAAATAAAATAAAATAATTATAATATAAATAATAAAATATTATACACTTCAAAATTAAAACAAACTTCAAAAAAATAAAATACACCAAATAAAATCAAATGCAAAATGGTTTACACATTGTTCGAGTGATGGTCTACATATTATGAAAAAGTCTCTTCTTCTCATGTATAATTCTCTCCTATACGAGGTATACATCAAATTTAACTTAATAACAATGAACCATTTTACCAGTTAAATTTTGATGGCAAACAAAAAAGTTGAAAGCATACGTATAGGTCCACCATATATGCATAGTTTTCATAAATAAAAGGAAAATATAATAATAATATATTAAAACCATACAATTTTATCTAGGCCAAATATACCAATAAATTTAATTATATATTAAATTTATATCAAAAAATTCCATAATTTACATAATATAAATTTAACTTTTTTTCACAATATTCAAACATATATTCAATTTTAACAAATAGTTTGAATGAAATTCGATGTTAAGACTTTACAAAAAATAAACAAAATCTCTACTCACTAAATCACAACAATTGATTGAATATATGTTTATATATTTTTACATATGTAAATGAAAATAATGTGAAAATACATAGCCCTTCTTGATAAAAACTGTGGGGCGTGTTACAGGGCTAGGTAGAGTGCGACGATAGAATTCAAATTCACCTCGCGTGGCATGAACCTTACACTATGCACCAATGTACCAAGGTCTAGTTTTGATTTCCCATTTCTCCTCAAGTATACAATTTGATCGACTCTTGTACTTTAGTAGCTGTTAATAAAAAAATTACACAAAAAAAAAACAAATTTGAACCAGAAAATAGGAGACAGATGTTTTGTCCCCTAGAAATAGAAACTTAGACAAATTTGAATAGCTTAATATTTCCTCCTTTATGGACAAACCATTCTTCCATTTTTCTAAGCAATCAAGCTCAATTTAGAAAAGAAAAGTTCACGGTGGGTTAGATGGATTCTTTTGCTATGGTCTTACTAATGGGACGTATAATTGTTGTCTCTTTGGCAAATTTTATTTCTGACAAAAAATTTATTTTTTCCACTGTAACTAATTTTAATTTAAATAAATAAAAATATAATAATTTATATTTTTATTTATTATTATTATAATATAAAAAATAAAATTTTAAATATTTTTAAAATTTATTAAATTTTTAAAAATAAATTTGTAAAATTATAATTCACCTTTCATAAAAATTTTAAATTTAATAAAATTTTTATTTTAAAAAAATATCATTTATACTTTTATTATAAAATATTCATTTTAAAAAATCTTAAATTCATTAAATTTATTTTTAATAAAAATTTTTACTTTTAAAAAAATTCGAAATATAATAAATTTTTTCAAATTAAAAATCTTAAATTTTGTTTACAGTGATTTATTGTTATTTTGGTAACCAACAATTTTTTCAAACACTAATTTCATAACTTTGCAAAACAATACTGGTTTCCTTTCCTTAAAACTTATTTTTCACTGGCACAATACATTGTAATCGCATAACGGCAAAGAGGGTACCATATCAAACATATCTGAAAACAAATGATGCGCGCATTAATTTCATAAAATGAATCAAATTCTGCGCCTATGGTTTCTCAACCGTCTCTGTGGGCGGACCCTAAAAGTCTTCATAAACCATTCATATTTCCACGTAACCACCACGTGCCCGATGATCAACCCAACGAAGAGCCCGCAGGCATACCCAATCACAACCGGTCTCCAACCAAACTCAAACGAAGTTCTCGTATCTACATTTTCTTCGGGCCCTGAAGTTAACGGCGGCAAAGCCTCTGAATTTCTGCATTTCCTTGATAAAGGGCTCCCGCATAAGCCCGGGTTTCCCTCATACGAAGTATTCTCAAAGGTGTCAAACTGCTTCCCTTGCGGTATAAGCCCTGTCAGGTTGTTTTCAAACACGCTGAAGGTAGAAAGGAAGTTCAGTTGCGTTAGTTGACGAGGAATCTCTCCTGTGAGCTTGTTGCGAGAAAGGTCTAACGACTCGAGCTGTCTAAGATTTCCTAAGAATGTCGGAATACTGCCACTCAGAGCATTGTTAGAAAGATTCAGCATACGAAGCCCATAAAGGTTCTCAATGGATGTCGGAATCTCCCCTCTAAATCCATTACCCGAAAGGTCCATGGCAACGAAGAAGTCTAAAATCTGGTCGTATTGTTGTTTCCTTCCTTTGTTATTTAACGAAATTTGGTACATAAAGTATTCCCGACTGTAGAATGGGCCTCCCATTGACAGTGTCAAGGATGTATGCATGTAAGCTAATCGACTTGCATTACTTTCCTTCATAGCATTCCAATTCAAAAAAACCTGCGTTGGCAAAGGGCCCGAAAAATTGTTCTGGGAGAGGTCAACTATGCGCAACTTGGGGAAACTGGATCCGTGGCGGAGTATGCCATTGAACCGATTGGACCGTAGAACAAGAACTTTCAACTGCTGAAGTACTGCCAACCAACTGGGGAATGCATCGCTTATTTGGTTGTTTCCAAGATCTAAAATCTCTAGCTTTGTGCAATTTGCCAGTGATCTTGGTACCTGCCCTTCTAATTGATTGCGTCCCAGCCTAAGCTCCTTCAAGTTGCAGGCATTTGGATGCATGGGAGGAATTCTACCGTAAAAATTATTGCCATCAAGAACTAGTACTTCAAGTGTGGCACTTAAACTCTCCAAACATTGGGGAAGCACACCACTGAGATTGTTGTTGGATAAATCAAGGAAGTCAAGATAATTGAGTCTACAAAATTGAGATGGAATTTCACCTATGAAATTATTTCCCGAAAGGTCCAAAACCTGAAGAGTTTCGTGACCGATGTTCCATATCCATCTAGGTATTATGCCTTCAATTTTGTTGTCAGACAGGATGAGCTGCTCCAAGCGTTGTTGATCACGCAAGAAGAGTGGAAAGTGACTTAAATTACACGATCCAAGTCCCAAAGTAACAAACTTGGGATGAGTAGTGCTAGGGATGGACTTGGCGTGAAATGACAGCATGTTGTCTGACAAGTCCAGGTTGGTTAAGTTTTGGAGCTTCAAAAATCGGTCGAACTCTATTATGCCGCTCAAGCTATTACGAGCAATATCAAGAAGTTGAAGACTACCCAGCCGAAAGATTGAGCCTGGAATGGATCCCCGTAACATGTTGTCTGATAGAATTAAAGCCGTCAGCTGGAACAATTGAGAGATTGAATACGGAATTACCCCTTGCAATTTATTGCTAGAGAGCTGTAAAACAGACAGTTGAGTCATCCTTGAAAGCCAAGATGGGATTTGACCATATATTTGGCAGTCGAGAAGAGATAATTGTTTAAGTTGCGTAAGATTGGCAATATAAGGAGGAATCTGGCTCTTAATTATCACATTATGTAGGACTAGAAAAGTAAGTTGGCTCTGCCTACCAAGCCATGACAGGGAAGAAACATTCGAAACCTCAAAAGGATGTCCATGGAGACCCAAATGAACAAGCTCTGTGAGATTTTCAAATGAAGAGGGAATTTTTCCAGAGAAGTTGCTCCCTTGAGTATCAAAATATTGCAAGGAACGGAGGTTTCCAAATGAGGCTGGTAGCTCTCCCTCGAAACTTGTTCGTCGAAGAGCCAATTTCACAAGTGGGCTAGTTGAGTTAAACTCTGGTAAATAACCCCTCAGATCCCTATTTTCTCCCACATTAAGAAATTTTAGATTTGTCAGTTGGAAAACAGCTGGAGGAAATTCACCGTACAACTCACAACCTTGTAAACTAAGTGATGTTAGATAGGATAAGTTGGCCAAGGAAACAGGCATAGTAGATGATAGGTTTATGCCATCGAGATCAAGAACTTCTAGGCTAGTTAGGTTCTGCAATAACATTCGAAAATCTGGCATGTTAAGCATTAATAGACCAGTGGAAGAGAAATCAAGAGAAACCAACTTTGACAATTTTGAAATATCTGATGGGATTGAGCGAGAAAATGCAGAAGAGGAAAGGTTAAGATAGATTAGCTTGGAAAGATGGCCTAAACTTGACGGTATTTCCGACAAATTAAAATCATTGTCAGCAAGATTAAGCCTACGGAGGTGAACAAGGCGGAAGAGGCTACTGTTGGAGTTGATGGAACCATGGAGATAGCTGCTACTAAGGTCCAAACCGATCACATGACCGGTGCTATTATCACACTCGACGCCATCCCACGTGCAGCAGTCACCATGTCCTCCTTGGAGATTCCAAGATTCGATCTTTGAGTATGCCCAAGGACTGCCCGAGGCAGAGCTGTTTATTATGAAGCTTTGTTTGAACTGCAGGAGGGCAAGGCGGTCGTGACCATGGCAGAATGGATGACTCAGAAAAGAGGCGGCCGAAGTAACAGAAACATTACGAAGAAATGAAGACAAGAAGAGCAAGAAGCTTAAGACACTGCACATGGGGAGAACTAAGGGAGACTTCGTGTTGTTTTTAGCTGATCTGTTTCTGCACTGCTGCTTATTCACGAGAGTGGGAATTGATTGCAAGCACTCTGTGAGAAAGAGGTAACTCGTGCGATAGGAAAGTCAGGAGACTGAATATAAACTGTGGCACTCTGAGAAAGAGGTAACTCACTAGATAGGAAAGTCATGAGACTCTGAATATAAAGTGTGGCGAAAACAGATCTAAATTTTTAATATAATGATAAAAATTTAAATAATAAAATTAAAAAATAATAAAAAAAATACTTTTAAATTTAAAAATTTTAAAAAATATATTTAATAAGTAAAATAAAAAAAAAATTATAATATTTTTTTATTTATGTATTTAAGAAAATAAAAAAATTACATAATATTTTTATCATCTAATATTTTATTTTTTAATTAATTTTAATTAAAATTTAAATTTAACATATTTAATATCAATAACAATTTTAATATCATATAATATTTAACTCATCCAATTTACATTTAATCCAATTTTTTGAACCCATGTGATTCGCCAGCCTCCCCAACAAAAACTGGCAACTTGTCATATTATTACTTGTAAATACTAAATAAAGAGCGTTGCTGATGACTGGGAGCTAGTCTAGACAATGACCCGTACTATTTCATTATCTGAAAATTGCATGAAAATTGCCATCGCTGGTCTCTCAGCCCGAAACATAAGTTTCGCCAATTTTTTTTTTCTTTTTTGATTTTTCAGTTTACTTTTTTTTCCTTTGGGGAACGGGATGGCAACGATTTTGTATCTATCAACTGTTATTTATATAAAATTATTTGTAAAAATATTATTGATGTCTACAAATAATAAGTAAAAATTATTTAAATGATTAGAAAAGATATATAAAAATTAATTTAAATATTTAATAAAAATATTAACTATATTATATTTTGTTATTTTATTAAAAAAATAACAATAATATTTTTATAATTTTAAAAAAATAAAATTTTAAATAAAATAATCATTTTAATATTTTTAAAAAAAAAAAAATTAATATTTTACTCATATGAAAAGATATTTAAAATATTAGTTTATTTTATTTCAATGAAAGAAAACACAAATCAAAGTGTGTAGCCAAATGAGAAGAAGCTCGGTGGTCAAGACCATAGTTGTAAATATTAGACTCAATCAATTATAAAATCAAAAAAAATTGATAAACTAACTTTAGATCAAATTTAATTTTATGAAAAATTAGTTGAATATTTAATTAAAAAATTATTCTACCCAATTGACCTCAAGTTAAAACAATGAATCATGTGAATTCTTTTAAAAATAATTTATTTTTGTGACAAAAAATTATATAAAATTATATTAATTTAATATGACTACTTATATATATATATATATATGATTTTTAGCTTAAGTTGTATATGTATATTTAAATTTTATATGTCATTACGATGAAAAAAATTGAAAATAGAAAATAGTTGCATGCAAAGATAGATCCTAATTCCGAGTACGCGGTGAAGCAAGTCTGCCGCAGCTCTCATCTAGAGCCGAAAAAAAAGAAAAAAAAGGTGAAAAAGATAAAAAGAACGGGAGCGCTTTACCGGCAAGAAAAAGTCGCACACTTTTTCATTACTAGGTGTTCCATATTGCGACAAATTATACCGAAGTTCAACTAACAACAGCTTGGTTTCGGTTTTCAATTTTGTAAAAGGAAAACTTTCACTTCGATTTACATTTTTCAAGTTCAGTTTAGTTTATCGAACCATGAATAGCTTCCTTACTATTTTAATTATTTATTCATTTATCTTATTTTTGACTTTTTTTTTTTTTATCTTTTTGCTTTGAAGCAGGAAAAGATAATTTCATATCAATTAACTTCAGGTTAAAAATAAAACCATCTCCAAATATTTAAAATTATTAATTTCGTTTTTATATTTACTCGATGATAGTTTTGTTGTCATTGAAGTCACAAAATGTTTACTGCAGATGGACCGTCAATGTCATTCATGTGTGTATGTAAATTTTTCAAAGAGTGGTGTGTTGTGGATTATGTGGCGTGCCTATGTCGCCATGCTTACATTTGTACTTCACGGAAAAAAACTTTATTGTCCCACCTCATGTAAACTATTTACTAAAATAAATCTTAATAAATTTTTAGTTTTTTTTTTTTTTTAACAGTAGTAACGAAAATTGATTAACACTACAAATATTGGGTGACCAGCTTTATGTGACATAAGTAGTTCACAGGCACCCTAAACTCAATATTTTTTTTTGTCTTTTAACGAGTGAGGATGAATTTTGTCAAAAAAAAAAAAGAAAAAAAAGAAAAACTGTATTTTAAACACAATAACTATAAAAATAATGTTTCAACCATTATACAAGTAATATATACATTCTCTTTTTAATAAAATATTATAATTTTTTAATAATACTATCATGTAATGACATGTAAAGAAAATGAGGTAAGTATAAAAAATAAAATAAAATAAAATAATACCTTCACTTTACAATTTTAATTATTTTTAATAATATTTTTATGTTAAAATTTGTCATACAACTTTCAAATTTCAACTATTAGGTTTATTTAATTTGTCATTATCTTATTCTTGTAAGCTTTCTTGTCTACCTCCAACAATATAGTATACCGAGGAAAGAGTTGTCAAAAGAAATTTTTCATTATCAATTCAAGACTAATTAAATTATCAAATACTCTCAAAATCTATTTAATAGAATAAAAATAATTTATTTTTTTTTTTAAAAATAATAAAAAAATTATGTGACACCTCATAACTTTTTAAATGAGTTTTTCTTTTACTTATAAGTATTAGACCAATATATTATATTTTTTAAAATTTTATTTGAATGAATTAAAATAAATAAATATATATATTAAAAAATTTTAATTTATTAAAAAATTTTAATTTAATATTTTAAAATATTAATTATTTTTATTTTTTAATAAGAAATGATTAAATTAGATATATAAGTAAAAAAAATAAAAAGATTCAAATCTATGAAATTTTATTATTGTTTCACAAATTTTATAATTATGAATAAATGAAAAAAAATCAATGTTATGAGTTAGTGAGTTTCCATTTTTCAACCAAAAGTCTCCGTTAGATGTAAGCCCGGCTAGAAATAGAAAACTAAAATTTTGGAATTCAAGTTCAAAGAAATTAAAAGGATATCAACAAATAATAGAAAAGCCACCCAAAGTCAAAAGTTTGGTAACAAAACAACTTCCTCCTTATTTCCTCGAGTCATACTATTACAACAGCAAAGCATAATTGACTTTGACATATTAAAACAACAGCTGGATTACATCAAAGTCTTTTGGAGTTACACCTACCTACTGATACCAAGTGCAAATATTTGAACTTAGACTAAAGAGACATTAGGTATGGTTGCATAAAAGTGTGAAGAAATTGCAATATTCATTTTTTTTTTTATCTAATGTAGTTGTTAAAAAATATAAAATTTTGTATGGTTAAATATAAATATATGATATAATTTATAATATTTATTAACTTTTTTATTTATCATTTTAAGTTTTTAAGTGAATTTGGAGTTTTAAAATATTTAATATAAATATCAATATTTAATTTATTTCTCTTATCTACTATGAGACTCAATGATTTAATTTTTTTATTTTTAGTCTAGTTAAATAGCCTAGTAATAATGGAACTTAGTATCTTTGTTAAGCTTTTTAAATAAATTTAAGGTTTAAATGCGCCAGACAAACGCTTTTCTTTAGCACATAATAATAATAATAATAATAATAATAATTAACAAAAAAACTAACTGCTAAAGCCTACTCCAATCAAGTCAGCCTCGGAAGAGGGCAAATGTCAACAATGACAGAGCTACCCGACAACGAACCCAAAGAGCCATAGGCTGACCAAGTCAAGCCAAGTGATGCTGTCAAATAATTTAGTAATAAAAATTTAAATTTCAGAATAAAATCGATACTTAAGTAGAAATCTTAAAAAAGAATAAAAAAAATAATTATGATAGAAAGGATGGTCTATTGTATGCTTTAAATTGAATGAACCTCTCGATAAATAAAACCCCAAATAAAATTAAATGTAAAATGATTTCTTTAATATTTTTTGATCCATGGAATGCTCTGCCGAGTGATACTCTGCACATGGTGAATAATTCTCTTCTCGCATATAATTTTCTCTCATCTCATAAATGGATCGAATTTAATTTAATAATGTTGAAAAACTTTGTCAATTAAATTTTAATGCCAAAATAATAATAATAATGGTATAGTATCCATCGATATATGCATGCACGTTTTTATTTCTTGGTTTCCATAAATGAGAAAATGGAAGTCATGCTAATAAAATAAAATAATTGAACTCACCCAAAAATGCAGATTCAAGTTAATTCAACGTTAAGTGAAAAAGGATAATATAAAATTTAGAGGTCTGAAATCATATATGCATCGTGCTCACAAAAGAAAATAAAATAAAATAAAAGTATAACAAACATCTATGGTAGACATGGCGCTGCATAGCATGGTAACCCCATGCTCTCTTGGGTTACTTTGTAGTCCCACCAAACAATAGGATATGCTGTACCCTAGTTTCTTGTTTGGGCAAGAAAACAACAGAAAGATTAATTATTACACAACGCGTAAACCTCACCTAACGGTGTTAAGCCCTAAGCAACACATACCCCACTAATTTAAGTGGTATCCCACAGGTACCATACTATATAAGTTAATCAAACAAAACCCCGTTACATTTTCGCTTAAAATTAGGCCTCGTGACCCTCTTGCACCACCAACCCGTAGTTATTTAAAAGGTTTGGTTTCTTCTTCTAATGGTCCAAAAAGTTTATCCACCCATATGTCGAGACGTGTATAATGCGGAAACGTACTATATTAATGTCTGCCATTTTTTTATATTTTTAATTTCAAATATTCCACACTTGTCACGTACAAGCCATCCACATCAGTGTATCAACTTTAGAGAAATAGACAAAATTAAGTCGGAGTAGATCTTCGCAAGTAGACCTTGTAAACTGTGAGTAGAAAGCTGGTTATTAAGTATAAGAAACCATATGCAAGCTTCCAATCACTCATTGCCATGGAAAATGTTCCAGTTTTGATTTTCCATTATCGACTCGTGTACTTCAACACCTATCAATAAAGAAATTACACAAGAAAACAAATTTGAACAAGAAAATAAGAGAGAGATGTTTTGTCCCCTAGAAACAGAAATTTAAACAAATAATAACCGTATGGGTCATCGTCTATACTGATTCCCAGTCAACGTCAATGCCCTTTATTTAGTATTGACAAGTAATAATATGCCAAGTTGTCAATAGTTATTGCGGAGGCTGCTGTTCACAAAAATCCTTAACCAATGAAAAATATTTTACATTATAGAAGAAATGGACATGCTCATAAAATCAATGCTTAAATTGATGTCTATCATTTTCAATCCTATTTCATTTATTAATTTTTATAATTTTATTTCATCCATTTAAGGTATTTGTATATTAAAATTATGATAATTAACTTTTATATTTGAATTTGAGACTTATAACTCTAAAATTATTTTATTTTATTTTTTAATTAATATAAAATTAATATATTCATAAATTATATAATAAATAATTTTTTTAATTTTTATAAATTTTATATTTTAATATTATAACCACTAAATAAGTGATATATATATATATATTTTTTTTTAATATCATAATTTTTTAATAATATTACTGCACGATCACATGCAGAGAAATGAGGTAAGTATAAGAAAAATAAAAAAAATAACAAAATAATATTTTGACTCTTCAATTTTAATTATTTATATTAATATTATTCCATCAAAATTTGTCAAATCACCGTTAAGTTGGTTTGATTTTTTTTTTTTTCTGTATTTTTATAACCTTTCTTGTCGGCCACCGACAATGTAGTATGACGGAGGAAAGAGTTGGTATAAGGAAATTTCTTGTTGTCAATTCAAGACTAATCAAGTTATGTGATGCCCATGAAATCTTCTTAGTTGAATAAAAATAAGTTATTATCTCTAAAAAAAAAAAGTTACATGAGTATAACGACTACTTAATTTTATTAAAAAATTTTTTTTAACTCATAAATATTAAAATTGACATACTAAATTTTTTAAAATTTTATTTAGTTATTTAGTTAATGTATATATATATATATATATAAAGGTATAAATTTAATTTTTTAAAATATTAAATTTTTTTTTAATAAGAAATGGTCAGATATATAAGTGAAAAAGAGAAAAATGGTTCAATGCATAATCTTCCACACTATAAAAGTATAAAAAATGATTATTATCTCACAAATTTCATAATTACGAGTAAATAGAAAGAAATTAATGTTATCAGTTAATGATTTTCCCATACTCCAACAAAAAATCTCCATTAGAAGTAAGCCTGCTCAAAATTAGAAAACTAAAATTGTGGGGTTTAATTTCAGATAAATTGAAATGATCTTAACGAGTAATAAAAATGCCACCGATATTCAAAAGTTTGGCAACAAATCAAATTCTTCCTTATTTCCACGAGTCATGCCACTACAACTTCAAAGCACACTTGATTTTGGCATATTAAAACAACAGCTCGATTAAATCAAAGCCTTTTAGAGTTACACCTACCTATTGGTACTAAGTACAAATATTTGAACTTGGACCAAAGGATCATATAATTATGATTGTATATTAGTATGAAAAAATTATAATATTTATTTTTATAATTAAATGTTATTGTTAAAATAAGAATAAAAATTTGATATAATTTATAATATTTATTGAGTTTTTTACTTATTAATTTTAAATTTTTAAATAAATTTAAAATTTTAAAATATTATTTAATATAATGTTAAAATTTAATTAATTTATTTTTTTCTGCACACATTACTTTATATTTAATCTTTAGTTTATCCATTGAATTTATGACTTCAATGGCTATTTGACAATTATAACAGCCCAAAACATTTCCAGACAATCACTTTTCTTTGGTACATAGAAAAATAAAAAACAAAAAACCAAAAAACTAACTGTTAAAGCCTTCTCCAATCAAGTCAGCCTCCGAAGAGGGCAAAAGTCAATGACAGCTGTTTAACAACCAGCCCCCAAGAGCCGTAAGCTGACCAAGTAGAGCCAAGTAACGTTGTACCTTAAGTCAAATAATTTAGTGATAAGCACTTGAATTTCAAAATAACATGGGAGATTAAGTTTGAATCTACAAAAAAACAACAATAATAATAATAATTATGATACAAAAGGTGAAATATTATATACTTCAAAATTTAATGAATTTTTTTAAAAAATAAAACACATCAAATAATATTAAATATAAAAAAAATTTTCATTATTTTTTGTCCATGAAATACGTTGTCGAGTGAATAACTCTCTTCTTTTCGTATATAAGTTTAATTTAATACTGTTGAGAAATTTTACTAATTAAATTTTAAAGTTAAAATAATAATAAATAAATAAAAGTATAAGTATAATATTTACCATATATTTATGCATTTTTTTTTTAATCTATAAACGAGAAAGTAGAGGTAATACTAATATGTTAATACGTATAGTTTCACCAAGGACGATTATGCTTTTATACCTCATACTGAATTGGCCACAGAAGAGCATTCTCTATGGTTTTCAGAAAATTAATCTAGCTTCTTCAACAACTTTGTATGTTCAGGTATGCATTTAGTTTTACTAAATACTTGAGGAATGAACGAGTTTCCTAATCATTAAATTATAGTGATTAGTTGTATATATACTCGCACTTTCTCAGTATTCAAATTTAAATAATGTGGAAATGCACAGCCCTTCTTCCTTGATAAAAACTGTGGAGCGTGTTAAAAGGGCTCAGTAGAGTGCGACGATAGAATTCAAATTCACCTCACGAGGCATGAACCTTAGACTACGCACCAATGCACCATGGTCCAATTTTGATTTTCCATTTCTCCTAGGGCGTACAATTTGATCGCTCGTGTACTTCAGTAACGGTCAATTAAGAAATTACACAATAAAACAAATTTGAACAAGAAAATAGGATACTTGAACAAATTTTATGCTCATAACTGGTCCTCTGCCACTCCATTTTGCAGTTGGATTGGAGCCTTGTAGTGCACAACACCAAAGAGTCACAGCCTTGAATCTTCCAAACATGGGGCTTGGAGGCACCATCCCACCTGAGATGGGAAATCTCTCATTTCTGGTTTCCATCAACCTGAGTAACAACAGTGTTCAGGGCCATCTTCCCAGTGAACTTGCCAAGCTGCAAAGCTTGGAGAGTATGAATTTTGACACAACTTCAACGGAGAGATTCCTTCAGGTTGTGGAATGCTGCCAAGGCTTCAACACTTGCTGTTTGCTAACAACAGTCTCATAGACACTCTTCCATCATCTGCCTTCAACGTCCGGAAATTAGAAACATTGGTCCTGGAAGGAAATATTCCTGACGAGATTGGTATGTTAGACTTTTGTAAAATTTCTCTTCATGAAATTTTTATTTCTATAACGTAGGATCTATTTTTTATATGAATGCTAGCAACAAAACTGTATTAAAATTAACATACCATTATCCATTATGCTGATGTCTCGTAGCGAAGATGAGAATCCTCTTTACATTTTTGTTCCTGAACGCTTTTCTCTTTTCTCCTTCTTTTCTCTACTCTTCCCTTCTCACTGCCTTTCGTTTTCTCTCTGATGGTGGAGAGACCGACCGAAAAATTGTACGACTGTTATCCACTTTGAGTTATCTCTGATCAGGGAATTATCCCTCTTTTCTAATAACAATCATTTTTACGGTAACAATTATCTCTGAATAGAGATAACGGTTATCCTTTCCATAACAGTTATCTTTAAATAAGGATAACGGTTATCTTTTTCGCAACAGTTATCTTTAAATAAGGATAACTATTATCCTTCCCGTAGCAGTTATCTTTGAACAGGGAGAGTGGAGGGATTTTAAACCCGATGACCCAAATTACCATTATGCCTAACCGACCATCATATTAAGGCCTTTTATTTTGGGTCACACTTTAAATAACAAGGGCCACTCATGTTAATTAATTTAACAATCTCCCACTTGGCCCTTGTTATGATTTGATGAATCAATAACAAACAAGTGCGCACAATCCTTAAAGATCATCAAATCACAATATTTGATTAAATTAAAACGATTGGATCATGACGGTCACACATCTTTTAGCGACATGGTTCCTTCAATGTATCACATAATCATCATAATTCATAACAACCTTACTGAGGAACATTGAAACCTTAAATTGTCATTTCCATACATGCTATTAGTTATTTCACAAATTATAACTGTATACAACTGAACGGAGATAACAAAACACAAGCAAAACCATAGTTTTAAATGAATTCATGAGTGTCATAATAATATGAGTAGTACAAAATATTGGTTTTAGGAGAATGGGGACCTATCCAAAATGCCCATTCGAGCAACATGTTCAGTAAACGTTTTCGGCGGCAAACCTTTAGTTAATGGGTCCGCTATCATCAATTCAGTACCAATATACTCAATAGACACTCTTTGGTTTTACACTTCTTCCTTGACAGATAGGTATTTCAAATCCATATGTTTCGCACCTTTAGAATACCTATCATTCTTAGAGAAGAAAACGGCTGTGGAATTATCACAATAAATTCTTAACGGCTTTTCTATACTGTCGACCAAACCAAGCCTTAAGATAAAATTCCGCATTCATAATGCATGAATAGTAGCCTCAAAGCATGCTACAAATTCAGCCTCCATAGTGGAAGTAGCAATGATAGACTGCTTCCCACTTTTCCAAGAAACTGCTCCCCCAGCCAAGAGGAACATGTAGCCAAATGTAGATTTCCTTGAGTCTATACATCCAGTATAATCTGAATCCGAGTAGCCTACTATTTCAAGATGACTTGACCTTTTATAAGTAAGCATATGATTCTTGGTGCCTTGTAAGTACCTAAGTACTTTCTTTCCGGCCTTCCAATGGTCTATTCCAGGATTGCTTTGATATCAACCTAACATTTCGACAGCAAAACTAATGTCTGGCCGAGTACATGTTTGCGCATACACCAGACTTCCAACTAGTGATGCATAGGGAATTGATTCCATCGCTTTCCGTTCCAAATCATTCTTTGGACATTGCAATTCACTGAACTTGTCCTCTTTCTGAATTGGAACTGTTCCTGTTGAGCAATTTTCCATTCTGAATCTCTCTAATACTTTATTAATATAGCCTTTTTGAGACAATCCCAACAATCCTTGTGATTTATCACAGAATATCTCTATTCCTATCACATAGGATGCCTCATTCATATCTTTCATTTCAAAGGTTTCAGAGAGAAACTTCTTAACATTATGTAACAAACCCATGTCATTAGCAGCCAAAAGGATGTCATCGACATATAGGACCAATATAATGAACTTGCTCCCACTGACCTTCATGTAGACACACCGATCAACGGTGTTCTCTACAAAGCCATATGATGTGATGGCATCATTGAACTTAATGTACCATTGTCGGGAAGCTTGTTTCAGTCCATATATCGATTTCTTTAATTTACACACCAAATTTTCTTGCCCGGTGTTGATGAAACCTTTAGGTTGGTCCATATGCACTTCCTCTTCTAAGTCACCATTCAGAAAGGCGGTCTTTACATCCATTTGGTGGAGCTCTAGGTCATTTTGAGCCACCAAAGCCATAATGATTCTTAAGGAGTCTTTCTTAGAGACTGGAGAGAAAGTCTCCTTATAGTCAATACCATCCCTTTGAGTGAAACCTTTGGCAACAAGTTTGGCTTTATACCTTTCGATGTTACCTTTCGAGTTTCGCTTGGTCTTGAAGACCCACTTACAGCCAACTCGTTTTGATCCTTCAGGTAACTCTACTAGTTTCCAGACTTGATTTACATCCATCGATTTCATCTCTTCCTTCATGGCATTGAACCATTTTTCAGAATCATTGCATTCCATGGCTTATTGAAATGAGACTGGATCTTTATCAATGCTCAATTCCGATTCATGCTCAAGTGAGTAGACCACATAATCATTAGATACAGCTGGCCTTTTCTGTCTCACAGACCTCCGTAATGCCATTTCTTGTGGTATCACTTGTTCATTTGTGAATTGTACATTGTCACTTGGTTCATCTCTTATGTGTTCACTTTGCGTGTTTCGAGTATCAATTTGTTGCCCTCGCATGTCACGTGACTGTGATGCAATAAAAGGAACAACAATTTGAGTAGAAACACTGGGTGTGGGGATACTAATTTGAGTAGAAGTACTCACTGTGGATCTTTCATTTTGCAATTCTCTAATGTCCACCTTTCGTGATTCCCCACTCCCACTGAACTGGCCATTCTCAATGAACCGAGCATTACCAGACTCAACTATCCTAGTGCTATGGTTAGGGCAATAGAACCTATATCCTTTAGACTTTTCAGGATAGCCAATGAAGTGACCACTAATGGTCCTCGCATCAAGCTTTCCTTCATGTGGATTATATATCCGTACTTCTGCTGGACAACCCCAAACATGAAGGTGTCTCAAACTAGGTTTCCTTCCTGTCCATAACTCATAAGGAGTCTTAGGGACAGCTTTACTAGGAACCCTGTTTAGCAGATATGCAGCAGTTCTTAATGCATGCATCCATAAGGATAAAGGTACAGTACTGCAACTTAACATGCTCCTAACCATATCCATGAGTGTGCGATTCCGTCTTTCCGCTACACCATTTTGTTGTGGTGTACCAGGCATTGTGTACTGTGCACATATGCCTCGACTTTCAAGAAGTTTTACAAATGGACCAGGACATTGTCCACTTTCATTGAATTTTCCATAATATTCACCACCCCTGTCTAACTTAATCACTTTCACTTTTCTATCTAACTACCTTTCCACTTTATCAATAAACACCTCCAGGGTATTTACTGACTGGGACTTTTCATGCAGTAGATATAAGTAACAATACCGTGAGTAGTCATCTATGAACGTGATGAAATACTTTTCACCACCCCATGTGGGAATATCAAAGGGGCCACAAATATCGGTGTGTATCAATTCTAAAGGCTCATTACTTCTCATGGTTGGGTTCGTCGATGTGTGTCTTGTTTGTTTCCCTTTTATACAATCAACACACACATCCCAATCAGTAAAATCCAATTGAGGCAGGATATTACCTTTCACCAACCTTAATATCCTTTCTTTGGATATATGACCCAATCTTTGATGCCATAAGAAAGCAGAACAATCATCATGCACATTACGTTTGTTACCTATACCATGCTCAACAAGAAATAGAGAATCAACATACATAGCATCAAGATTAAAACGGTACAAATCATCAACCAAAGTACCAGATCCATAATAGTACGAATATCTATACAATGAGAATGCACTATTTCTAATCTTAAGATTAAATTCCACTTCATCCAACTTTGCAACAGAAACCAAATTTCTAGCACATTCAGGAACATAGAGACACTTTTCTAGATCCAGGTGGCACTTAGTGTCCAAGATCAATCTGTACGTCCCAATTCCTTCTATTCGTGCCTTCATTTTGTTCCCCATGTAGAGGAACTTTTCAGTTCCTGTTGTGGACTGGATTGAAAGGAATCCCTGCATAATATGTGACACATGAATAGTAGCTCTAGAGTCTAACCACCAAGTATTATTGGACACTTCAATTATGTTTGATTCAAAACATACTGATATACAGTACATACCTTTTTTTTCGAACCAAGCCTTCCTTTTGGGGCAATCCCTTTTGAAGTGACCCATCCTTTTACAGAAGAAGCATTTCTGATCCTTTTGGATCTGACCTCCAGCAACTTTCATAGAGGCTTTGTCCTTCTTCTTACTCTTCTGATGTGGTTTAGACCTGCTACCACTAGCATCATTACGAACAGTGAGATGAATGGAGTGATCCTTCATCTTCTTTAATCTCCCTTCCTCCTGAACTAACATGGCCTTAATTTCTTGAAAGTTCCATTTCTCTTTAATAGTGTTATAATTCACTTGGAACTGGCCAAATTTAGGAGGCAGTGAGTTGATGATGAATTGAACCAAAAAGGATTCACTCACATCCATACCCATCGTTCTCAACTTTGCTGCTAGATTAGCCATACTGGTCACATGATCATGAATAGGCCGTGACCAATCAAATTTCTTGGTCGTCAGCTCACTCATCAGGGTTCCTACAATGGATTTATCAGCTATGTCTGATTGAGAGTATTCCTTAATTCTCATCATAAATTCCCTTGCATTTTCCGTCTTGGGCATCGATGGCTTGACATTTTCAGCCATCGTCATTCGCATCAAATTCAAACTCAGCCTATTGGACCGTACCCAAGCCTCATGAAGAGACTTTTCAGATTCTGTACTGGTCCCGATAATGGCTGCAGGCTTTTCATCCGAAATGACCGCTGAGTCCAAGCCCAAAACACCCAAATGAAACTGAATATGCTCAGACCATTATGCATAGTTCAGTCCATTGAATTTGATCATTGCATTACCCAAGGCGAAAACATTATTGGAACCTGCAAACATGATCCAAATTTACACATTAATGCTTTGAGTGAACTCTAATGGATTCAGATACATGAATTACAAACTTTGACTACGTATTCAAGTTCACCTTTGGGTGATCCTCAAATACATAACTGCAATCAATAATGATGCTAATTTAAATATATTTTAATAGATCAATTAATTATACCAGAGTTAACATGAATGTTATCTTTGGATATGCAATCATGTTTACCCAGTATATCAATCAATCCCCTTTAGTGTCATTAATTATAGACAATGATCTATCTTTGAATGATCTCCTAGCCTCATAATTAACAATTGCAATTGTTCATGTATAGTATTAGCATCAAAATGAACAATTGAAATTCGCAATCAACATTCAAATTCTTTCAAGCCAGGCCACTTTGGTGACTAACAAGCTTTCAAAATTTGACTTTCCATTCTGTGGGAGTCGATACCGGCCAATACGCCGGCGGTGCACTATTCCAGTAGCCGGCTTACACCTTGCACCAGCAACCACCCATGGCACAACTGACAACCACTCACGGCACAAGGTCCAGTGGCTGGCGCACTGTTATGCGCCGACAAGCTCCAGCAGTGCAGGGTCCAACGGCCGGCACTCACTCCACGCCGGCAAGCCCCCGCCAGCACCGCAGAGTCTCATGGCCGGCGCTCACTTCATGCCGGCAAGCCCCCGCCGGCGCCGCAGAGTCCCAGGCTCACTGTCGGCGCTCATTCCACGCCGGCAAGCCCTGGTCAACCGGATTTCCGGCCATGCCAGAGGAGGCGGTCGTCGAGGGGCCTTCCGCCATGCCCAGTGGGCCGGTCTGGGTCCCGGCCAGACACCGTCGCCGTCCACCGCTCGGGCCCCGACACACCTGAAGCACGGCCCAGGTCTGGGTCCCGGCCAGATGCGGTCGGCGTCCACCGCTCGGGCCCCAGTACACCCCGGAAGCACGACGCGCCCACTGGCAGTCCCTTCGCCGGCGATCCGGGTCCTCGGCGACGTCTGGAACCGCGGTTCCCTCCGGGAGGCCGCTCTGCCATGCCCGGACCGATTCGGGTCCCGGCCAGACACGGACTCCCACAGCCGGCGTTCTTCTCCACTTTTTCGATGCCGGCCAATTTTCCTTTATCGTGCCGTTATCCGTTAGGCACCGAGAAGAAAAAAGGGAAAAGGAAAAAAAAAAAATTGCAGTATCTACATACCCGCTCTGATACCAATTGTTAGACTTTTCTAGAATTTCTCTTCATGAAATTCTTATTTCTATAATGCAGGATCTTTTCTTTATGTGAACACTAACAATAAAACTGTATTAAAATCAACATACCGTTATCCATTGTACTGATGTCCCATAGCGAAGATGAGAATCCTCTTTACGTTTTTGTTCCTGAATGCTTTTCTCTTTTCTCCTTCTTTTCTCCTACTCTTCCCTTCTCACTGCTTTTCGTTTTCTCTCTGATGGTGGAGAGACCGACCGAAAAACTGTACGACTGTTATCCACTTTGAATTATCTCTGATCAGGAAATTATCCCTCTTTTCTGATAACAATCATTTTTACGGTAACAATTATCTCTGAATAGGGATAATGGTTATCCTTTCCATAACAGTTATCTTTAAATAGGGATAACGGTTATCTTTTCCGCAACAGTTATCTTTAAATAAGGATAACCATTATCTTTCCCGTAGCAGTTATCTTTGAACAGAGAGAGTGGAGGGATTTTAAATCTGATGACCCAAATTACCATTATACCTAACCGACCATCATATTATGGCCTCTTATTTTGGGTCACACTTTAAATAACAAGGGCCACTCATGTTAATTAATTTAACATAGTAATCTTATAAACTTGCAAATTCTAAGCATGGGATATAACCGGTTTTCTGGTGTCATTCCTGCCAGAGTTTTCAACGTGTCTTCTCTTCAAGTCATTGATCTCCAGGACAATGAATTTTCTGGAAGCCTTCCGGTGGACATGTGCAATCAGCCTTCCCAACTCGAAGTGCTTGATCTAGGTTTCAATCAGTTTGATGGTCAAATTCTGCCTACATTTTATAAATGCACCGACCTCCAGGTTGCCAATCTTCGTAGCAACAGATTCACGGGAAGCATACCAAGAGAAATTGGCCACCTTCAAAAGTTGACAGAGTTATAACTCAGTAGCAATTACTTAACAGGTACCATCATTGACATATATGGAGAGATTGTTAGATGAATATGATCATGAAACCAATAAATGAAACTTTGACAAATCTGTTTTGCATTCTGTGAAATTGTTAATGTCCTATAAACTATTTAACAAACATGAAAAATTTCATAGATTAGGTCCATCACCAAGGGTGCAATTGCTGCTGTTAGAGGATCAAGTTTACCTTATGACTTTTTCTAAATATTCCAGGTGTTTTGGCAGGCAAAACTCCTGGAGAGATAGCACAATATTGTTAATCTTCAAAGGTGGACTTTACATGAAATATTTTCGTGTTGTAATAACTTCCGATGTCTACGCTTATTAATTGACCATGAAAATTCGCAGGAAACATACCAAGGCAGATTGGAAACTGCACCGCACTCAAGGTGATAGATATGCATAAAAACAAGTTGACAGGTACCGATACACTTCAGCCCAGAAGCCAAAAGTGGTGATCATAGTTTTACTTATAATAATGTATCGCTTGCAAATTGTTGGTGGTCATACATTCTACGAAAAGGAATATCATAGACATTAACTTTCTTGAACAAATATACCCAACAAATTAACTTGATTAGTGCAACCTGCTAGTCTGCTTTTTTACGTTTCTACTCTTATCTTAAAATTATTTAGGATCATTTTCCTTGGTTAGATTCAAAGGAGACTCACACTCAAGTGTTTGTGACACATTCATTGAGACCACATCAAGAAAACTAGGGCTCTATGCTTTATATCTTTGCCCCTCCACATTTTGCTTTTGGTTTTTATTTGTCTAAACTTTTGAAGTTAGACTATATCACATAATGGCTTGAAATCTTCTTATTTGCAGGTATAATTCCACATGAAATGGGTCAACTGCATAACCTTCAAGAACTGGACTTATCATTCAACAATGTTACAGGCTCCATTCCACAATCTCAAATTTCTCAATGTTGAAAAGATTGAATCTAGAATATAATCACCTCTCAGGCAGCCTTCCATCAAACTTTGGCCACTAGCTTCCAAACCTTGAGGAACTTTCCCTAGAGCAAAATGGACTCAGTGGACCAATCCCTGAGTCTATTGGCAATGCCTCTCAACTTGTTGTCCAAGACATATCCTCCAATTCATTCTCTAGATTCATACCTGATTCACTTGGAAACATAAGAAATCTCCAGAAGATCAATTAGCTAACAACATTCTGACCAGAAGATCCTCATCTCAAGAACTGAGCTTTCTCTCATCTTTGTCAAATTGCAGAAATTTGTCATGGCTAATACTCAGTGGAAATCCATTGAATGGTAGCATTCCAGCTTCCATTGGGAACCTATCCAATTCTCTTCAGTTCTTTTATGCTCGTGACAGCAGAATTAAAAGCAAACTTCCACAAGAATTTGGCAGCGTGAGCAACTTGATCGGATTAATCCTGCAGAACAATGAATTCACTGGAACTATTCTAAGTGAACTTGGAAGACTACAATATCTCCAAGATTTCTCTGTTGGAAACAACAAGTTGCAAGGACAAATCCCATATGAGTTATGTAAAATTTAAGGAGTCTGGGATTCTTGTTTCTATATCAAAATGAGCTTTCTGGGTCAATACGTGCTTGCTAGAGCAATCTTAAATCCCTACGAGGAATCTATATGGGCTATAACAGATTCACAGCAATACCTTCAACTTTCTGGAGGATGAGAAATATGGTGCTAATCAACCTGTCCTCAAATTCTCCCATCAGAGATTCAAAACTTGAAGGTGGTGACCACCATTGACTTTTCATTGAATCAACTATCCAGTGATCTCCCAAACAACATTGGCTACCTTAAAAATTTAGCTTTTTTGTCCTTGTCCCATAATAAACTGCATGGTTCCATTCCTCAGTCAATTGGTGACTTGGTGGGTCTAGAAACTTTGGACCTATTAAGTAATAATCTATCTGGGATTATCCCCAAGTCCTTGGAGAAACTCTAGTGTCTTAATTATCTTAATGTGTCTTTACAGAGAGAAATTCCTAGTGGAGGACCCTTCACAAACTTTTCCAAACAGTCATTTATGGACATCGAAGCATTGTGTCGTGCAACCAAATTGCAAAGGCCACTGTGCAGAAGTGGCAGTATCAGACATTTCAAGAAACATGATTTGTACAAAATCAGGTACATTGCTCCAGTAACTGCATTCACAATAATGGTAGTTGCCTTTGTTATTATCATCATTTGATGCCATAAAAGGAACACAAAGCTATTGCATGAAGGAGATTTTCTACCTCTCACAATCACAATATGGAGAAGAATTTCGTACCAAGACCTTGAACATGCAACAGATGAATTTAACAAAACCAACTTGATTGGAAATGGGAGTGTTGGCTTTATATACAAAGGGACCCTTCCAGATGCAATGCGCATTGCAGTAAAAGTGTTCAATGTTTAGCTGGAATGAGCATTCACAAGCTTTGATGTTGAGTGTCAAGTCCTGAGTAATCTTTGCCATAAAAATCTTGTCAAAATTGTCAGCAACTGTTACACTTTTGATTTCGAAGCATTGGTACTTGAATTTATGCCTAATGAGAACCTGGAGAAATGACTATATTCTCACAACTACTTTCTTGACACCCTGCAAAGGTTGAACCTTATGATAGATGTGGCATCAGCCCTAGAATATCTACATTATGATTATGACACACCTGTGGTACATTCTGATCTAAAGCCTAGTAATGTACTAATTGATGAGAACATGGTTGGCCATGTTGGCTATTTTGGCCTTGTGAAACTTCTATGTAAGGAGGATTCCTTTATCCAAACCATGACACTAGCTACCATTGGTTACATGGCACCAAGTATTTTTTCTTTTCTTTTTCATCTTTGTCAATGCTCTTATACAAGCATTTGCAATTCTCTCTTTCTCTATATGTATACATGCATATATACACCAGATGGTAATGGCATGTTGCTATAATATTATAATAATTTTTGAATGATAAAGTTAATGATGAAATTGGTAATGATGGTATTGATAATGGTGGAGTCAGCATGATGAATTTCCTATTGATGAACTTTCCTAATACATGTATTTTGCAAGTTCTGCCACTCCATTTTACAAGTCTCTTTTCATCTCTCTCTTAAGCTCACATTTCTCCCAAAACTTGTTTTTGATCAATTGATTGGAAATTTCTATCTTTCAAATGGATACACCAACATCATGTTGTTAAGAAAATGAATAAATAAAACTATCTATTTGTAGTAAGCAAAAAGTTCCTAATGCATACATTATCATATCTTCTAACAAATAAACAAATATGGTAAAGTATGGATCAGAAGGAATCATCTCAATAAGAGGTGATGTCTACAGCTATGGTGTTCTATTGATGGAAACTTTTACAAGAACAAAGCCTATTGATGAAATGTTTGTGAAAGAAAGGAGCTTGAAGCCTTGGGTGAAGGAATCCTTACACAGTGAAGTTACTCAAGTGATCAATACCAATTTGCTTAGGCTAGGGGAGGAACATTTTGGTAGCCAAGAAAAACTGTATACAATCCATCCTGAAGTTAGCTTTAGACTACTCTGCAGTTGTGCTGGAAGGGAAAGAATTTGCATCAAAGATGCTCATATTGCATTGAAGAAGATCAAGCAAATGTTTTGAAAAGAGATTGAGTGTTACTATATAATTGTTTGACACCCACTTATGTCTTCTTGAAAAATGACATATGAATGTATTTTGAAACATAGTTTAATACATTAAGTGACTTAATATCCTAGAAATATATGCGAGCCACAACGATAGAGACATGTTAAACAACTTGAGATTTGCTCAAAGGGATTTTTCATCGTTTAAAAACAAATATTAGTGCATTAAGATATTTGACTTGTGCCTTCCAAATGCATTGGCATAGTTCTTGGATATGTATGTATTGCTCATAGTTCTATACTTGTTGTGTAACTATTTTATTCCAATAAGGTACCTATGTTAGTCAAAAGGCTAAGTTTCAAGTGAGCAATGATTTTTTTTTTTTCAAAACCAAAAAAGTATATCAAAAGATATATTAATAGTATACATATAAGTTAAAAATTAGAATTCACTTTTTGTTCTTTTTATTCATCCTTTCTATAAAAAAAGATCTATTATTTGAATATTATTAAATCTGAATATACTTTTTTCATACTTAATCTCAATATTAACAAATATAAAATACAATACTATGCTTCAACATTAAATCCTAAATTTGTCGGGACAACATCGATAAGAAACATGAATTAGTACTAATATAAAAAAAAAATACAAAATTATTAACCAGACTATCACTTTAACTGATAAGTATATTTGATTATAAATTTATTATCAATTATCATTTATTTTTCTTATTCAAAGAAGTCTAAATTAATAATTTTTATCTTTTTAACAATTATTTTTATAATAACTATTTCATTAACATTTTACTCATATTAAACCTGAAAATAAAAATATAACTTAAAAGATATCATTATATAGACATATATTATCTTGACGCAATATTTAAATAAATAAAATAATAGTATTATTAATATTAATTATATATTTATAATTTTATAATTATATATTCATAATTTTATTTTTAATTAGAATACTATATAAAATTATTATAAATATATAACTAATAATTATAATAATATAATATAATAATTATTTTTAATACGTTATTTTTTATATTTTTTAAATTTTAACTAATTTAAATATCTTTTAATTTTAAAATTAAATTAAACTAATAATTTAATAAATTATGAATCTATCTATTAAATAATCTCATTAAATTTTAAAAATAGTCATCAATAAGTATGCAATTTGTTAAAACATTATAGACCTTATAATGAAATTGTGAGATATTTTATTTTCTTGTATTGAAATAAATAATTTATTTGGTATCAGTATCAAACTGCTCGCAAGCGTGTCATCCATCCCCTGTCCATGTGTTTAGAGTTGTAGGAATTTCAGCTGGCTTAAAAAATAGAGTGGAGGGGCAAACCAGCAAACAAAATTCAGTCTTGCACACTTGATACTGCTAGCAAGAAGCGAAACAACTACAGATGCTAGGACCGAAAGGAAGGTAAAAAAAAACGAAGTGCATTATTCCATGATATGTGCTGCTAACTACTGAGAAAAGGATCGGGCCTTTCTTTTGAGTGTTAATAATAATAATAATAAAAAATTGCTGTGGAAATTACAAAGTGACATATTTCATGAAAAAAGGGCCGGTTTTCGAAGGAATTGGGCCTATTTTATAGAATGGGTAATATAAAAGGCAAGGCCTTCTGGTGGGAAACGAAGGAAGAAGCTTGGGATTAGATTGAATTCGTCAAATACAACTTTCATGCACAACTCAAACCAACGTGAACGTAAGGCTAAGAGCATAAGAAAGTTAACAAGAAAACACACACACACAATCACACCGTAATATTCTATTTGATACAAAGTAAAAAGACTAAAAAAAAAATAAGGTTAAATAATGTTATATATAGAAGTAAAATTTAAATTAAATTGTATTTATTTATGTTTTACATTTAAATTAAAAAAATAACTATAAAAAAAATATTTGTATTTTACATTTGTCTCCGTCTCTCTCAAGGATTTCTTTTTTCAAATCGATTAATTCTTTTTCTCATGCAATGATAGTTTTACAGAATCAAATCCTTGCGAACTCTATCATGATTTCAATTTTCAGAAGATAAGGATCTAATTAATTGTGTTGTTGGTATGGTCAAGTTCATCTAATTAATGTTTCACAAAAAAGTAACTGTTAAAGCCTACTCCAATCAAGTCAGCCTCCGAAGAGGGCAACTGTGAGAGCTGTCCAGCAACTAGCTCCAAGAGCCGTAAGGTGACCAAGTCGAGCCAAGTAATGTTGTACCTTAAGTCAAATAACTTAGTGATTAAAACTTAAATTTGAAAATAAAATTAGAGTTTAAATCTGAATCTACAGAAAAAAAAATAATAATTATGATATAAAAGATGAAATATTAGATGTTTTAAAATTTAATAAACTTTTTGATAAATAAAATACACTTACTAAAATTAAATATAAAATAAACTTTTTAATATCATATAATTTTACTAAAAATAATTATATTCTTATATTATATAGTGAATTAGTCATAAAATAAATTTATATAAGAATATATTTTATAATTTTTAGAATATAAATTTGACTTTTTTTCAGAACTCCGTATATTTAAATTTACATTTAATCTTATCAAATATTTTGAAGAAAACTTGATATTAAGACTTTACAACAAAAAATCAAATTTCCTAATCACTAAATCACAGCAATTAATTGTATATATGTTTACACTTTACGTGTATCTAAATTTAAATAATGTGAATTCAATTTCACCTCACGAGGCATGAACTTGACACTATGCAACGAAGCACCAAGGTCCAGTTTTGATTTCCCATTTCTCGTAGAGCATAAAATTTGATTGAATCGTGTACTTCAGTACCTGTCAATCAAGAAATTACATAGGAAAACAAATTTGAACAAGAAACTAGGAGACAGATGTTTTGTCTCCTAGAAATAGAACTTAAACAAAATTGAATATCTCAATATTTCCTCTATAAATACCAAAACATTCTCCTGTTTTTCTAAGCAATCAAGCTCAATTTAGAAAAGAAAAGTTCACGGCGGGTTGGATGGATTCTTTTGCTATGGCCTTGCTAATGGGATGCATAATTGTTGTCTCTTTAGCAAATCCTATCTCTGACAATTTTACTGACATGTAAACACTCCTTTCCTTCTAAACACAAATATAGTGTTTACTAACTAGAATGGACTCAGAAATTTTAATTTTTAAAAAAATATCTTAATTTTAAGTTAGATAAATAAAAATATGATAATTTAAAAAATTATTTAATATTATTATTATATAAACTTTTTATTATGTAAAAAAACTTTTTAACATTTTTTAAATTTTATTTAAGAAATTATAATTTATCTCTTATAAAATTTTGAATTTAATAAAATTTTTATTGTTAAAGATATTTTTTATATTTTTATTATTAAATTTTTATTTTTAAAAAAATATTTTAAATTAAAAACCTCTAATAAATTTTTATACAGTATTTATAGTATTATATGTTATTTTTATAAATAATATTTTTATTAACGATAATTTCAAAACATTGTGAAACAATACTAGTTTCTTTTCCCTAAAACTAATTTCTCGCACGCACGTACATCGTATTTGCATAACGGCATAGAGTATACTATATCAAACACGTCACAAACCAAATAATGCGTATTAATTTCTTAAAACGGATCAATTTCTGGGTCTCTGGCTTCTTATCCGTCTAAAAGTCTTCATAAACCATTCATATTTCCACGTAACCACCACGTGCGGGACGATCAATCCAACCAAGAGCCCGCAGGCATACCCAATCACAACAGGTCTCCAACCAAATTCAAACGAAGTTCTCGTATCTTCATCTTCTTCGGGCCCTGACGGCGGCAAAGCCTCTGAATTTCTGAATTTCCTCGATAAAGGGTTCCCGCATAAGCCCGGGTTTCCCTCATACTAGCTGTTCTCAAATGTGTCAAACTGCGTCCCTTGCGGTATAGGCCCTGTCAGGTTGTTTTCAGACACGTTGAAGACTTCAAGGAAGTTCAGTTGCATTGCTGCCGAGGAATCTCCCCTGTGAGTTTGTTCCGAGAAAGGTCTAACTACTCGAGCTGCGTAAGATTCCCTAAGAATGTCGGAATGCTGCCACTGAGAACATTGTTAGACAGTTTCAGCGTATGAAGCCCGTAAAGGTTCTCAATGGATGCCGGAATCTTCCCCGTAAATACATTAGCCGAGAGGTCCATGGCGACGAGTAGTCTAAAATCTTGCCGTATTGTAATTTCATTCCTTTGTTATTTAACCAAAATTTGTACAAATTGTTATCCCAACGGTCGTTTGAGCCTCCCATTGACGGTCGGAAGGATGTATGCATGTAAGCTAATCGACTTACATCCACTATCTTCATCGCATTCCACTTGGAAAAAAAAAGCGTTGGCAATGGGCCTGAAAAATTGTTCTGAGAGAGGTCAACTACGTGCAACATGGGGAAACTGGATTCAGGATCACCGAGCATGCCATTGAACCAATTAAACCGTAGAACAAGAACTTTCAACTGCTGAAGTACTGTCAACCAAATAGGGAAAGCATAGCTTGTTTGGTTGTTTCCAAGATTTGAAATCTCTAACATTTTGCAATTTGCCAATGATCTTGGTACCTGTCCTTCTAATTGATTTTGTTACAGACTAAGCGTCTTCAAGTTGCAGGCACTTGAGCGGAATCCTACTGTGAAAATTATTGCCATCAAGAATCAGTACGTAAGTGTGGCACTTAAACCCTCCAAACATTGAGGAAGCACACCACACTGAGACTGTTGTTGGATAAATCAAGGTAAACAAGATAATTGAGTGTACAAAATTGTGATGGAATTTCACCTGTGAAATTATTTCCATTCGCATAGTACACCTTGATAGTTGGCCATGGTGTTGGAAGTGAACCTTGCAACCTGTTAGACTCGAGGGCTAGAACGTGAAGTTGAGTCAATGTAAAAACACGTGGAGGGTGTTCAAATCTCGCGAGGAAGTTTCTTGAAAGGTCCAAAATCTCCAGAGTGTGTCGACTGATGTTATATATCCATCTCGGTATTCGACCTTCAATTTGGTTGTCAGATAAGAACAGCACTCCCAAACGATCTTGATCGTGCAGGAAGAGTGGAAAGTGACCTAAATTGCACGATGCAAGTCCCAAAACAACAAACTTTTGATGAATAATGTTAGGGACGGATTTGGCGGGCATTGATAATATCTTGGATGACAAGTCCAGGCCGGTCAAGTTTTGGAGCTTCCAAAATCGGTCAACTCTATTATGCCACTCAAGTTATTATGAGCAAGATCAAGAAGTTGAAGACTACCCTGTTGGAAGATTGAGGCTGGAATCTGTCCCTGTAACATGTTGAATGATAGACTTAAAGCTGTCAGCTGGAACAATCTAGAGATTGAATACGGAATCACCCCTTGCAATTCATTGCTATCAAGCGACAAAACAGATAGTTGAGTCATCCTTAAAAGCCAAGATGGGATTTGAACAAATATTTGACAGTGGAGCAGATCTAATATCTTAAGTTGGGTAAGATTGGCAATATGGGGAGGAATCTCGCTATTAAGCCGAACATTCTTAAAGCTCAGAAGAGTGAGTTTGCGCTGCCTACCAAGCCATGACAGGGAAGAAGCATTCGGAACTTCAAAAGGATCTCCATCGAGGCCAAAGTGATGAGATATTCAAATGAAGCGGGAAATTTTCCAAAAAAGTTGCTGCCTAGAGTATCAAAAAATTGCAATGAACGGAGGTTTCCAAATGAGACTGGTAGCTCTCCCTTGAAACTTGTTGCTGACAGATCCAAGGCCAGAAGTGGACTAGTTGAGTTAAATTCAGGTAAATAATCCTCAGATCCGAATTGCCTGCCACAAGAAGAACTAGTAGATTTGGCAGTTGGAAAACAGCAGGAGGAAATTCACCGTTCAACCGACAACCTTGTAAATGAAGTGATATTAAAGAGGATAAATTGGCCAAGGAAACAGGCACAATAGATGGAATGTATATGCCATCGAGATGAAGAACCTCTAGGCTAGTCAGGTTCTGCAATAACATTTGAAAATCCAGCATGTTAAGCATTAATTGATCAGCGGAAGAGAAATTAAGGGATAAATCAAGAGAAACCAACTTTGACAATTTTGAAATATGGGATTGGACCAGAAAATGCAGACTAGGAAAGGTTAAGATAGATTAGCTTGGAAAGGTGGCCTAAACTTGATGGTATTTGCGACTGATTAAAATCGTTGTCAGCAAGACTGAGCCTACGGAGGTGAATAAGACGGAAGAGGCTACTGTTGGAGTTGATGGAACCTTGGAGATAGCTGCTACTAAGGTCCAAACCGATCACATGACCAGTCACACTGGACGCCATCCCAGGTGCAGCAATCACCATGTCCGCCTTGGAGATTCCGAGATTCGATCTTTGCATGCGCCCAAGGATTGCCGGAGGCAGAGCTGCTTATTATGAAGCTTTGTTTGGACTGCAGGAGGGAAAGGCGGTCATGAGCCTGGCAGAGTGGATGACTCAGAAAAGAGGCGGCTGAAGTAAGAGAAACATTATGAAGAAATGAAGACAAGAAGAGCAAAAAGCTTAAGATAATTGTCATGGAGAGAATAAAGGCGACTTCATGTTGCTTTTAGCTGATCTATTTTTTGCACTGCTGCTTGTTGACAAGGGTGGGGATTGATTGCAATTTATAGGTCTTCTATGAGAAATATAGAAATATAGGTCAGTCAAGAGACTCCAGACTTAAATTCTAGTGGGAACAAAGTTAAATTTTTATGAAAAAAAACACAAAAGAATAAAAAAATATGTTTGATAGGTAAAATGAAGAGAAGAAGCATTTATGTATAAAAGAGAACAAGAAAAATTTAACAAAATATTCTTATTAGATTATTTTTATTATTTTTTAATTAAAGATCTTTAATTTTATAGATAATTTTAATATTATATAATATTTAACTTATACAATCAGCATTTAATTCAAATATAATAAAATTAAAGAAACCAATTAACTGAACAAAAATCAGCATCCCCAAGACCTTATTACTTGCAAACCAAGGCATTAACGTGGACGGTAAGTCAGTCTGTAAATTGCCATTAGCAATAGAAATTATTTAGATAATTAGAAAAAATATATAAAAATTAATTTAAATATTTAATAAAAACATTGTTATATATTATGTTTTGTTATTTTATTTTAAAAAATAAATGAAAAAAAATTAATAGTAATATCTTTGCAATTTTCTTTGTTATTTTTCAATTTATTTTTCTTTCATCATAGGACAGGATGATAATGACTCTGTCATCTAACTATCATTATTTTTGTAAAATGACATATACAAATATTTATAATGGCTACACATTATGGGTGAAAATTATATCGATGAGTAAAAAAGATTTGTAAACAAATTAATTCAAATATTTGATAGGAACATTAACATATATTAGATTTCTTTATTTTAGGTAAAAATATTAATGATAATATCCTTATAATTTTTAAAAAATTAATTTTAAAATTCTAAGTAAAATAGCCATTCTAAAAACTTTTAGAAGAAATAAAAAAAAATCTTTTGGTGTTTTTAGTGTATTAGAAGATATTTGAAATGTTGTTTAATTTAATGGAAAAGAACATATCAAAGTGTACAGCCCACTGAGAAGAAGCCTAAGTAGTAAGAGTCAGTTCTAGACACTAAGACTAGATCTCCTTTTAAAACCCCCTAATAAAAATGATGAAGTGACTTTAAGTTTGATTTTGTTAAAAAATTAGTTAAGATATTATTCTACTTAATTGACCTCTAGTCAAAATAGTGAACTGTGCAAGTTTTTTTTATTAAAATATTTTATTTTTGTGAATAAAAAATTATATATAATTATCTTTATTTATTAGATCACTTATATATGTGTATCTAAATTTTATTTTAATAATATTTTATATATTATTTAATAATATAAATAAAATAGATAGTATTTTTTATTAATTTATATATTAACCTTATTCTATCATTAAATTACTCATCGTTATGACAAGTAACATTGGAAATAATTATAGGTAAAATAGATCCAATTCCATGCATGCAGTTAGGTAGGCATTCTAACTCAACTTTCATCTAGACCCTAAAAAAAAAGTAATTATATATAATATATGTTGATTAAAAATATTTTAAATGATTAAATTTAAATATTTTAAACAAAAAAAATTGTAAAATGTTTTATAATATATATATATAATTTTAGTAATTAGATTAAAAGTTTAAATAATATTTATAATTTAAATAAAATTTAACATTTAATAATAATTTAAATAAAATTTTGATATTAAGTTATAATTTTTGACATTTAATGTCAAAATCAATGCAATATAAACCAAATTGATTTTTCTAAAATTTTTGTCTATTTTCACCCATTTTTCTACATTTGACTACTTTTTATTTGATTTAAATATTGTCTAATTTGTTAAATTAAATTTTAATGATAATCTAATGAGTTATGAATTGATCAATGAGTAGGCAATTTGTTGAGACATCATTGGCCCTCTAATGCAAATTATGAGACATTTTGTCTTCTTGCATTAAAATAAATAATTTATTTGGTATCAGGTGTCAAACTGCTTAACCACATTATGAAATTATGTAAAATGGTCATTATGCAACATTTGCATAATATGATCCCTATATATCAAACAATCAATTCATATTTATGTTGAGTACATGAATCACATAAACTATCTTTTTGTTTTTCTTTATTATATTTAATATTGGATTAACTTGACTATCCTTGAATGCCCTTTCTAGAGAAACTATGATCCACTAAATTGTTTGTAGCATTGAATACTCTTGGAAAAACAATGCCAAGGTAGATTATAGACTTCACTTGGGTACAACTCAGTTCCTTTCTTTTCTTGATGAAAGTCTGGGTCCTTAAGTTGTCCAAATTATTTGATGCTTTTTTGATTTGCATGGTCCAATATCACGTATATATGCATGGTTAGGATCTTACTCATTGATGCATGATTAAAGACGACTATGCTTCTGCCATTTTCTCTCAATAAATATCTTTAATTAGTTCATTTCAGTCAGAAGAATTATGAATGAATCCCTTGCTCAACTCTTTTTACCTTTTTGTAGATAAAAGAATGCATTAAGAGGCATATGGGTGGTTATGATACTCTTTAAATGCTATTTA
This sequence comes from Rhizophora apiculata, assembly GCA_037832385.1. Classification (NCBI taxonomy): domain Eukaryota; kingdom Viridiplantae; phylum Streptophyta; class Magnoliopsida; order Malpighiales; family Rhizophoraceae; genus Rhizophora; species Rhizophora apiculata. Next base: position 3,359,718 of record CM075435.1, on the reverse strand, counting down.
TTAACTAAAGTTCTTCGGTTTTCAAGCAGTACATGGTTAAGTTTTTAGATAGGTCAAAGCATTTTAAAGAATTATAGACCAGGATTCTACATTTTCATCTATGCACTTTTATCATTTGGTCAGATCTATTTGATCTTATTTGACACTTTATATGCATACTGGTGCACAACTTTTAAATCTTCTCATTTGAGAATCTCATTAGTGCCTTTTTTTGGGACTTGCTTATGATTCATTCATAGAATTTAAAGTGTTCTCTCTCCTCTTATGATTGCAAAGAGAATAATTGTAAAATAAAAGGCTAACCGCTTCACAATTTAGAATATCATAATAAAACCAAAGCAGAAAAAAGGGGGAGAAATTTTAAAATTGTTGATATGTCTACAATTTAAGGCTTATTTCATATTTCTTGCTTCAGGTAATTGTTACATTGGAGAACTCTTATTGGCTGATCATTTCTAGTCGTCGTGTAGCCAAATGGTTGCATGATGCCATGCAAGATTCTATTTTGAGAGCTCTAATGGTATTTTTCCACGTTAATCCAACTAGAAAGATCATTGATAGGTTTGCAAAAGATTTTAGATGAAATAGATCCTAATGTTGTAAGTTTTGCAAATGTGTTCCTTAACTATGTTTGGTAGCTCTTTTCAACTTTTGTGTTGATAGAAGCTGTGAGCTCAATATCCCTAGGGCCATAATGCCACTCCTTACCTTGTTTTATGGAGCTATTTGCATTATCAAGTATGCTAAAGTATCTGAATATTTTATACATGACACTTGCTATGACCATATAAGCTCGTAAATTTTTAAGTTGGATAATCTAGCATGGCAGGTTAGGATTGCTTCATCTGGTTTGCATTTCTATTGACAGGAAATTTTCTAAATATATTTATGTGAATTATATCATCTTGCCATTGCTAAGAAATCTTTGGTTGTATCATAATTTAGAAAGATTGATCAAAATTTAATTTCTATAAATCACTGAGCTTTTAGTTATGCCACCTTGCATTCTTGATAATCTTTGGTTTGTGTTCAAAGATATTAATTATCATAATCCTTATGCATAATACATCTTATGAAGTGAAATGTCTAGATTCCATTAGTAGGTCCCCCATTTATGCATAATCTAGAGAAGCCCTAAATGGTTTGTCAAGTATTCATGCATACAAGTCATATAACTACATGGCAAACATCAATGGAAATTCTATGGAAGATAGCATCATGTTAAGTTGGTGGTTAATGTCTTAAGAGAGAGTTAAACTCTAAGAGCCTTTAGTTCATTATTTGGGTTTTTGTTAATTAAGCTTTAGAAGAGTTTTTTATTTTTTCGTATTCTCTACTTTAGTAATATTTGCTTTCACTTTTGCCAATGGATGTAGGTCAAATTGATTGAACTATATAAATTTGGTGTCCCTTGTCTTTAGTTATTCTTTATTTTGTTTTATTTTATTTTCTATTATTATCTTTAAAGGTTATAACTTTGAGTTTATCTCTGAACAAACTAGTGTTAGAGGCTTATTCACTTGGAAAATAGTCATAATAATAATAACTAAATATTATTTTAAGAAGTTTCATCATAGTATTAACTTTGGAATGTGGCAACATAAGATAGAGGCCATGCTGGTTTAAGATGACATCAACATAGCACTGTTAGGTAAGGAGAAAAAGCTAGAGAAGATGTCAGATGAAGAATATATTGGTTTTGACAAAAAGGTAAGATTAGGTATTACTTTAAATCTTTTTGATAAGATTTTAAGAGAAGTAGCTATTAAGGTAATTGTTGAAGATTTGTAAGAGAAATTAAAGGCTTTGTATATGAAAAAAAAATGGAGAATATGTTTTATTTAAAATAAAGTTTGTATATGCTTTGTATGCTTGAAAAATTACTTATATTTTTGCATCTTGATAAATTTAATTCTTTACTTATGAATTTGAGAAATATAATATTCATATTGAGGATGAGGATCAAATCCCATTATTATTGTATTCTCTTCCCTAGTTATTTAAGCATTTCAAAGAAATAATATTTTATAGTAAAGAGACTATTTCTTATAAAGAAATAAGTTTATTTTAAAGTCAAAAGACCAAATTGATAGGTATATAACTAGGGAGAGTAGTAATGATTAAGCTGATAGTTTGGTGGTTTAGGGTAGATCAAATAAAAGGGATATAGAAAGTAAGGAATTTAAATATAGATTTAAATCCAAACATAGAATTTTGGTGTGTAATTATTATAAAATAAAAGGGCACATCAAAGCTAATTACTTTAAATTAAAAGATAAAGAAAAAAGTTAAGGACAAGCATAAGTATAAAAGTAATAAGTTAGCTCTTACTAATGTTGTAGAAGATGAGAGTGAATAAACTACTTTCTCTGCTAATGATAAATTAGAATATACTAATAAATGGATATTAGATTCTAATTGCACATACCATCTGTGTCCTAATAAGAATTGGTTTTCCACCTATGAATCTATTAAAGGTGGAGTTATTAAGATGGGTAATAATACAGTTTGTAAAATTATTAGGATTGGTATGGTTACAATCAAGGCTCATGATGGTATTATGAAAACACTCATATAGGTTAGACATGCTTTAGAATTGAAGAAAAATCTCATCTCTTTAGAAACACTTAAGGCTCTCAATTACAAGTACATAAGTAAAGATGAAGTTCTAAAAGTGAGTAAAGGTGCTCTTATTGATATGAAAGTTTGTAGGTCTAGAAATTTATATATTTTGTAAGGATCTATAATTACGAGTACTATTGTAATCTTTACATCATATAATTCAAAGGTAGATATTACAAAGTTATGACATATGCAGTTGGAGTATATAAGTGAGAAGGGTCTATCTATGTTGAACAAAAGAGGCTTTTAGTGTGGATAATATACTAAAAAGTCAAACTTCTGCAAGCATTGCATCTTTGGGAAGTAAAAACGTGTTAGTTTCAAGTCTTTAGCAATTCATAAAACAAAAGACACTTTGGATTATATTCATGAGTTTGGATTATATTTATTCAAGAAATTAAAAGCCTTGGTTAAGAAGCAAATAAGGAAGTAGATTAAGTAGCTCAGAATAAACAATGACTTAGAATTTTGTGAATGTAAATTTAATAAATTTTGTGAAAATGAAGGGTTATTCATCATTGCACAATCAAGATGACTCCTTAGTAGAATAGTATTGCTAAATGCATGAACTAAACATTTTTGGAGAGAGCTCACCATATGATTTCCAATGCTAGTTTGACAAAAAACTTTTAAGTAAAGGTAACTTTACAACTTGTTATATTATTAATTATGCATCTTTAATATTTATAAAATTTAAGATTTCGGAGCAAATATGGTCAAGTACTCTTACTAATTACTCTAATTTAAAGATATTTTGTTGTTTTACATATATTCATGTTAGTGATGGGAAATTGGAATCTAAAGCTAAAAAGTGCATTTTTCTTAAGCATGCATCTGAAGTGAAGGAATATTGTTTATGGTGTCTTGATCCACCAAAATTTATGATTAGTAAAGATGTTACATTTGATAAATCTTCTATGTTACATTTAAAAGGAGTGTCTTCTAGTCCTTCTAATGCAAATAAAGGTAACAATGCACACAAGCAAGTAAAGTTTGAAGTTATGAATCAGGATGACACATAGTAGAGATCTCACATCTAGTCAGATTCATCAGATATTATAGATTCTTTTGAAGATAGAGAAAAGGATCATTCTATAGCCAAAGATATACCAAGAAGAGTGATTTGATTGCCATAGAGATATAATGACTATGTTGATTATATTTTTTTAGTTGCACAAGAAACTAGTGAAGATGATGAAATATTTACATATTCATAAGCAATTTTAGGTGTTGACTCATTTAAGTGATTGGTTGCGATGAATAAAGAAATAAAATCTCTCCACAAGAATGACACATGGGTTCTTGTGAAGTTGCCTTCAGAAAAGGCAATCAATGGCTACAAATGAGTCTTCAAAAAGAAAGAAGGTATACTAAGAGTTGAAGATGCAAGATATAAGGTACGTTTGGTTGTGAAGGGCTTTAGTTAGGTACAAGGTGTTGATATTACTAATGTTATCTCACCAATTGTTAAACATAGTTTTATACGTGTCTTACTTGCTTTGGTGGCCATGTATAATTTGGAGTTAGAGCAACTTGATGTTAAGACAACTTTATTACATGGTGAGCTTAAAGAACAAATATATATGAGGTAACTCCAAGGTTTTGAAGTTGAAGGTAAAGAAGACCATGTTTGCTTGTTGAAGAAATTCTCATATAAGTTGAAGTAGTTTCTAAGACAATAGTATATAAGGTTCAATTCTTTTATGTTGAGTCATGGTTATTCCAAGAGCATGTATCATAATTATATTTACTTATGGAAGTAAGATGATAACTTGTTCATTTATTTATTACTTTATGTCAATGACATACTTATTGCTGTCAAAAATTCATCAAAAATTCATGCTTTAAAAGCATTTATGAATGATGAATTCAATATGAAAGATGTAAAAGTAATAAAGAAGATTTTTGGTATAAAAATTAGATAAGGATGAATTTTGTTGAAAAAAAATTGTATTATAAACACAATAATTATAAAAAGAATGTTTCAACCATTATACAAGCAATATATGCATTCTCTTATTTATAAAATAATATAATTTTTTTTAATAATACTACCATGTAATAACAAGCCAAGAAAATGAGGTAGTTACAAAAAAAAAAAAGAAAAAATAACAATATAATACCTTCCTTTTTTTTAACTTTAATTATTTATAATAATATTCTTTTATTAAAATTTAATATGTCACATATGTCTACTGGGTAACTCTTTAAATTTCAACTATTAGGTTTATTCAATTTGTTTTAAATTTTTTCTTGTATTTTTCTTGTTTGTCACCAAAATATAGTATGTCAGGTAAAAGAAAGTTGTACAAGAAAATTCCCCATTGTCAATTCAAGACTAATTAAGATATGAAATACTCACCAACTTTACTTAGTTGAATAAAGGTGATTTATTTTCTCTAAAAAATTTTTTTTAAAAAAATGTGATGTTTATGACTTCTTAATTCTAATGAAATGAGTTTTTCTTGACTCATAAATATTAAGGCAACATACTATATTTTTCAAAATTTTATTTGATTGTTTAGTTAAAATAAATAAATATATTTAAAAATCTTAATTTATTAAAAAAAGGTATGAATTTAATTTTTTAAAATATTAAATATTTTCTTTTTTCTAATAAGAAAATGGCAAATCAAATATACAAGTAAAAAAAAAAAAAAAGGTTCAATGCTTAATCTTCCACACTATGAAAGTCTAAAAAATAATCAAATATATGAAGTCTTATTATTGTTGTCACAAATTTCATAATTATGGGTAAATAAAAAGAAATTAATGTTATGAGTTAATGATTTTTCCATGCTCCAACAAAAAATCTTAGTTAGAAGTAAGCTTGGTGAGAATTAGAAAACTAAAATTGTGCGGTTCAAGTTAAGAGAAATTGAAAGGATATCAACAAGTAATAGAAGAGCCACCCAAATTCAAAAGTTTGGCAACAAAATAACTTCTTATTTCCTCAAGTCATACCACTACAACTTCAAAGCATACTTGACTTTGATATGTTAAAATAATAGTTTGATTTTATCAAAGTCTTTTGGAGTTATACCTACGTATTGATACCAAGCACAAATATTTGAACTTGGACCAAAGAGATATATAATTATGGTTGTGTGTTAATGTGAAGAAATTACAACATTTATTTTTGTAATTGAATATTATTGTTAAAGTAAATATAAAATTTGACAAAATTTATAATATTTATTAAAATTTTCATTTATCAACTTTAAGTTTTAAAATAAATTTGAAATTTAATAATATTAAATTTTGATTTATTTATTTTATTTATACTTATTACTCAGTATTTAATATTTATTTTATTTTTAATTTATTTAAATTATCTTAATAGTAGGAATGTAGTACCTTTATTAAACTTTTAAGTGAATTTATGATTTTAATGGTTATTTGACAATTATAATAGCCCCAAAACATTTCAAGACAATAACTCTTCTTTGGTTAATTGTAAAAAAAAAAAAAGAAAACAAAAAAAAAAGAATATTAACTGTTAAAGCCTACTCCAATTAAGTCAGCCTCCGAAGAGGGTAAATGTTAGTGACAGAGCTGTCCAACAACCAGCCCCAAGAGCCGTAAGCTGGCCAAGTCGAGCCAAGTGATGTTGTACCTTAAGTCAAATAATTTAGTAATAAGAACTTGCATTTTAAAATAAATGGGAGTTTAAGTCTAAATCTACATAAAACAAGAAAAAGAAAAACAAAATAATTATAATACCAAAGGTGAAATATTATATATTTTAAAATTTAATGAATTTTTTGATAAATAAAATACATCAAAGAAAATTAAATATAAAATGAGCTCTTTAATATTCTTTTTAGTCCATGAGATGTCTTGCCAAGCGATGCTCTCGACATTGTGAATAACTCTCTTCTTCTCATATATAATCCTCTTCCATCTCAAATTGGAATGAATTTAACACAATAACGCTGAGAAACTTTACCAATCCAATTTTGACACCAAAAAATAATTGCAAGCATACGTATGGAGTCCACCATATATGCATGTGTCACGGGCCTATGGATTTATCACGTTCTACCTGTACAGCCTTGAGAATACTTCCCAAGCAGTCTTCTTACACTCAACTCATAAGAACTTTTTTGAAGATTAATTTTAGAAGTATATTTCACTTGAAAAGTGAGTGTGTACAAATGAGGGGTAGAAGGTCTCCTTTTATACAAGTTTTGGACAAGTCATAACCATTAGATCCCTCCTTGATCTAATGGTGGATATTACATCCCTTCAACTTCCTACCTACCTGCATTTATTATATTGCCTACTTCCAATGTATTTCCCTTCCTTAGGAAGTGTTTACATTCAATGTATTATCCTTCCCTAGGAGGCGTCTAGATTCAACGTATTGTTCATCCCTAGGTAAGGACCGTGATATTCTCCCTTACCTAATCAAGCGATGCCCTCATCGCTTCTTCAGCGTGGTAGGTGTCAATCTCTTTCTTGAACTGCCAAAGTGCTTCAGCAGGTTCCTAACTAGCTTCACTTTCCAAAAGACCCTTCCATCGAATAAAGTATTCACGTCTCGGCATACAATACCGCTTTCGTATGACCTGATCTACCACTATGGATTTGACTTCTCGACCATATGAAGTTTTTGCTCCAAGTGGTGCTTGCTGCGACTCCCCTCGATTTGGATCTCCCCTATCTTCATGGTAAGGTTCAAGCATACTCACATGGAAAACTAGATGTATCTTTAATTTTGGTGGTAGCTCCAGCTTGTATGCAACTTTCCCGACCCGTTGTATCACTCGAAATGGCCCTTCGTAGCGACAAATTAGACCCTTGTGAACATCCTTGTACCGAAGAATGGTGTGTAGTTTGGCTAACACCAAGTCCCCGACTTGGAACTCCACATGTTGTCGCTTTTTGTCGGCCCACTTCTTCATGCGTTTGGAGGCTTTACGAAGACATGCCCTTGCTAAATCTGCTCATTCCTGCCAATCCTTGGCAAACTTATATGTAGGTGGGCTATTCCCTTGATAGCCCGATGCAACCGCACTTAGAGTTTGTGGTTGTTGGCCATTCATGATCTCAAATGGACTCTGGTCAGTAGACTCACTTCGTTGCAAGTTGTAGGAGAATTGGACTACGTCGATCAACTTTGTCCAACTCGTTTGCATTGTGCTCACATAGTACTGAAGATAAATCTCCAAGAGTGCATTGATCTGCTCGGTTTGACCGTCATTTTGGGGGTGTAAGCTTGTAGAGAGATTTAACTTCGACTCTAGCAGTTTGAACAATTTAGACCAGAAATGCCCTGTGAATCGAGGGTCGCGATCACTTACAATTGTTTGTGGGACTCCCTAATACTTTACCACATGCTTCATGAATAACTTGGCTGCCTCTTCTGCTGGGCAATCCTTTGTTGCTGGTACAAATGTTGCATACTTGGGGAATCTATCCACCACGACCATAAGAGTCCGACATCCTTCAAACTTAGGTAGGTTTACTTTGAAGTCCATGGAAACACTCTCCCATGGACGAGTTGGGATGGGAAATGGCTTTAGTAGTCTTGGTGATGAACGTTGTTCAATTTTATCTTGTTGGCAAACAAGATAGGTCTTTATATAGGCTTCAACGTTATCCTGCATTTGAGGCCAGTAGTATTGATCTTCGACAAGGGCTAAGGTGCAGTGGATCCCTGGATGACCTTCCCACTTCGAATCATGGCACTCACGCAACACTTCTTTCCTCAACTTTCCGCGGAGTGGCACATATAGTCGTTGCCCTCTTGTGCATATCTAATGAGGGCTTGAGCCTTCTGATCATATTTAAGCCCTTCCTTGATGTGGTCGATCCATGGATAGCTAGCTCGACTCACTGTGTTTGCTAGCCCCATCTTTCGGCTAAGAGCATCAACTACGGAGTTAGCCTTCTCTGGCTCGTACTCCATCACATAGTCAAACTCTGCTAGGAAATCTTGCCATTGAGCTTGCTTCAGACTCAGCTTCCTTTGGTCTGAAAATAACTTATGGCCATGTTGTTTGTCCTTGCAACGAACTTAGACCCTAGGAGATAATGCCTCCACATCCTTAGGCAACAGACCACTGTAGTCATTTCCTTCTCTTGAACGGTATACCGTCGCTCGGTATCGTTCAACTTCTGTGACTCATATGCCACTGGATGTCCTTCTTGCATAAGAATACCACCAATAGCAAAATCTGATGCATCAGTCTCTAATTCAAAAGGCTTGGTGTGATCGGGCAACATCAGCATTAGCTCTTTGGTCATGGCTTGCTTCAACTAATCAAACGCCTTCTAGCATTGATCTGTCCATTCCCATTATTTCTCCTTCTTCAGCATGTTTGTGAGTGGCACAGTGATGTTTGAGTAGTTCTGAAATGAAATGCCGATAATAGTTGGTGAGACCAAGGAATGATCTCAACTTTGTCACTTTTGTCAGTAGCTCCCATTTAACGATGGCTTGGATCTTTGCTGTCTCCATTTGTACTTGTCCTCCCCCGACAATGTGCCCTAAAAATGGCACTTCCTTTTGGGCAAAGGCACACTTCTCGCAGTTGATGTATAAGTCATTCTTGTGCAAGACTTGGAAAACCTGTCTAAGGTGCTCGATATGCTCCTCAAGTATCTGGCTATATATCACAATATCGTCAAGGTAAACCACTACAAACTGATCTAGGAATGGGTGCAATACCTTGTTCTTAAGAGTGTAGAATGTGGCTGGAGCATTGGTTAGGTCGAATGGCATGATGAGGAACTCGTACGAGCCATAACGAGTCACATAGGCTATCTTTGACTTGTCCCCTTTGGTAATCCAAACTTAATAGTAACCTAAATGGAGATTAAGCTTGGTGAACCACTGTGCACCTCTAAGTTGATCGAAGAGATCCGCAATGAGTGAGATCGGGTACTTGTTCTTGATGGTTAACTTGTTTAACGCCCAATAATCTATACACATCCGGAGTGACTTGTCATGCTTCTTCTGGAATAGGATAGGCGCACCAAACGAAGCCTTAGATGGCCGAATGTACCCTGCATTAAGTAGCTCCTTCAGTTGTTTCCTCAATTCTTCCAATTCAGGGGGTGCCATGTGATATGGCGCTATGGCAGGTGATCGAGCATCAGGCACTAGCTCAATCTAATGATCCACTTCTCTACGAGGTGGAAGCTTCTTAGGCAACTTGGGAGGCATCATGTCCTTGAATGAATCGAGGACTTGGTTCACTTATGTTGGGACTTCACTCCCTTTGCTCTTGTTGTCCTCGGTTTTCAAGGTTGTTAGGATGGTCACTTCACCTTTCTTTGCTCCCTTGTTGAGTTGGATTGCCGAAATCATCTTTCGATTACGGTCTGACTTACGATGAATTGGAATCATGCATTGGCACTGCTTGTCCAGCACACAAAGACACTCGGTAAAGGACAATATTATCGTATGGATCCTGTCCAGAAATTTCAACCCAATGACAAAGTCATAATTATTAAGAGGAATTACCTTAAGGGTCTCTTAACTTCTCCATTGCCCAATCTGTAACTCCATATCCCTAACAACCCCAACAGTAGGGACTTCCTGAGAGTTGACAGTCTTAAGCCACCCGGCTCCTTTCTCAACTCGAAGGTTAAGTTTCTTGGTAGCTTCTTCCGATATGAAGAGATCGGATGCCTCAGTATCCACAAGCGCACTCATCATGGTTTCTTCGATCTTTACATCTGCAAACATAAGTCCTTTTGGCTCATTTACCTTCTTGGACTTGATTGAATTGAGGATCTATATCGAACCTAATCGTGGCTCCTCTTTTAGCTCATCTTCTTTGCAGTGAGCAACCAACTTGGCCTTGTTCAGGCAATCTCGCGCCATATGTGGACCATCATAGAAATAACACTTGTAAGTACGTACCTTCCTGTGACCTCTATTACTGGAGTCTGCATGAGCCATTAAAGGACTAGCTAGCAGTCTACCTCCATTCGGGCGATTGAATCTGCCTCGGTCTCCCCCACCATTAGCCTTATCCTTTAGACGAGGGTCTGACTGAGAGGTGGAAGGTGTCCTGTACTCTACGAGAGATTCAGCCACCATAATGGCCATTGTAAGGTCTCCCACTTGGAATTGCTTCAACTCTTGTGTGGTCCACAGCTTGAGACCACTCATGAACTAGTGGTACACCTCTGTCTCATTCATAGAAGGGATTTGGAGCAGCAACTCCAAAAATTGCTTCACATAATTGCGTATTGCACCCCTCTGCATAAGGCGCTTTAGCTCATCATGAGTTTCTTCCTCCGCATATGCGGGATAGTAGTTCCGTCGAAACTCTTTGATGAACCTGTCCTAGGTTGTGATAGAATCTCCACACCTATCGTCTGACTGACAACGCCACCATAACAAAGCATTATTAGCTAAGTATATAGATGTAGTATTTACCCGTAATTGGCTGTTGTTGATCCCCATGGCTTGGAAGTATTGTTCCATGTACCATAGGAAGTTGTCCACGTCCTTGGCCACTTGAGAACCCCTGAACTCCTTTAGTTTAGGTGTGTTTATATATGGTGCTTGCATGGTGATCACCCCATTCACGCATGCTACTTCTGATTCTGTGAGCTTTCCCTTGAGCTCTGCAATCTCCGCGCGCATAGCCGTCATCATGGTCTCCAAGGACTCATCCTGCTGATGGAGTTCTGCCCTTAAGGTCCCCAGCAGCTCTCCTTGAAGTTCTCCCATGCCGACTTTGAGCTCCTGTATCTCGACCACAAGCTCCTCCCTTTTGACATCTACACCTTCGACGGACTGGGTCAGGTCATCAACCGAACCTTGGACATTAGTGACGAACGATTCAATCTTCGTCATATGATGTGTCAGGTCCCCTACTGGATCCCTTGAACTCAAAACAACATGATTCTTTTTTCCCTTAGCAGCACCTTTATCGACCTTCCTCCCACGATCATCGCGGTCATCACCCATGATGAGCGTCTCCTCAGAACGTGGATCTGCCATAACACTTGGAACGAATTTGGCTCTGATACCAATTGTCACGGGCCTATGGATTTATCGCGTTCTACCCATGTGGCCTTGAGAATGCTTCCCAAGCAGCCTTCTCACACTTAACTCACAAGAACCTTTTTGGAGATTAAATTTAGAAGTATATTTCACTTGAAAAGTGAGTGTGTACAAATGAAGGGTAGGAGGTCCCCTTTTATACAAGTTTTGGATAAGTTACAACCGTTAGATCCCTCCTTGATCTAATGGTGGATATTACATCCTTTCAACTTCCTACCTATTTGCATTTATTATATTACCTACTTCCAATGTATTTCTCTTCCCTAGGAAGTGTCTACATTCAACGTATTATTCTTTTCTAGGAGGTGTCTAAATTCAACGTATTATTCATCCCTAGGTAAGGACTGTGACACATGCACCATATATCTTAACAGCTTATAATTTTACCAAAAATAATTATGACTTTACATTGCATAGTAAATTAGTTATAAGTTGAATTTACATGAGAGTATACTTTATAATTTTTAGAATATAAATAAAATTTTTTCCACAATTTTACATGTTTAAATATATATTTAGTCTTATTGAAACTTTAATAAAAATTCAATGTTAAGACTTTACAAAGAATGAACGAAATTCTTAATTATTAAATTACTTGTATACATGTTTGCACTTTTTACATATGCAAATTTAAATAATATGAAAATGTAAATACCTTCATACTCGATAAAAACTGTGAGGCGTGTTACAAGGGCTGAGTAGAGTGTGACAATAGAATTCAAATTCACCTCACGAGGAATGAACCTTACACTATGCGCCAATGCACCATGGTCCAGTTTTGATTTTCCATTTCTCCTAGCATACAATTTGATCGACTCGTGCACTTCAGTACCTATCAATCAAGAAATTACACAAGAAAACAAGTTTGAAAAAGAAAATAGGAGATAGATGTTTTGTCGCCTAGAAATAGAAACTTAAACAAAGTTGAATAGCTTAATATTCCTTATATAAAGGACAAACCATTCTCCCATTTTTCTAAGCAATCGAGCTCGATTTAGAAAAGAAAAGTTCAGGGTGGGTTGCATGGATTTTTTTGACATGGTCTTGCTAATGGAATGTATAATTGTTGTCTCTTTAGCAAATCCTATTCATGCCAATTTTACTAACATGTTGGCACTCCTTTCCTTCTAAGCACAAATAGTGTTTTCCAATTATAATCCTCTCTAAAATTCTAATTTTATAAAAATAACTTGAAGATATTTTTTAAATAATGTCAAAAACCTCAATTGTCTTATCATAATCAATTTAAAGTTAGATGGATAAATATATGATAATTTAAGAAATTATTTAATATTATTATTATATAAATTTTATTTTTTATAAAAATTTTTTTAATATTTTTTGAACTCCTTAATGTTTTAAAAATAAATTTATAAAACTATAATTTACTCATTAAAATCTTAAATTTAATAAAATTTTTATTAATAAAAGTATTTTTTATATTTTTATTATAAAATTTTTAATTTTTTAAAATATCTTAAATTTATTAAATTTATTTTTAATAGATATTTTTATTTTTAAAAAATTATAATTATAATAAATTTTTTAAAATTAAAATTTTTTTAATTATATTATTATTATTAAATAATATGTTATTTTAATAAACAACATTTTTATTAATGGTAATTTTATAACATTATGAAATAATACTAATTTCTTTTTCTCAAAACTTATTTCTCACTTGCACGATACATTGTATTTGCACAGTGTAACACATCACAAAACTAATGATGCGCAGATTAATTTCTTGAAACGGATCAATTTCTGCGCCTTTGGTTTCTCATCCTTATCTGTCGGCTGATCCTAAAAATCTTCATAAACCATTCATATTTCCACGTAACCACGGCGTGCCCGACGATCAATCTAATCAAGATCCCGCAGGCATACCCAATCACAACTGGTCTCCAACCAGATTCAAACGAGGTTCTCGTGTTTTCATTTTCTTCGGGCCCTGAAGATGACAGCGGCAAAGCCTCTCAATTTCTGCATTTCCTCGATAAAGGGTTCCCGCATTAAGCCCTTGTTTCCCTCAAACGAGATATTCTCAAAGGTATCAAACTGCTTCCCTTGCAGTATAAGCCCTATCAGGTTGTTTTCAGTCACGTTGAAAACTTCAAGGAAGTTCAGCTGTATTAGTTACTCAGGAATCTCTTGTGAGTTTGTTCCGAGAAAGGTCTAATGACTCGAGCTTCTTAAGATTCCTAAGAATGTCGGAATGCTGCCACTGAGAACATTGTTAGAAAGATTCAGAATTTGAAGCCCGTAAAGTTTCCCAACGGATGTTGGAATCTCCCCAGTAGATCCATTACCAGAGAGGTCCATGGCGACAAAGATGTCTAAAATCTTGTCTTATTGTTGTTTCCTTCCTTTTAATTTAACGAAATTTTGTACAAAAAGTTTTCCTGAAAATTGAATGAGCCTCCTGGTTCAACTATCGTGGACGTATGCATGTAAGCTAATCAACTTGCATTAATTATCTTCATCGCATTTCAATTAAAAAAAAATTGCGTTGGCAATGGGCCTGAAAAATTGCTCTGAGAGAGGTCAACTAGGGCTCTATGCTTTATATCTTTTGGTTTTTATCTGTCTAAACTTTTCTGGAAGTTAGACTATATCACATAATGGCTTGAAATCTTCTTGTTTGCAAGTATAATTCCACATGAAATGGATCAACTACATAACCTTCAAGAACTGTACTTGTCATTCAACAATGTTACAGGCCCCATTCCATTCACATTCTCAAATTTCTCATTGTTGAAAAGATTAAATCTAGAATATAATCACCTCTCAGGCAGCCTTCCATCAAACTTTGGCCACTGGCTTCCAAACCTTAAGGAACTTTCCCTAGAGCAAAATGGACTTAATGGACCAATCCCTGAGTCTATTGGCAATGCCTCTCAACTTGTTGTCCTAGACATATCCTCCAATTCATTATCTGGATTCATACCTAATTCACTTGGAAACATAAGAAATGTCCAGAAGATCAATTTAGCTAACAACATTCTGACCAGAAGATCCTCATCTCAAGAACTGAGCTTTCTCTCATATTTGTCGAATTGCAAAAATCTGTCATGGCTAATACTCAGTGGAAATCCAGTGAATGGTAGCATTCCAGCTTCCATTGGGAACCTATCCAATTCTCTTTAGTTCTTTTATGCTCATGACTGCAGAATTAAAGGCGAACTTCCATGGGAATTCGGCAATGTGAGCAACTTATTTGGATTAATCCTGTAGAACAATGAATTCACTGGAAATATTCCAAGTGAAATTGGAAGACTACAATATCTCCAAGATTTCTCTATTGGAAACTGTTGACTGTTGGGAAAAAATTGGCTCATGTATGCTTACTATGCAAACTTTGTGGTGTTAGTAGCAATGCTGAAAGGCTTAGGGAAAAAGGAGTTTTTTAGGAACAACTCTTTCATATTCATTAATTACTAAGCCTTATATAATTGAAGTTATATAGGCTTTCATCATTACAAACAAACAATTTTATAGTTTTTAATCATTACAAGTTTGGATGCAAATTCAAATTTCAATTCTTTCACCTAACGTACCCAACTTCAACTACTGCTTATCCTTACTTGCTTAGTCTGTTGCTTTTGATCCTGACTTGTCCATTTGTTGCTGCTATTGCTGAAGTTGCATGGTTGCAATGAGTGCCACATCTACATTAGAGACTATAGTTTGAAGTTGTAGAGCAGCAACACCAATCCTTCATTTCTCCTCCTTGGTGTTAATGCACTGCATCCCTAACTTGTCTCTGAGCTATAGAAACCTTCCTTTGCTGAGTGGCTTGGTGAGTGTATCTGCAAGCTGATTTTCTATTGAGTACTAGGACAGAGTTACTTTATTCTTTTGCTACATTTCCTTAACAAGATGAAGTTTTATTAAAAAATACTTTATTCTTCCATGTTGAATTGGATTCCTAAAGATTGCAATTGTGGCTTGATTATCAAAATACATTGTTGTTGCTTCTGTTAAATTCACTTTAAACTCAACCAGCATCCTTTGAAGCCAAATTGCTTAATTCATTCCAACTGTCATAACCAAGCATTTAGCCTCTGCTATTGATTGAGTCATAGATGATTACTTCCTTGAATTCCAACAGAAAGATCCTGAGCCTAGGGTAAATAGATACCCTGTTGTGCTCCTCACATCCTCCTAAGAGATAGCCCAGTCATTATCAGTATAACCAACTAGCTTTAAGTTGCATGATCTGTTGAACATGATTTTATATTTAAGTGACCCTTTTATGTGCCTAAGCACCCTTTTTGCAGTTTTAAAATGAGCTTGAGTAGGATCATGCATGTATCTAGAGAGAAGACTTGTAGCTTGCATAAGATCAGGTTTGGAGGCTATTAGATAGGGGAGGCATCCCACTGAGCTTATGAATCTATTAGCATCAATTCTATTAGTTCCATGCTTTTTTGTTAGTTTTGTTCCAACTACCATAGGAGTGCTTGAGGCCTTGCAACCTTCAATCTAAAATCTTTTAAGGACTTTTTTTGACATATTTTTCTTGATGCACAAAGATGCCTTTACTAGTTTAATGGACTTCCAAACCTAGGAAGAACTTCATTTCTCCCAAGTCAAACATTTCAAAGACCCTTTTCATTTCTTCCTTGAATTGATTCATAAGTTGTAGGCTACTACTAACCACCAACAGATCATCTACATAAAGAGATACAACAACTAACCCATGATTGTTTTCTCTTAAATATAAAATGGCCTCATTTATACTTTTGTTGAAATTAAGTTTGAGCAAGTGATCATTGATCTTGCCATACCAAGCTCTTAGAGCCTATTTTAGGCCATATAAGGTCTTCCTCAACAAATATACCTTATGCTCTTCATATTACTTTTCAAAGCCTTAAGGTTGCTCAACAAACACCTCCTCATTTAGCTCTCCATTTAAAAATGTTGTTTTCACATCCATTTAATGAACCAGCCATGCCTTTTATGCAGAAAGGGCCAATAATAGCTTGATTGTATCAAGCCTTGCCATAAGGGCAAAGGTTTCAGTGTAATCTAAGCCATATTGCTATGTAAAACCCCTTGCTACAAGCCTAACTTTGTATCTATTGACTGAGCCATCAAGATTCAATTTGACCCTACATACCCATTTCAGCCTAATAAGATTCTTATCTTTCGGTCTATCAACCAAAATCCAAGTTTGATTCTCGTGAATTGCATCTATCTCAAGTTGTATTACCTTCTTTCAGTTGGAGTTCCTATTGGCCTCTACATAGCTAGTAGTCTCCCATGTTGCTATTGTGCTCCTGTTATAAACATCAGTAAGAGGTATGGTTCCTCTTATTGGAAAGTCCTTATTTGAATTAGTTTCTATGTCATCAAGTTCTCTTAATTGATGTTGATTAGTTTTTAAGTTAGAGTTTTCCACACAAGATTTCTCCCAATTCTAGCCTTGTTCTTCATAGAACTTCAAATCTCTATTGATGTTGACTTTACCAGTTAGAGAATTGAAAATTTTGTAATTCTGAGTTGAGCTTGTATAGCCAATGAAAATGCATGGCACAGCCTTGTGATCCAGCTTCCTCCTTTCTTTCTTTGTCACTAATGCATAGCATAAACTCCCAAAGATCTTGAGATGTCTTACTGATGGCTTGAATCCATACCAAGCCTCAAAAGGAGTTTGATCCTTTAAGGCTTTGAATGATAGCATATTCAGCAAGTATACTGCTATGTTTGCAGCTCTTGCCCAAAATTTCCTTAGCATGTTTTTGTCAAACAAAAGATACCTGGACATCTTTATGATGCTCCTGTTATTCCTTTCACTTACCCCATTTTGTTGGGGTGTATAGGGAGTTGTCACTTGTTGTTTTGATTTTCCACTAAAACTTTGAATTGTTTAAAAATGATAGCAAATTTTGATTTCTGTTTCATAAAATAGATCCAACAAAACCTAGTTAGATCTTTAATGAAAATCACAAAATACTTGCTGCCATTGAGTGATTCTGTGTGCATTAGACCACGAGTGTCACAATGTATTAATTGCAACTTTTCTTTGCTTCTCTAGGTTGGATCACTTGAAAAGGGGATCCGGGTATGCTTTCCTTGTTGGCAAGCTTGACGCATAACTCCTCCCCTTTCCATCTCTGCATATGTGTGTATTACAGTTGCACCTTTGCCATGCACTTAAATGAAATCTCCATTTACCTATTTTGACTCTTGAAGCAAAGCTTCTATCTAGACTTATGAAAAATGACAAGTTTGGTGACATATGATTCTTATAACCACTATCTACCAACCAAATATCAGATTCTTTTTGATTAGCTCCCTTTCCTGCCATGAATATGTGCTCTTTTGCTTCCTTTTCCTCATCATAGGCTATTTGAGCTTGTTGATGTTACTTCAATGCCTTCTTCTTTGGACAAACCTTCTCTTGATGCCCTTTTTCATTGCAACTTCTACATACAATATCTGGCCTTTACCAACAATACTTAGGAAGGTGATTTGCCTACTTACAATGTGGATAAGGTTGAGTTGGTTGCTTCCCACCTGAGGTGTCGCATTCAGGATCTTTGCTTGTTTGCTTGCCACCTTGTTTCTTTTTCTTCTTTTATTGTTCATTGACTGGGAGAGCATCTTTAACTACCTCCTCTTGCATCATCAACCTTTATTGTTCTTGTGCTTGCAATGAAGCAATCAGCTCTCCCAAAATGATTTTGGTTAAGTCTTTAGAATCTTTCACAAAAGATATCTTTGACTCAAACCTTTCTGGCAAGTTTACAAGTATCTTTTGCACTATGCTTGCATTAAGAAGTTCTCCTCCCAAGAGCCTGATCTAATTAACTAGCTTGATCACTCTATCATTATATTCTTTGATTTTCTCAGCATCTTTTATTTTCAGCAACTCAAACTCCCTTCTTAAGTTGAGTAATTGCATGGATTTGATCTTTTCACTTCCTACATACTCCTCTCTTAACTTGTTCCAAGCTTCCTGAACTATTTCACAGGTCATTATTCTATTGAAGATAACCTCTGTCATGGCTAAATGTATGCATGCCAAGGCCTTGAATTGCTTGGAGGTTTGCTTACTATAATTCTTTAGTTGTGTCATAGTGGGGTTTGTTGGAAATGGAGCCATTGTAGCTCCATGTTGCCACTGTAGCTCCATTTTCTATAACTTCCCACAAGTCAAAGGCCTTGAGATAGGCCTTCATCATCATAGTCCATTGTAGATAGTTTTCTCTAGAGAATTTTGGTGGTGTTGATGGAGTAAAGTTGAGTGAAGTCATCTATGATGGAGCTCAGAGTCAATCTCTCTAGTTTTTGTTTCTCCTCACAAGTTAGTGTTTCTTTTTTGTGAAGTGTAGGTCCCTCAAGAACACAAGAAGTAGCTCTGATACCAACTTGTTGGCTATCGGGATAAAATTGACTCGTGTATGCTTGTTAAGTAAGGTTTTGGGTGTTGGCAATAATGTTGAGAGGCTTAGGGCAAAAGGAGTTTTTCAAGAACAACTCATTCATATTCATTAATTACTAAGCCTTATATAATTACAATTATATAGGGTTTCTTCACTACAAACAAACAACTTCATAGTTTTTAATTATTACAAGTTTGGATTCAAATTTAAATGCAAATTCAAATTTCAATCATTTCACTTAACCTACCTAACTTCAACTGTTGCTTATCCTTACTTGCTTAGTCTATTGCTTTTGATCCTAACTTGTCCATTTGTTGATGCTATTATTGCTGAAGTTGCAAGGTTGCAGTGAGTGCCACATCTGCATTGGAGACTTCAGTTTGAAGTTGTAGAGCAACAACACTAATCCTTTAGAAACAACAAGTTGTAAGGAAAATCCCATATGAGTTATGTAATTTAAGGAGTCTAGAATTCTTGGTTTTATATCAAAATGAGCTTTTCGAGTCGATACCTGCTTGCTGGAGCAATCTTAAATCCCTACAAGAAATCTATATGGGCCACAACAGATTCACAACAATACCTTCAACTTTTTGGAGGATGATAGATATGGTGCTAATTAATCTATCCTCAAATTCTTTAACTGGGTCACTCCCATCAGAGATTCAAAACTTAAAGGTGGTGACCACCATTGACTTTTCAGTGAATCAATTATCAAGTGATATCCCAAACATCATTAGGGACCTTAAAAATTGAGCTTTTCTATCCTTATCTCATAATAAATTGCATGGTTCCATTCCTTAATCAATTAGTGACTTGGTGGGTTTATAAACTTTGGACCTGTCAAGTAATAATCAATATGGGATTATCCTAAGTCCTTAGAGAAACTATGACATCTTAATTATCTTAATGTGTCTTCCAATAGATTAAGGGAGAATTCCCAATGGAGGACCATTCATAAACTTTTCCAAAGAGTCATTTATGACCAATGAAGCATTGTGTGGTGCAACAAAATTGCAAGTGCCACCATGTAGAAGTGGCAGTATTAGACATTCCAAGAAACATGGTTTGTATAAAATTAGGTACATTGCTCTAGTAGTTGCATTTAGAATAATGGTAGTTACCTTTGTTATTATCATCATTTGATGCCATGAAAGGAACACAAAGCTATTGCCTGAAGGAGAATTTCTACCTCTCACAATCACAACATGGAGAAGAATTTCTTACCAAGACCTTGAGCATGCAATGGATGGATTTAACGAAACCAACTTTATTGGAAATGGGAGTGTTGGATTTGTATACAAAGGGACCTTTCCAGATGCAATGTGCATTACAGTAAAAGTGTTCAATGCTCATCTAGAACAAGCATTCACAAGCTTTGATGTTGAGTGCCAAGTCCTAAGTAATCTTTGCCATAGAGATCTTGTCAAAATTGTCAGCAATTACTTAACTTTCGATTTCAGAGCTTTAGTACTTGAATTCATACCTAATAAGAGCTTGGAGAAATTGTTATATTCTTACAACTACTTTTTTGACACCCTGCAAAGGTTAAACATTATGATAAATGTGGCATTAGCTCTAGAATTATGACTATGACACACCTATGGTACATTCTAATCTGAAGCCTAGTAATGTACTAATTGATGAGAACATGGTTGCCCATGTTGGTGATTTTGGCCTTGCAAAACTTCTATGCGAGGAGGATTCCTTCATCCAAACTGTAACACTAACGACCATTGGTTACATGGCACCAAATTTTTTTGTTTCCATCTTTGTCAATACTCTCATACAAGCATTTGCAATTCTCTCTCTCCATATGTATACATGCATATGTATGCCTAATGGTAATCACATGTTACTATAATATTATTGTAGTTTGTGAATGATGAAGTTGTTAATGTTGGAATTGGTGATGATGGTATTGATAATGGTGGAGTCAGCATGATGAACTTTTTGTTGATGAACTTTCCTGATACATGTATTTTGCTAGTTCTGCCACTCCAATTTACAAGTCTCTTTTCATCTCTCTCTCAAGTTCACTTTTCTCTCAAAACTAGTTTTCGATTAATTGATTGGAAATTTCTATATTTAAAATGGTATTGGAGCATTGAGTCTAACAACACTCTTACACTAGTGTCATGTTCTTAAGAAAATGAATAAATAAAACTATCTGTTTGTAGTAAGCAAAATGTTCCCAATGGGTACATGATCAAATCTTCTAAGAAATAAACAAACATGATAGAGTATGGATCAAAAGGATTCGTCTCAACAAGAGGTGATGCCTATAGTTGTGGTGTTGTATTGATGGAAACCTTTACAAGAACAAAGCCTACAAATGAAATGTTTGTGGGAGAAAGGAGCTTGAAGTTGTGGGTGAATGAATCTTTACATAGTGAAGTTACTTAAGTGATTGATGCCAATTTGCTTAGGTCAGGGGAGGAAAATTTTGTAGCCAAGAAAAACTATATGTCATCCATCTTAAAGTTAGCTATAGACTACTTTGCAGATGTGCCAAAAGAGAGAATTTGCATCAAAGATGCTCATACTATAGTGAAGAAAATCAAGCAAAGGTCTTAACATAATATCCTAAAAATATATGCAAGCCGCAACAATAAAGACATGCTAAACAACTTGAGATTTGCTCACAGGGATTCTTTGTCGTTTAAAAAACAAATATTAGTGCATTAAGATATTTGACTTGTGCCTTCCAAATGCATTGGCATAGTTCTTTGATATATATGTATTGCTCATAGTTCTATGCATGTTTCAAAATTTGTCGTGTAATTACTTTATTCTAACAAAGTACCTATGTCAAGCCAAGTTTCAAATTGAGCAATGTTTTTTTATTTTTCAAAACAAAAACACATATTGTAAATGTATTAATAATATACATATAAGTTAAGATTAGAGCTCACTTTTTGTTTTATTTATTCATCCTTTCTATAAAAAATTTTTTTTTTACCTGAGTATTATTGAGTCTAAATATACTTTATTCATATTCAATCTCAATATTAACAAATCTAAATGACACTATGTTTCAATATCAAATCCTAAATTTGCTAAGATGGTCATCAATAAGAAACTTGAATTAATACTAATAGAGAAAAAAAACACACAAAATTATTAACTAACCAAATGACCATTTTAGTTGATAAGTGTATTGGATTCTAAATTTATTATCAATTACTATTTATTTTTCTTATTTAAAGAATTCTAAGTTAATAACTTTTATCTTCTTAATAATTATTTTTATAGTAACTATTTTGTTAACATTCTATTCATATTAAACTTAAAAATAAAAATGTAATTTGAAGGATATTATTACATAAATGCATATTATTTTGACACAAAATTTAAATAGATCAGATGATAATATTATCAATATTAATTATATATCTATAATAAATAATTTAAATTAAAAATTTATAATTTTTTAAACAATTATATTACTATTATCAAATAATATATTATTTTAATAAAAAATATTTTTATTATCAGTTATTTCATATCATTGTGAAACAATACGGATTTATTTTCCTTGAAACTTATTTCTCACTCAATACGTTGTATTTGCATAACGGCAAATAATGTACTATATCAGACACATCACACAACAAATGTTGCGGATTAATTTCTTAAATGGTTTCTCATCTGTGGGCTGATCCTAAAAGTCCTCATAAACCATTAATATTTCCGCGTAACCACGACGTGCCCGATGATCAACCCAACCAAGAGCCCGCAGGCATACCCAATCACAACCGGTCTCCAACAGAATTCAATGGTATCTTCATTTTCTTCGGGCCCTGAAGTTGACGGCCGCAAAGCCTCTGAATTTCTGCATTTCCTCCATAAAGGGTTCCCGCATAAGCCCGGTTTCCCTCATACGAGGTGTGAAATTGCTTCCCTTGCGGTATAAGCCCTGTCAGGTTATTTTCAGACACGTTGAAGACTACGAGGAAGTTCAGTTGCACAGGAATCCCCCTGTTCCGAGAAAGGTCTAATGACTCGAGCTGCTTAAGATTCCCTAAGAATGTCGGAATGCTGCCACTGAGAACATTGTTAGAAAGATTCAGCATTTGAAGCCCGTAAAGTTTCCCAATCGACGTTGGAATCTCCCCAGTAAATCCATTACCAGAGAGGTCCGTGGCGACAAAGAAGTCCAAAATCTTGTCGTATTGAAATAATTGGACCGCAGAACAAGTAATGCCAACCAAATAAGGAAAGCATCGCTTATTTGGTTGTTTCCAAGATCTAAAATCTCTAGCTTTGTGCAATTTGCCAATGATTTTGGTATCTGCCCTTCCAATTGATTACGTCCCAGTCTAAACTCCTTCAAGTTGCATGGGAGGAATTTTGCCGTCAAAATTATTGCCATCAAGAACCAGTACTTCAAGTGTGGCACTTAAACTCTCCAAACATTGAGGAAGCATGCCGCCGAGACTATTGTTTGATAAATCAGGGTAAACGAGATAATTGAGTGTACAAAATTGCGATGGGATTTCACCTGTGAATTTATTTCCATTCGCAAATTACACCTTGATTGTTGGCAGTGGTATTGGAAGTGAACCTTGCAACCTGTTAAACTCGAGGGCTAGAAAGAGAAGTTGAGTCCATCTAAAAACTCGTGGAGGGCGTTCAAAGCCCGTGAGGAAGTTTCTTGAAAGGTCCAAAACCTTTGGAGTGCCCCGACTGCTGTTCCATATCCATCTAGGTATTATGCCCTTGTCGGATAAGACCAGCTTTAAGCAACCTTGATCACGCAGGAAGAGTGGAAAGTGACCTAAATTGCACGATTCTAGTCTCCAAGTAACAAACTTTTAATGAGTGGTATTTGGGATGAACTTGGCGGGAAATGACATGTTGTCTGACAACTCAGTTCGGTCAAGTTTTGGAGCTTAAAAATGCGTTCAACTCTATTGTGCCCCTCAAGTTATTACAGACTAAGATGTTGAAGACTGTTCAGTTGGAAGATTGAGGCTGGAATGGGTCCCTGTAACATGTTGTATGATAGACTTAAAGCCGTCAGCTGGAACAATTGAGAGATTAAATACGGAATCAGCCCCTGCAATCCATTGCCCTCGAGCCACAAAACAGATAGTTGAGTCATCCTTAGAAGCCAAGATGCGATTTGACCAAATATTTGACAGTCGAGCAGATAAAATTTTTTCAGTTGAGTAAGATTGGCAATATAGGAAGGAATCTCGCTATTAAGTTGAACATTCTTAAGGCCCAGAAGAATGAATTTACTCTGCCTACCAAGCCATGACAAGGAAGAAATATTCGGAACCTCAAAAGGATTTCCATGGAGGCCCAAGTGAACAAGCTCAGTGAGATTTTCAAATGAAACGGGAATTTTTTCAAAGAAATTGCTGGTTTGAGTATCAAAAAATTGCAAGGAACGGAGGTTTCCAAATGAGACTGGTAGCTCTCCCTTGAAACTTGTTGCTGAAAGACCCATTGCCAGAAGTGGACTAGTTGAGTTGAATTCAGGTAAATAACCACTCAGATACCTATTTGCTGTCACGTTTAAAAATTTTAGATTTGGCAGTTAGAAAACTGCTGCAGGAAATTCACCGTACAACTCACAATCTGGCAAAGTAAGCGATGTTAAAGAGGATAAGTTGACCAAGGAAAGAGGCACAGTGGATGGTATGTGTATGCCATCGAGATGAACTTCTAGGCTAGTAAGGTTCTGCAATAACATTCGAAAATCCGCAATGTTGAGCATTTAACTTCATGCACACAAAGTTACAAATGTCCATAGAATATACAATTAGCCTGAAAAGATAGGAGAGAGTGACAAGAGGAGTAGGGTGGACAAAGTAGCTTAGGACTATGCAACGATTGCCAAAATAATAATTGTCTCACACAAATTACAAATGGGTTTGCGTGAGCATGTTTTTCTGTATATGATTTTCAAAAATACATTGACACATTTCAAGAAACAAAAATGAAAATAAGAGGAGAAAGAGAAAAAAAATTCTTTTCCTTTGTGTCATATATTTAATGCTTAAAAACCATGCACACCCTTGTTGCTCCTTAAGCCCCTTCCTTGGGTGCCTATCTTGATCAATCTCTATAACCTCTGCGATGGTCGGGGCCATCAAGCACTACTAGCCTGTTTGCATGCAAATTAGGCCTTCGGTTGTGCCTTGTTAGTTTAGACCTAGTCCAGATAAGACAAGGAAGTTAAGCAAGAGACATATTTTTTTTTCTTTTTTCCAATTTTTTTCTACATATATATTTCACAATTTTTTCTTACTCACAATTTCAAATCCAAACAAAGTATTAGTCTTCAATAATAAAGAATACAAAAATGATATTATTCAAATTAGTGTATGGTGTAAACATGCTTTTTTTAGTCATTAGATCATACAATTGTAAGGCATGAGTACATAATTTACCGACCCCAAATAAATTACAATATGTAGAATATATAAATAAATGGAAAGTAGTGGAGAGATACTAATTCTTGGAAGGTAATAAAAGGTAACAAATGACATAATGTGTTACATTGAAATTTTTTAAGTGAAAAAGTGAAAGCTTTCTCTATTCAAACCAACCACTTACTTTTCTCTCATGCACACTCTTTTCTTTTATTGTTTTTGAATTCCATCAACCATGTGATCTTTTAATTTTCAATTTCCTACATTTGCTCTTGTCAACTTTAATTATAAAAAAAATAATAAAAAAAGTAAAGTGACCCCAATTAGGGTTGAGTACATCATTACTTGGTAGCTTATGAATCACTTTGATTCTTGTTATTCATAAAACTTCATTTTCCTACTTCCCAATCAAGTCATCATTGATTTTGGATTCTTAAGCCATGTTTGATGCAACACAATAACTTTGACATAGCTATTAGATAATTATACAAATATTTATAATTTTATCAAATTAATCAATATCATATAATGTTATATCTATATATATATAACTATATAAATATAAAATTTTACTTAATAGATATAAAATACACTGAAACACTTAAAACTAATTAAAAAATTTAATTTCACCTAAAAATTAAAATTATATTAAATTAAATTCAATTAATTTAATTTATACTTAAATATTTGTTAATAATATAAATATATAAATTTAATTATTTAATATCTACTTTCACACTTAAAAAGTGAAATATATATTGTGGACTTTGGTTGTTGCAAGGGCAATGCAAAGTACACATTCCTTTTGAGTTGATGTAACAAAATAAATACGACCTTGTATTAGGTGTGAAAATGAAGGAAGGTAAATTATTTGATGATGCATGGTAGTCCTTGATTTGACAATGTTTTTGGACCATTTTGTAGGGATCTAATGATAGGGTAGTTGTGAAGTCACACCATTGATTGCATAGACAAATACATATAGTCAAATGATAATTTTTTATTTTGTTTTGTCTTGTACATAATTGCTTTTCTCTCTTTCTTATGGTCAAAGACCTAACTAAATTTGTAATGTCAATTTCCAATTTCTTTTTTTTTTTTTTTTTTGTTGGCCTTCATCTCTTCAATCACATCCTTTTCTTATTGTTTTCAAAATTTAAATATAAAATATTAAATTGTTTAATTTAATACTTAGTTATAAAATGAAATGATGTAATTATACTGAGAATAAATAATTTCAATGTCACTAATTCACTCTTATTTTGAATAAATATGTCACTTATCTATCCACTTTCCCTATGTTTAACTTCATTTACAACATATATAATGTATTTGAGCAAAATACAATCACATAAGTAGATTAATCACATTAGAGCAATACTTGATGTTCTAATGGATTCATTGCGTACTAGGATGTATGAGATAAGCTTCAATTAAATATAACATCTTTTTTTTTTTTATAAAAAAAAATGCCATTTTACTAGGATGTATGAGATAAGCTTCAATTAAATATAACATCTTTTTTTTTTTTATAAAAAAAAAAAAGCCATTTTGCTTTACTGTGTACTTGTTAGCTAGAATGATGAATTAATTACATATTATCAAATACTGTTAATGAGATATATATGCAGAAAAACAAAAGAAACAAAAGTTTCCCTACAAAACTTATAAAAGAGAATCTTTAATCATATGATTGTTGATCACTTTTAACACCAAAGCATGGGCAAAAACATTAATATGCACTATTGGGAGGTGCAATTAAACATTCATTTTTGTCGATTGAGTGTCAATTTTCTTAGCCATTAACTTTGGAATTTAAATAGCTATTTAATTGACTAGTAGTCATTACTACCCTAATATAAATTAGGGCATACCACCCTTGAAATTGGAGTCCCTATTGAGAACTAATAAATCTTTCAAGCCCTCATCATGAGGTGCATGGTCAAACACAATAAATTTTGTCTTTGTTTATGATATGTGACACATAACTAGTCAATTAAGCATCAAATGGGAGGACATGTGGACAAAAATTGACACTAAATGAATATATAATTGGTTGCAAGGATTCTTTTTTAACAAGGCGTAATTTAGGGAGAGGAAGACTAATCAAAGGGAAATTATATTTGTAACCTTCTTTTGCTCCCCTTATTGCTAGCAAATTATATGTGCAACCTTCTTTTGCTCTCCTTATTACTAGCAAATTATATGTGCATGTCTCTTCTTTTGCTCTCTTTATTACTTTCAAAGTTTCTTTTTTCTTCATATTGGGAGACAAAATATTGATAAATAATTTGCTCCCATTATTATCAATAATTTTCATGGCATAAGGCCAATAGTTTGCCATTGAGTCCAATAATTTAATTTCATACAATTTTCAAAAAATTCAACCTGTTAGTTTACTTCAAATTTGTGGTATAAAAAGATATGTAGCTTGTCCACCATGGTACTTCATCATCCACACTTGTTTGGATTATTTTGGCCAATTTCAACAACTCCATAGTCCATATGCCTCTAGTGATTGCATACTCTAGTCTTTTTGGTTTGTAGAGAAAAATTTCTTTTCTTAGTCTAATTTTTCATTTTCCTTTTTCTAAAATTTCTTTTGTAATAGTGTACTTTATCTAACTAAAATTAGATAATGAAACATCATCCAAGAATGAATTCAAAGCTTAATTAAAGTATTCAAATGTACATACTAGCCTCTCTCTTACTCTCCAACTTATCTATAATGCTAAATTATCTTAGTATGAATGCAAAAGCTATATTAACAAATGCACTTCAATTCATTTGATAATGAGACAAAGACTTACAAGATAAAATGTTTATTGATATCCACCATCTTAGCTAAAGGATTGAAAAATTCTAGGAGTTGATTGATTAGGGGTACCTATCATGTATTAATACATTTAATTATATATTTGCAAGTATTGTGACCAACTCCAAAATTATATCATATATAATAAATTGCTCTTTTTGTGCAATGAAGATCAAAGTTTAATGTCTAATATGGAATCACTCTTACGCAAACCTAAAAATAATAAATCACTAAAATAATGTATTTATTATTGTATTACAAACGTGAGAAATTAAGCAAATTTCATGAGTAGTTAGGGACATTAAGCACATTATTAGTGATCTTACCAACTATTTATTTATTCAAACATGCATATGATCAGAATGATATGACTCACTATTACAATTCCCTATCAGATTTAGTAATAATGATATGAATGTTGTTATCTTTAATGTATCTAGCCAATAGCCTCAATTAACCACCATATTGCCACATTAGCTAGACCCATAAGACTTTATCCTTTGAGTTATAAATTTTTAGGACACATGAGAGGCATTTGGTCCAAGATGTCTTAACTTTATTTAGACAAGATTAAGGAAGGTGCCTTCAAGTGGGGACCCCAATGTTGGGTCAACCAAGGCTTATTTCCTAAGGCACAAAAATAAAACCCAAAATACATAGCCTTATTCTCTTGTGCACAAATAATTTAAGAGCAACATTCCAAAATATTAACCCACTTTGTGCCTCCTCTCCTCTTTGTTTCCCTTAGCTTCCCAATTTAAGCTCTTTGGAAACAAGGAAGTTAGTTAGGTTCCATTGCAAGCCCATTTCCATATTTTTACTTTCCCTCTCATTGATACTTTACTAATTAACTCTCATGTTGTTACTAAATAAACTTATCCTTCTCTTGTTTTCGGAGACTTAATCCCCAATTTGAAGAGGACCATACAAATGTGACATAGAAAAAAAAAAAAATCAAAGAAAGAAAAAGAAGTTCATGAGAGTTAATTAGATTTGCCTATATCAATTTTGCAAATTGTAATGGGACCTCTTCATATGTATATCTTTATGCATATATTGGTGAATTTGCCAACTTGTATAGACCAAATGGGGTTGCCAAGTTGCCATATATTGTTAAATCCTCACCTTACAAATCTTGAATGGAACACAGGGTTCATATGTGACATGTGTCTAATTTTGTCTATTGTCATCTTATTGGTACCTTATGACCCTTTTTGATGATCATTGGAATCTTGCTATGTCACCCATAGGAGAATAAATATATTAAGTGGCAGAAATAGATTTACAGATTATATAGTTATCAAGTGATTAGAGGTAAAGTTGAGTTGATAGTTTCAAAGACTATTAATGTAGTTCTTGACTATTTGATTAGATTTCTATGCTAATAATGAAATTCAACTTTATTATTTGTCTTAAGGGATTGAAAATGGTGCTAGCCAACTTTCATGATATGGTCCATAACCTTTTCTCAAATGTGGCATTGAAAGACAATGGCAAGATAAGAAGGGGCCATTGAAGGTATTCATGAACAGAGGAACCAAATTCCCAATCTCTAATATTCCTAAAACAATTTTCCTTACTCTTTCTCCTTCTTTACATTTTAATTTTTCTTTTTTTCCTCTTATTTCCCAATAGAACAATTACATAAGAAGTTAAAAGTTGGAAGTTAAAATTTCTACACACATACAAACACATGCACATATTTTTATATATGCATTATGTAAATAATATAAATATATGTAATATTTAGAATGTATTTGTAAATTTTTCATACAAATTAATATATAAAAAATATATATTAAATAATAATTTTTTTGTCACTTATAAATTAACAAGTCAATGTAGAATCAAAGTTTAATAATAAAATAAATATTTATATAAAAATAAAAATATAGATCCTTTCTATTCAAACTAATATATAAAATATAAATAATAAATAATAATTTTTTTTACCTATTATACTATATGATAAATAAAAAAATTATTTTTTTTAATTCACTTATAATTGAAGTAAAGTGATAGGAGAAGAATTAGTATAAAAAAATACTTATAAAATAAATTAATATATAAAATATTTAAAATAAATAAAATAAAAATAACTGACAATAAAAAAATTAATTTTTAAATAATAACTTGTCAAATCTTAGATTATCCCAAAGCTTACCCAAAAACAATCTCAATGTAATATGATTCAAAAGTAATCTGACTTAAAATAATTCCACTCAATGACCTATGTCAACACATTTACTGGTGATACTTATTTATATATATTTGTTTTTCATAAGTAAGGGTAACACTCATAAATTTGTTATGGAGGATTGCACTAGGTTGCCACATAGTTGGTTGTGCCACTACATAATTTTATGGAAGAGCAAACTTTAGGTTATCTAGCAAGAGTCACCAACCACTCATACAACTATATTAGAACAAATATACTTTGAATTTCATCGAATACTTTGATAAGGACTCAAACTCATGACTTTTACGTACGATGAATGATCCTTTTATTACTTAAAACTCATAATGGTAAAAACTACCTTGATAAGGACTTAAACTCAAAGCTTATGTGAATAGCAACAAAAATACAAAATTAAAAACATAAAGAATTTTGGTAGAAAACCCAAAATGGGGAAAAAAAACTATGGGTAGAGAATAGTCTAGAGAATGAAAAAAAAAGATAATCACCAAAATAAATAGTGGGGAATTTAGTCAAAGGAAGACCAAAAGCATAAATGAGAGGAACCAAGAACTTGAATAGGGCATCTTTGTTTTGCTTCCTAACGGTTGACTCTCTTCAACAAAATCCAAACATAGACATTAATTCTAGTCAATAACACATCAATCAACAAGGATTTTGAAGCAGAAACATACATGTAATACGATACACCTTAGGTTGGTTCTCATGGGCCATCATCTCATCAGTACATTTATTTCCTTCTACATTTTTCTTCTTTTTTTTTTTCCTAATGTTGCAGTCTAATTTAGTTCTTTCCTCCTTGGGGCTTCACTAATGTGTTTTGATGGTTTAATCTAATGACATTTCTTTTAATTGTAAACTTTGTAAGAGACGTTGAAATTTGTAATTATGATTATGAATGGTTTTTGTAACAAAAACCATGGGTGATGCTTGCATTGTAGATGTTGACATGTTTAATTGTATAAATATAACTTATGCCCACCTTATTAATAATATTAATTGTATATATATTCAGTTATTATGAAAGTTTAAAAAGATAATATAATATCCAACTTCATTTCATTATATCAATTAGTGACGTTTTATTTTATTTTATTTTAAGTATTTTTTATCATATTTTATTTTTATATATTCAATTAATTAAAGATGCATTGACCTAACTAATAGTAGCTTGACCATTAATGTCAAGTTCATTATTGCATTGACTTTGCTATATTTAGTGTTCGTTTAGTCTAGTTGTTGTCACTCTTATGGGTGGTAGTGGATGGTGAAGACGACAAGACAAATAATTTAATATTTTAAGTTTTTCATAATTTGATGACTAAGATTTGGAATGATTGTGCATCAAACATAGCATATGGCTCAACTAATGCTAATTTCAATCGTATTTCTACTTCAAACTTTTTTGGCAAAGATACAAATGATCTTAATGATGTACCATAGTCAATGATAATTCAAGATGCCTCTAGAACTATTAGGATCCTAGGTGATTCCTAGCTTTTTTCATGTATGGAGAGAGAATATGCTTATTTGTGTTCAAATAATTAAGAGCTCATACATTTTTGAAAAGGTTTTTTTTGTTTATTTTGGAAGGGTATAAGATTTATGAAAAAAGTGGACAAAGAGAGAAAATATGCTTATGTTCAATAAGCCATAAAAAGGAAAATATTTTTGTTTTTATCAAGTTTAATTTTTAATTTTTTTTTAAATCCTAGACAATAAACAAAATGGTTTAGATGTGTTGGAAGTTTTGGTTTCATGCTCTTGCAAAAATAGTTAGCATAGTTTTCCATAATAGAATAATTCATTTTAGCAAATGGTTTTAGATGGAAGCATTATTCTTAATGCAAAATTTAAAATACAATCCAATCTAATCCAATTTTCTCCTAAGCTACTCATGGTAGCATTGTGTATGACTCCTAAAAATGAAAGTAAGTCACAAAAGAGATGCAAACAAACTTCTTAACCATTTTGCATTTTCACTTGCTCTCAATGTCATATATATCTATTTTGCTAAACATGTTTACTAACGAAAAGCAACACTATTTATAGAATATAGGATGGAGAAATATCATCCTCTAAGAATTTGTCTATAGGACTATTCCAATAAAAAAAAACAAATGTATTAAAAGGGGAAAAAATAATAAAAACACATTTCATTTTCTCATAATTGGCTATGATTACATTTCTACCATGTAAGATATGGGTTAGAAGGTCTACTAAGTCCTTAACTTAATTTTCCAAACTAACTTCCTACATACAAGACATAAAAACAAAGGTAAATCTTTGTAGAGCTACAAACTTTGAAGTGGAGTAGAACAAATGCTATAAAACCAACCTAAAAGTTCCACATTTGTATTAACTAGAAGAAAGGATGATGGAGATGAATAACTCATAATAAATTGAGACTAACACAGAGAAACAAAAACAACAAAGGATGTATCTTAAGTCAATTTTCTCTTCCAATTTCTATCATAACATTTCTAGTTGCCAAAAAGGAAATCAGCAAATGCTTGAAATTTGCTCCATTGTTTACTTTTTTTTTTTTCTTGGACTTATGCCGAATTTCTTGTATAGATATGAGATGTTAACTTCAATCTCTTGCATTTGTTCAACTAGCCATGCATCTACATGGCAAGAAATGCCAAACATAACTTTCTAATGGTCATGTGCTTAATAAATCATAAACACCAACTCAATGTGGCAAAGAACCCAAAAGAGACAAAGGAAACTAACTTAGCAGAAGATTATGGAGTGGTCTATGATTTTAAATATTGAAACATGAGTATATAATCTATACAATAATGGCATGCAACAAATTCAAAAAAATTTCCAACTCTAGTGATGCTAGTTGCCAAAAAAACATAACAAACAAAGCTTATATTTATTGCTACCAAGTAAGAATGATATAGAAGAGTGGATCCTCTAGCTCAATATCAACATAGCCCTAAAAGTTTCATATTGAGGCATACAAATACACTATTATCTTAGTGTTAGAAGTAGACTCTGTGCTTACTTATATGTTTTTCAGGTAAAATATCTATCTTTGAAATTGATTAGACAACCAAAAAATCTTTGGTAGTTCCCTAGAATTCTTTCTTTATACTAGCTTGAGTAAAGTAGTAAGTACCAATTTCAACAAGTTAGGGTTAAAAAAAAAGGGTACTATAAATTTAATCAATTAATGAGAATTCTCCAAAATTCAACCTTAAATCCCTCCTCTTCATTTTACTCCATTAGTGGAATTCCTTTATAATAATTCCATCCTTTTTAACTTAGCAATTACAAGAATTATGCTAAAAATAACACCATTTTGCACATAGGAAAGCATATTCTCAAATTATTTGTAGGCATGGGCATTGTGTCCATAACATTTACTTTAGTTGCAACTGCTAAGCATTCACACATGCTTATCCTTCCAATTGAAAATATGATTTTATGATATGAACTGATTTTCATACATCCCCAATAGAAAAGTCAGTTGATACTCTCATAGCCCAAGAAAAGTCTAAACCAAAACTAAGGCGCCTAAAGCAGCTAATATGATTACTTAACCAATGATAATATGGTCAAAAAATTTAATGAAAATAATTAGAATTAGAAATTGCATTCTAATTATAAGAATCAAAAATGGCCTAGTGAGAATCAAACTAAAACATTACAACCACTTATAGAACTTTATCATTGGATAATTAAAATTCAATTCCCATGTAGTGAATCATCCATAAAATGAAAGATAAAAAAAATAATCATAAAAATTTTTGGGACAGTTTACTTAAAGTAAGATCAAAGCATAAATGATAGGAACTAATAACTTAAATGGAGGACCTTTGTTTTGCTTCCTAATTGGTGCCTTACTTTAACAAAATTTGGGCGTAAACATTAATTCTAATCAATAATACATCATCAATCAACAAGGATTCCAAAATAGAAACATATATGAAATACAACAGAAAGCAACAACAGATATTTTATAAAAACTCACTGATTGGAGGCATAGTGAGGGTGAATTTTCCCTTAAGGAGAGTGGCACTAGATACATGACTTGAAGCAATCCTCTTTCAAATTTCAATATAGTCAAGAGTTTGTATCAATAATTTTAAGGTGAAATTTTCTTGACTATGGCTGGAACGTTAAAAGAATTGGCTTCAAACTTTGTAAAATTAGAGAGGTTTGATGGAGGAAACTTCATACGATGGTGTCACTATAAGTAGCTTATGTTATGAACATTACAAGACCAGAAGAGTCCAAAAATGAGACTATTGTTAATACCAAGAAGAGACAAAAATGGGCAATTGATGATGAGATATGTAGGGGACACATCCAAAATATTGTGAGTGATTCATTATTTGATGTTTACTATAATTTTCAAATTGCAAAGGAACTTTGGGAGAAATTATAGATGAAATATATGTAAAGAGGATGCAACAAGTAAAAAATTCATTGTCTCTAAATTCAATAATTATAAAATGACTAATGGTAGACCAATAATGGAGCAATTTGCTGAGATCAAAAGAATACTTAATCACTTTTCACAACACATGATGTCTATGGATGAAAACATTATTATGAGTTCAATAATAAACAAGTTGCCTCCTTTATGGAAAGATTTCAGGAGAAGCCTTAAGCACAAAAGAGATAATATTTCTCTTGAAAAGCTTGCTTACCATTTTTATGTAGAAGAAGAATTTCGAAGAAGAAAATAAAGAGCAAGGCTGTCATATTTCAAAAGTGCATGTAGTCGAGGAAGGATAATCAAGCAAGTCCTCCCACAAAAGGAAGAATCAATCTAATGATGACAAAAACAACATAAAAGGCAAAAGATAAAAGGAAAATTTCATTTTTGCCTAAAGAAATGATACTACAAATTTAAGCATTATCTATATAAAATGGAAAAGGAAAAGCAGGCCTCTTTCGGAGCAACAAATGAGAAGATGGTTGATAGAAGATGACACTAAATGGTGGATTGATTATGGGGCTACTTAACATGTTTGCAAGAATAAAAGTCTCTTTAGAGGATTGAAACCAACAATTGATGGTACCATTATGTACATGGAAAATTTTACTATAGTTGCTATTATGGGAGTTGGGGAAGTAGAATTACAATTCACTTTTGGGAGAGCCATTACTCTTACTAATGTTTTTTATGTTCTAGAAGTTAAGAAAAATTTGGTCTTAGGTAGTCTTTTGTACAAATATGGGTTTAAACTTGTATTTAAGGCTAATAACTTCATCCTCTTCAAAGGAGGTGTGTTTATGGGAAAGGATTACCTTTATGATGGGATGTTCAAACTCAATATTTTTATTAATAATAATACTAATATTTTTATTTATACTGTTGAGCATGTTTCTTAATGGCATAATAGATTAGGACATATAAATTTTAAAAGATTATACAATATGGTTAAATTGGAATTATTGCCACATTTTGATGCATCTAAAGATAAATGCACACCTTGTATATTAACAAAAATAACCAAAAGTGTATTTACAAGTATTCAAAGATCTTTAAGTATGTTAGAATTAATTCATAGTGAAATGTGATTTGCATAACACATAAACACTAAGAGGGAAAAGATACTTTGTGACATTTATTAATGATTACTCTAGATATTGTCATGTTTACTTATTACATACTAAAAATGAAGTTTTTGAAAGATTTAAAATCTATAAATCTGAAGTTGAATTATAATGTGAATTGTTATTAAATGCTTATGATCTAATAGAGGAGAAGAATATTATGACACTACATTCTTGGAGTCCTTGGAAATCATTCATTAAACAACTACTCTTTACACACCACAACAAAATGGTGTTGCTTAAGGAAAAAATCAAACATTGATGGAAATGGTTAATACCATGTTGTCAACTTCTAGCTTAAGCCATGGATTTTGGGGAGAAGCATTGATTATATAGCATGACACATTTTGAATAGAATTCCAACAAAAAGGAACAAAACAACCCCATATGAATTATGAAATGGAAGGAAGCCAAACCTTAATTACTTAAGAGTTTGGGGTTGTAGAGTAACTGTTAGAGTTCTTAAACCCAAAAGAAAAATGTTAAGTGAAAGAGTAGTTGAGTGTATCGTCTTGGGATATGCTTACAATAGCAAGGCATATTGATTCATGGTCATAAAGCCTAATAACTCTATATTTGTCAACACAATCATAGAATTAAGGGATGCTATTTTTGATGAACATAGATTCATTTATATTCCTAAATTTTAGAACAAAAGCAAGTTCTTGATAAGGGAAATGATGTGTTGGCAAAAGGAAATGAAATTGATGAAGTTAGTGAACATCATAAGAGCAAAAGAGCAAGGAAAGCAAAGATTTTCAATACTGATTACTTTTTGTTCCTAGCAAAAGGAACAAGGGAATTAGTGAGTAATCAAATTTCATATTGTTTTAATATTAAAGATGAACCTAAGACATTTAGTAAAGTGATGAAATTGCAAGATGCCATGTTTTGGAAGGAAGCAATAAATGATGAAATGGACTCCATCATGGGTAATAACACCTAAAAATTAGTAAACCTCCCACTTGGTTCAAAGTTAATTGGATGTAAATGGATTTTCACAAAGAAAATGAAGGTCAATGAAACCATCGACAAGTTTAAAGCTATACTAGTTGCAAAAGGCTTTACACAAAATTAAGGTGTTGATTATTTTGATACATATTCACTAGTGGCTAGAATTGCCACAATCAAGCTACTTATTACACTTGCCTTCATTCATAATCTAGTAATTCATCAAATGGATGTGAAAACAATATTTGTAAATGTTAAATTAGAAGAAGAAGTGTATATGGAGCAACTTGAGGAATTTATTGTACTTGGTCAAGTGGAAAAGGTCTGTTGACCAATTCAATTGTCACATCAATCAAATTTATTATTAGGGTAGCCTGAAGGCTTGTATGTAGTGGTATGACCCTAGTCATCTCCTAATGAACCAATATATTTTTTAGACTATATGATATGAGACTAACTCCAATAATTCTTGAACTTTGATGATCTATCCTTAATTCCTAAGGATATAAGAATGTATGTCTAGTTGGTTAGCCCTAGTCCTAGTTGAGATCTCACACTAAACGACACTACACTCCCTAAAATCTCTAAATGATCAACTAGATTTGACAAACTATGACTCACAAAAAACTTGCTATCATGCAATTATTGTGCAATCTAACTAGCCTAAGCACTAGAGTCACTAACCTAAGTAGCAAATCTACCTCTTAATCTCATCCTAAGCGTGACTCAATTTACCAATCGGTAGCTCTCAAGACATTCCTTAACTCACTCAAAACCAATCGGTATTATCACCTAAGGAATTCCGTTAAGTGACCAATTGAGAATAAGGCTAGAATGAGAAAACCAGAATGCATTAATTCAATGATAAAACATGATCTCTAGGTACATGAGTTCTAGAACACCAGAGTTAAAATGATTTACATAGTCATGAAACAAAGGAAAAGAGAAATGCAAAATGAGAAGAATGAGACTATTTCCGTTTGTCCCCTTTTTTTAGCCCATGACCATCCTTTTTCTATGTCCATTCACCACCTCTTCCTCTTCCATTCATTTGAAATCTCTCTTGGCCATTCATGATCCCAAGGTTGCAGCATGTCATGAGGTTATTCTCTCCTTCCCAATGCAGTCCACACTTGCCTCTTACCAATGCTTGTACTTAATGCTCCTTTGACCAGTTCTTGCCTGCCTTGAAACTCTTCCAACCTTCTAGAATGGATTAGGCCTTGACTTGGACAATAATCCCAAGTGGTTTGGATATGATTCCAGGCCCTGAATTCAGACAGTGGAGTATCATGGTCCAAAACATACAAATCAGCCTAGTTTCCTACTTTATGGAGGCTTACTGAACTTCACCCATGCATAACTCCATTGTGATGGCCTTATCTTCTCTGTTGTCTTCACAAGAGTTGTAGCTCTTCGAGTTAGCTTTCCAATGATTCAAATTCCACAGCTAAAATCCTTTTCTGTTTATGAGATATGGCCGAAAAACTAAGCAGTGCGCAGCTGATCTGCTCTGTTCAGTGCCCCTCTCATGATCAGAGTTCAATATTTCGCCTTGTCCAATTGGTTCAGAATTTGCACATGGTTTCTCTATGGGAATCGTATCTTAGCCTCTTAGCTATCCATAAAAATTGGTTTCGTTGGAGGAAACCTCCTGCAACCCAAGAAATAGCCAAAGTACGTAAACTGCGCAATAACCAAATTTAATTGGACTTTCTAATAATTAGGCATATAGACAACTAAGTGAGAAACCAGTCAAATTACATCATCTAGACTATCAAACATGCTTAAGATATTAAGTATGAGGTAAAATATTATGCAAAACTTGATTGTTATCATCTGTCAATTGGTTAAGTCCTTGTATGGACTAAAACAAGCACTTAAGCAATGACACCAAAAATATGATTAAGTGATACTTGCCAATGAATTCGAGAGTAATGAATTAGATAAATGAGTCTATAGTAAGTTCAAAGAAGGAAAAGGTGTAATTATTAATTTGTATGCAAATGACATGTTAATCTTTAGGACTAACTTAAAAGAATTGAAGTTACCAAAATATTTTTGTCTAGCAATTTCGTTATGAAAGACATGGGTAAGGCAAATGTCATCCTTAGAATCTTGATCTTGCGAGATCAAAAGAGCATAATGCTTTCTCAATAGCATTACATTGACAAGGTTCTCAATAAATTTAATTAGATAGATTGTATGCTAGCCTATACCCCATTTGATCCAAACATGAGTTGTACCAAGAATGTTAAAAGTTTAGTATCACAACTAGAATATGCCAAGGTGATAAGATGTCTAATGTACATAATGACATGTACAATGCTAGACATAGCCTATGCAATTGGCAAAATGAGTAGGTACACAAGCAATCCAAGTGACATGCATTGACATGTAGAAAATAGAATCCTAAGGTATCTAAAGAAAACAAATAATTATGGCATAAGTTATACTAGTTATCCTTCTATTATAAAAGGATATTCAAATGCTAGTTGGATCTTTGATACAAAGGATCATACTTCTACCCATGGATGGAATTTTATGTTTAGTGGGGATGTAATTTCTTGTGGTTCCAACAAACAAACTTGCATAGCAAATTTCAATATGGCTACAAAATTTGTAACTTTGGCTTTAACAAGTAAAGAAGCAAAATAGTTAAGGAATTTGCTTTATGAGATTCCTTTATGGCAAAAGCTAATAACACCCATTTATATATGTTATGATAGTATTGTAACTTTGGCAAGAATGTATAGTCAAGTATATAATGATAAGTCTAAACACATTGGGCTTAGACATAGCTATGTGAGAGACTTGATCACGAATGGAGTTATCACAATTGACTTTATAAGATCAAGTAAAAACATGGCTAATCCTTTAACAAAGGGATTAACACAAGATATGGTGAATAAGACGTCAAGAGAGATAGGTCTCAAGCCTATAAATACAAATCATCCATGATGGAAACTTAACTCAATGCTTGATACAATGTCAATGAGTCAAAGTATAACATTAGTGGGATTAAAGCACTATAATTAATTTTTATTTCCATCCCAAGGTTATATAGTGCATGGTTCCTGTAGTAAAATTGGGAGGATGAGTGTTTAACACTCTTAACAGACTTAAAAGGGTGTCCTATGGTAAGGGCCCTAGTCTACCTACATGAATGTGGAATATTTAGGTCATCCAATTAAGTTATAAGGCTTGGCTTTAAAGCATCTTGAAAAGGATATGGACATATGACCTTTTAATGTGTCAATTATCTAAAAGAGAAGTTTAATGTTGTACTATCATGTGTGTGAATTGTTTTTACAACTTATCAATAAGAATAGTTGGTTCAAGGCTTGTCTACCACATTATTTAGATCTATTGTAATGCACATTTCACTGTGTAAAGGTTCCATTTATAACACACCTTTACTTATGAACATAATTATAGAATTGTTGAGGATTCTTTCTATTTTTTGATATTTTGAAAATGGTAGGAGATTATTGGAGTTTTTTACAATAAAAAGAAAGAAATGTGATAAGTTGTGTCTCATATGATTTTACCCTAGGAAGGATGCATTGTGCCAAAGGACACAACCACTAGTCCAATTACCCTCAAACAACTATTTATTGTGTCCACTAAGTAATAAATGTGACTTTAATAAATAACTAAAAATAATATCTAATGGGTTTCAAACTTAAGAACTATGACTTGTAACTAAAGGTTATGACCACTAGACTAAATCAAAAACAACAAAGAATGTATCTTGAGTCAATTTTTTCTTCCAATTTCTATTGCAACATTTCTAGAAACCAAAAAGGAAATTAGCAAATGCTTGAAATTTGCTCCATTATTTTGTTTTCTATTTTAGACTTATGCTTGACTTCATGTACAAATATGACAAGACCCTTAGTCTACATGTTAGCTTCAATCTCTTACATTTGTGCAACTAACCATGCATTTACATGGCAAGAAATACCAATCACAACTTTCCAATGGTCATATGCTTCATAAATCATAAACACCAACTCAATGGGGCAAAGAACCCAAAAGAGACAAAGGAAACTAACTTAGTAGAAGATTACAAAGTGGAATAAAGTTTTTAATACTAAAACATGATAATATAATCTATATAGCAATGACATGCAACAAATTCAAAAAAATTTCTTGCTCCAGTGATGCTAATTGCCTGAAAGCATAACAAACAAATATTATATTTGTTGGCACCATGTAAGAACAATATAAAAGAGTGGATCCTTTAGCTTAGTATCAATATAGTACTAAAAATGTTTTAGAGTCAAGCACATAAGTACACTATTATCTTAGTGTTAGAGTCAAACATCTTGCCTGCTTATATGCTCTTCCTATAAAATGTCCACATCTTTAAAATTGATTAGAAAACCAAAAAAGTTTTGATAGTTCCATTGAATTCTCTCTCTATACTAGCCTGAGTAAAGTAGCAAGTACCAGTTTTGGTAAGTTAGGGCTCAAACTAAAAGGTATTACAAGTTTAATCAGTTATTGGGAATTCTCCAAAATTCAGCCCAAATCCCTCCTTTTCATTTTACCCTATTAATGCAAATTCCTTTACAATAATTCCATCCTTTTTTAACTTAACAATTTCAATAATTATGCTAAAAACAACACCATTTTGACATAGGAAAGCATATTCTCAAACTACTTGTAGGCATGGGCAATGTGTCCATAATATTTACTTTAGTTGCAACTATTAACCCTTCACATGTGCTTATCCTTCCAAACAAAAACATGAATTTATGTTTCAAGCTCATTTTCATACATCTCTAATAGAAAAGCAAATTAATACTCTAATAGCCCAAAAAAAGTCTAAACCAAAACTAAGGCACCTAAAGCAACTAATATGATTGTTCAACCATTGACAATATGGTCAAAAAATTTAGTGAAAATAATCAAAATTAGAAATCACATTTTAATAATAACTAAATAAATCAACAAAATAGCATAACAAGCAGTAAGTTTGAAAAAGGATACACCAAGTAAAAGCCTTGAGCAAATGTGCTAGCTAACAAACTATAAACATTTAAGCTTGTGGCATAGTGAAAGTGGAACTAAAACATTACAACCACCTACAAAACTTTATCATTAGATAGTCAAAATTCAATTCCCATGTAGTGAATCATCCATAAAATGAAAGATTAAGAAAAAGGAATCATAAAAATTTGTGGGAGAGCTTACTTAGAGGAAGAATAGGAGCATAAAAGAGAGGAATTAAGAACTTAACTAGAGGACCTTTGTTTTGCTTCCTAACCAATGCCTCTCTTTAACAAAATTTAGACATAAACATTAATTCTAATTAATAACAGATCAATTAACAAAGATTTAAAAAAAAAAAACATGTATGCAATACGACACAGACCCATAATAGATATTTGACAAAAACTCACCAATTGGAGGTATAGCAATCAGATGAAGAGTCCATAATTAGATGTCGATTTGGAAAGTGCTTGTTCTTTGTCCAAATCTAAGGGGTTTGTTTGTCATTTGAGTTAGATTTTGACTTTTAATAGAATAATGTGGGATGGAATTATTATAGTTAATCTAAATAGAAAGCCAACTAATTTAAAGTATACCTAATTTAATTTTAATAGTTATTTTATTTTTTGAAAAATAAAATTAATAAAAAATGTGATTAGTAAATGTATTTCATGGAACCATTCCTTTTGTTGGAAAAATCAGACTATCAAAAATATCAGGTAATTTAATTTTTCCCCAAATTTGAAAATAATAACTTTTTTTATTATCATAAGTTTATTAAATATTCAACACACTTATTAATTGTTTGTATTCTCTATATCTTTCATTGATTTCATTTCAATGTGAGTTAATATATTTAAATTTTGATGGTGATTATGATAAATGCTCAATGATAGGAATTCAACTATACACTATTAACCCTAGAAGGAGAACAAATCAAAAGAAAACCCTAGTATAAAAAATACGACATAAATGTACTCTATATATAAGATTATTAGAAATTATAAAAAAATGCACTAACATTATTAGTTGACTTGGAAAAAAAAAAATCATGAAATGATACTCTTGTATGTAATATAACATCAAAATCCTCATCTTCATCATGCAACTCTAGTATCCCTCTCTTCCTCTCATCAAAAGCCTCATCTCAGTTCACTTTGGGATCCTTTACAAAGGAAAAAGCCAAGTAGCTCTACATGTCGAATGTTGACATGTCATTTCACAATGCCATGTATCACTTCCTGATCACCAACCACCTGTCTCCAAGTTTAAGCCCCACTTGAATTGGTAGCTCTTTGGCCACTCCTCAAGTTAGTTCTCATAGGCCATAATCTCATAAGTACATTTTTTTTTTTCCTTTTCATTTACCTTTTTTTTTTAATCTTTCAATTGTTGTAATATAATTTAGTTCTTGCCTTCTTGGGTCTCCATTGACATGTTTGATTGGTCCAATCTAG
Organism: Rhizophora apiculata; assembly: GCA_037832385.1. Lineage (NCBI taxonomy): Eukaryota > Viridiplantae > Streptophyta > Magnoliopsida > Malpighiales > Rhizophoraceae > Rhizophora > Rhizophora apiculata. Next base: position 3,316,290 of record CM075435.1, on the reverse strand, counting down.
TTGCATTTCTTTTAGTTGTATACTTTTGTAAGAAACACTGAAATCTATAATTATCATTATAATATCATATAATATTGATTATCATCATTGCTAAGTTTAGAAAATAAATTAGTAATAACACATAAATATGATTATGAAAGATTCCTGTGGCAAAAATGGTGGTTGATGCTTGTGTTGCAAATGTTGACGTGTTTAATTATTTAAATATAACTTTGCTCACCTTATTATTAATATTAATTGTGTATAAATTTGGTTATTACTAAAATTTAAATAGATAATATAATACTCAATTTTACTTCAATGGATTTTTTAATTTTATTTCATGTATTTAAATCATAGTTTATTTTTATATATTTAATGAATTAAAAATGCATTGATCAAACGTATAATAAAATAGAAGTTAATGTCATGTTCATTATTGCATTGGAGGCAATAAGTATACATCAGCCATCAAAGGAGTTCTGATCATGAAATCAAGAAGCTCCTTTGGAGATTACATCCAAAAGGAAAAAAAAAAGTCTAAAAACCACATGCATGTCTTTATCCACCAATAAGAAGTTCAGATGGAAACATCACACCTTTGGAAATAATTGATCGTAGTATAGCCATATCCTATCTAGCACTCTTCGATGACATAAGTATCTTGAAAGAAAATACATAAATCTATTATTGCTGACCTATAAGAAAGTGACTATCCACATTTTCCACTTGTATACTTCTGTCAAGCTAGCCTTTTTATTCCCATAAACTATACAAATTAGAATGGGCATATTGTCTTTCAAAATGTTGGCTTTGCTAAATTTATAAGTGTACATGCATCAATATATCACACTAAATTTTGGTGATTAGCTTAGTGTACAATCAAAAATTTTTCTTTTTATTAGCTATCTGAGAAACATTTAGAGACCCAAAAAAAATGCTTAAAGGAAAAAGAAATAAAAGTTTAGGAACAATAGAAGGGTTACATTTGAGATAATTATAGGATTGATATTTTAAAAGTTTTAAACTAATAATTACATGCATTGCATAGGATATGCATTGTAATTAACATCAGTTACTGGGATTTCTCCAAAATTCAACCCCAAATCCCCTCTTCCTCTTACCCCATTAATACAAATTTCTTTACAATTATTCCATTCTTCTCAACTTAGTAATCATGTGAATCATGCTAAAAACAACATCATTTTACACATACAAAAGCATGTCTATAACAATTACTTCATTTGCAACTGCTAACCATTCACACATTTATCCTTCCAATGAAAAACATGATTTTTTGATCCGAACTAATTTTTATACATCTCTAACATAAAAACAAATTGATACCCCCCCATAACCCAAGAAAAGTCTAAACCAAAACTAAGGCACCTAGAACAACTATTATGATTGCTATAACAATTGACAATATGGTAAAAAATAAACTTAATAAAAGGTATTAGAATCAAGAATTACATTGTAAAAGTAAATAAATAAATCAATAAAATAGTAGAACAAGTAGCAAGTTTGAAAAAGGATACACCAAGTAAAAGCTACGAGCAAATGAGCCAACCAACATAGTTGTGAACAATTGATCCCTCCAAACAAGTCTATGACATAGTGAGAGTTGAATTGAAACACTATAATCACCCACAAAAGCCAAAAATTGGACAATCAAAATTCAAAACACATAAAGTGAATAGTCCAGCAAATGAAAGAAAAAAATAATCACTTGAAAAAAATGGTGGGGAATTTAGTTAAAGGAAGAATAGGAACATAAATAAGAGGAACCTAGGACTTGAATGGGACACCTTTGTTTTGCTTCCTAACGAGTGACTCTCTTTAACAAAATTCAAACACAAACATTAATTTTAATCAACAATACATAAATCAACAAAGATTTCAAAGCATAAACATGCATGTAATACAACACTCCTTGGGTCAATTCTCACAAGCCATTGTCTCATTAGTACATTTTTTTCCTTGTTCATTTTCCGTTCTTTTATTTTTTCAAAGTTGTAATATAATTTAGTTATTTTGTTCTTGGGCCTTCATTGAAATGTTTCATTGTTCCAATCCAATGATGTTTTTTTCAACTATAAACTTTGTAAGAAATGCCAAAACTTGTAATTATGATTATGAAAGATTTCTATGATAAAAATCATAAGTGATACTTGCATTGCAAATGTTGACATGTTTAGTTGTTCAACTATAACTTATGCCCACCTTATTCATAATATTTATTATGTATATATCTCATTATTATGAAAATTTAGGTAGACAATATAATGCCTAATTTCATTTTATGATATCAATTAGTGACATTTTATTTTATTTTATTTTAAGTATTCTTTTATCGTATGTTATTTTTATACATTTAATTAATTAATGATGCATTAACCTAACTAATAATAGATTAACCATTAATGTCAAGTTTGTTATTGAGAATGAGTAAAATGGTACTTGTAATCCCTATGATTTGCCAATTCTAGGTAGATTAGAGGTGAGACAAGAAGTTTTGAGAAAAATTGGAAATTTTCAAAAGCAATAGAGTTATGCATGTAAAAATAACAGCTAGCCCAATGGCTATTATTCTCCTCCACCTCAAAATTAGCTAGGGTTGAACAATTGAATCCATGATGTGGTGGGAGAGAGAAAGTTTCATTAGGAGAAGAGAAAGAGAGCTTATGAAAAATCAAAAGGAGATAAGGGTCGCTGCCTATTTATAACCACCAAAATTAGTATGTTGTGCTAGAAAAACTATGGTTGTTGAGTTAAAAAATCTATGAGTGTTGTGCCAAAAAAATTGGGGGGAGAAAAGGGTTGTTGCATGTGAAATTTGAACATGTCTTGGGTAATATGAGAAAAATAATGAGGAGAAAATGGTTACTACACCTATTTATAAAAGGCCCATTTATAATCATAAAAGCTATTTGTTTGTAGCAGGAAACATGGAATTGTTGTGCCCGAAAGATTGGAAGGAGCACCATACATGAAACTTTTTGTTGTGCTAGCTAATGGGGATACAAAGCTGAGGACATAAGAATATAAGAAGGCAACTTATGTTTATAATATTATAAATGTACTTAACTCTTATATTTAATAGTTTTTTTTTTTACTTTTGTCCCTCGATTAGTCTTAAATCATGATGGAAAAATAGTTTATAAGTTATAACGTCACCTTTTTTGATTAAATTTAGATATTTGGATCAATATTAAATTTTGTTTCATTTAAATATGCACAATATGTTTGTTATTTGAATACTAAAGGTTCGACTTGTCCACTATACAAGCATACTTTACTCAATTCTAGTGGGCAAATTGAACACATAAAATGTAATAGTGCCTAAGATACCATCAATAGGTCAAAAAACATCAATACCCCAACACACTTTCATCTTTTTTACACAAATAATGCAACATCTTTGATAACCAATCTAATGACGTTTCTTTTAGTTATAAACTTTGCACTAGACACCAAAATTTGTATTTATCATTATCATATTTTATCATATTAATTATCATTCTTAGTTAAACTTAAAAAATAAATCACTGCGACTTAATTTTTTTTCTTAAGATAATAAAGATTGCAATATTTTAGTTATTGAATTTATATATCAAAAATTATAATTATTACAATTTTCACTATAAATTATATGAATTTTCTTATAAGAAAAACTAAAATAAATTTATAATTTATTTTTTTAATTTTTATTTATTATCCTGTTTTATATATATATATACATATATATATATATATATATATATATACATGACTATATATACATCTCATATGCACACCATTGCTTTATATCAATTATGTAAATAAATAATATATTTAATTTACATTTTTTTATTTTAATAAATATATATGAAATATATATATATTATATAATTAATATTAAATTTAACTTATTTTATATATTTATTTACATATTTATTTTAAATATTTATGATATTTTAAAGATTATACACACATACATACATACATTTTTTGTATATACATCTTATAAATAATATAAATATGTGTAATATATAAAATATATTTATAAATTTTTCAAACAAATTAATATATAAAAATACTTATTAAATAATAATTCTTTCATCTATTATTAATTAATAAGTCAACATACAAACAAATTTTAATAATAAGATAATAATTAGTATGAAAAATAAAAAATTATATACTTTTTATTCAAACTAATATATGAAAATTAAATAATAAATAATATTTTTTTACCTATTTACTATATGATAAATAAAAAATTAGTGTCTTATAATTAAATGGTTAACTTATAATGGAAGTAGAGTGATAGGAGAAAACCTAGCATAAAAATAAAAAATATTTACTTTTAAAAAAATTAGTGTATACAAATTTAAAAATAAATAAAATAAAATGAATTAAGAATTAAAAATTAATTGATAAATAATAACTTGTCAACTGTCAGATTGACCTAAAACCTATCCCAAAACAATCTAAATGTAATATGATTCTAAAGTAATCCAACTCAGGATAATTTCACTCAATGACCCGTGTTGACACATTTACTATTGATGCTTATATATATATATATATATATATATATATATATATATATATATATATATATATTTTCATAAGGGTAGCCTCACAAATCCGTTAGGGAGGATTGCAATAGGTGGCCACAAAGTTGGTTGTGCTGCTATATTGAATTTACAAAAGAGTAAACTATATGTTACCTAGCAAGAGTCACCAAACACTTATACAACTATATAAGATCCAATATACATTTAATTCCATCAAATACTTTGATAAGGATTCAACCTCAAGACTTTTGCATAGGATGATCCATCCTTTTATTACTTGAAACCTATAAAAGGTAAAAACTACCTTAATAAGAACTCAAACTCATGATTTACGCAAATAGGAACAAAAATACAAAATTAAGAAAAATAAGGAATTTGGTAGAAAATCCAAAATCAAGAAAAATAAAAAAACTATGGGCAAAGAATAGCGCAGAGAATGAAAGAAAAAAATAATCATAAAAAAAATAGTGGGGAGTTTAGTTAGAGGAAGAACAGAAGCATAAAAAAGAGGAACCAAGAACTTGAATGGGGTACCTTGTTTCATTTCCAAACATGCAACTCTCTGCAAAAAAATTCAAACACAGACATTAATTCTAATAAAAAATACATCAATCAACAAAGATTTCAAAATAGAAACATGTGCGTAATATGACACACCCTAAGTTGATTCTCATGGGCCATCATCTCATCAATACATTTTTTCTTTTTGCTTTTTCATTTTTCTTCTCTTTTTTTTTTCCCAATGTTGTAATATGATTTAGTTCTTTCCTTTTAAGGGCTTTACTAATGTGTTTCATTGGCACAATCCAATGACATTTCTTTCAATTGTAAACTTTGTAAGAGATGCTAAAATTTGTAATTATGATTATAAAAAATTTTCATGATAGAAATCATGGGTGATACTTGCGTTCTGGATGTTGACATATTTAATTGTTTAACTATAACTTATACCTACCATATTAATAATATTAATTGTGTATATATTTCGTTATTGTGGAAGTTTAGATAAACAATATAATGCCTAATTTCATTTCATTGTATTAATCAATGACATTTCATTTTCTTTTATTTTAAGTATTTTTATCATATTTTATTTTTATGTATTCAATTATTAAAGATGCATTAACTAACTAATAATAGTTTATTTGTTAATGTCAAGTTTGTTATTGCATTGGCTTTGTTGTATTTAGTGTTAGTCCAATCCAATTGTTGCAACTCTTATGAGTAGTAATGGATGATGAAGATGATAGGCCCACCTAATAATTTAATATTTTGAGAATTTTGTAATTGGATGACTAAGATTTAGAATGATTTTGCATCAAACTTAACATATGACTCAACTAATGCTAATTGCAATCGTATTTCTAGTTCAAACTTTTTCGGCCAAGATAAAATGATCGTAATGATATACTAGAGTTAATGACAATTCAAGATGCCTCTAGAATTATTAGGACCTTAGGTAATTGCTAGCATTTTTCACATATGCATGAGAATATGCTTATTTGTGTTTAAATAATTAAGAGTTTAGAAAATTTTGAAAAGGTTTTTTTTTCCCTAAATGGTATAAGATTTATAGAAAAAGTTGGACAAAGAGAGAATATGCTTATGTTAGGTAACCTAAAAAGAGTATTTTTGTTTTTATCTAGTTTAATTTTTTAAAAAAATTATTTAAATCTAATATGGATGCATAGTTTTGGTTTCATGCTCTTATAAAGGTAGTTAGTTTAGTTTTCCATAACAAAATAACTCTTTTAGAAATTAATTTTAGATGCAAGCATTATTCTTAAAGCAAAATTTAGAATACAACCCAATCCAATTTTCTCCTGAGCTACTCATGTATGACTCATAAAAATGAAAGTAAGTCATAGAAGTGATGCAAATGGACTTCTTAGCCATTTTGCATTTTCACTTAATCTTGATGTCATATAGATTTATTCTACTAAACATGTTTGCTAAGGAAAAGCAACACTATTTGTAGAATATAGGATGGAGAAATATCATCCTCCAAGAGATTGTCTATAAGACTATCCCAATAAGAAAAACAAATGTATTAAAAGAGGAGAAAATAATAAAAACACATTTCATTTTCTTATAATTGGCTTCCACTTCATTTTTACCTTGTAAGATACGAGTCAAAAGGTCTACTAGGTCCCTCACTTAATTTTCCAAACCAACTTCCTGCATGCAAGACATAAAAACAAAGGTAAAATCTTTATAAAGCTACAAACTTTGAAGTTGAGTAGAACAAATGCTATAGAACCAAACATAAAGTTCCTACATCAATTTTATTTGTGTATATATCTTGTTATTATGAAAGTTCAGGTAGACAATATAATGTCCAATTTCATTTCATGATATCAATTAGTAATGTTTCATTTTATTTTATTTTATGTTAAGTATTTTTTATCATATTTTATTTTTATATATTCAATTAATTAATGATGCATTGACCTAACTAATAGTAGTTTAGCCATTAATGTCAATTAATTAAGATTTATGGAAAAATTGGACAAAAAGAGAAAATATGCTTATGATGGGTAACCCAAGAGAAAAGGAAAATATTTTTGTTTATATCTAGTTTAATTTTTTTAAAAAAAAAAATCCTAGATAATAAACAAAATGGTTTAGATGCATTAGAAGTTTTGGTTTCATGTTCTTGGAAAGTTAGTTAGCTTAGTTTTCCATAATAGAATAAATCCTTTAGGCAATGGTTTTAGTTGTAAGCATTATTCCAAAAGCAAAATTTAAAATACAATCCAATCTAATTTTCACCTAAGCTATTAATGGTAGCATCATGTGTGACTCATAAAAATGAAAGTAAGTCACATAAGAGACGGAAATAGACTTCTCAACCATTTTGAATTTTTGCTTACTCTCGATGCCATATAGATCTATTCTATTGAACATGTTAATTAAGGAAAAGCAACACTATTTGTAGAATACAAGATGAAGAAATATCATCCTCCAAGCAATTGTTTATAAGACCATCTTAATAAGAAAAAAATTGTTTTAAAAGGGAAAAAAATAATAAAAATACATTTCATTTTCTCATAATTGGCTATAAGTACATTTTTGCCATGTAAGATATGGGTCAGAAGGTCTACCAAGTCCCTCGCTTAATTTTCCAATCTTCCTTCATGCAAGACACAGAAACAAGGTAAAATCTTTGCAAAGATACAAACTCTGAAGTTAAGTAGAATGAGTGCTATCAAACCAACCAAAACGTTCTTATGTTTATATTCATTGGAAGAAGGGATGATGGAGATGAATAACTCATAATTAAATTAAGACTGACACTAAGAAACAAAAAAAAAAACCCTAGAGAAATTAATACTCAAATAGCCCAAGAAATGTCTAAACCAAAACTAAGGCACCTAAAGCAATTGTTGTGATTGCTCAACCATTGACAATATGGTTAAAAAAATTTTGTGAAAAGAATTAGAATAAAAAATTGCATTTTAATAATAACTAAATAAATAAATCAACAAAATAGCAAAACAAGAAGCAAGTTTGAAAAAGGATACACCAAGTAAAAGCCATGAGCAAATGTGCTAGCCAACATAATCATAAACATTTAGGCTTGTGGCATATTGAGAGTTAAGCTAAAACATTACAACCACCTAAAAAAAATTATCAATGGATAGTCAAAATTCAATTCCCATGTAGTAAATCATCTAGAAAATGAAAGATAAAAAACCTGGAATCATAAAAACTTGTGGGAGAGTTTACTAGAGAAAGAATAGGAGCATAAATGAGAGGAACTAAGAACTTGAATGAAGGACCTTTGTTTTGCCTCCTAACTAGTGCCTATCTTCATCAAAATTCAAACATAGACATTAATTCTAATCAATAATACATCAATCAATAAAGATTCTAAAATAAAAACATGTATGTAATATGACATGGACCCACTATAGATATTTAATGAAAACTCATTGATTTGAGGCATAACAATCAAATGATGAGGCCAAAACTAGGTATTGATTTGGAAAGTGCTTGTTCTTTGTCCAAACCTAAAGGGCCCATTTGCCATTCAAGTTGGATTTTGACTTTTAACAAAACAATGTGCGATAGAATTATTACAATTAATCTAAATAGCAAGCGAGCTAATTTAAAGTATACCTAATTTTAATTTGAATAGTTATTTTATTTTTTCAAAGATAAAATTAATAGATAATGTGATTAGTACATGTGTTTGTTGGGACCATTCCTTTTGTTGGGAAAATTAAACTATTAAAAATATTAGGTTATTTAATTTTCTTCCAAATTTGAAAAAACCATTTTTTTTATCATTATTATAACTTTGTTAGTTATTCAACCCACTTGTTAATTGATTATATTCTCTATATCTTTCATTAATTTGATTTCAATATCAGTTAATATATTTAAATTTTGATGGTGATTATGATAGATGCTTGACGATAGGAATTCAATTACAGGCTATCAACCTCAAAATGAGAACAAATGAAAAGAAAACTCTAGTATAAAATATAAAGCATAAGTATACTTTGTATCTGAGATTATTAGAAATTATAAAAAATATACTAATATTATTAGTCAACTTGGATAAAAATCACAAAATTTTGGGGTGAGTGCAAAAGGAAAAAGTGATGGTTTCTCCATTACTCAAAGTTTTACCACATAAATAAGGTAAGAGATTAAAAGAGACAAAATCAACTTAAACAAGGTTTTAATGGCTAAAGTCAACCAAAATGGTTGTAGCATAAACTTAATAGAAGTCTAGAAAAAATTAAGAATGAGTAAGATGGTACATGCAATCCCTATGATCTACTAATTTTAAGGAAATTGGAGGTGAGGGAAGAAGTTCCAAGAAAAATTAAAAATCTTCAATAACAATAAAGTTATCCATGTAAAATAATAACTAGCATGACAACTATTATTCTCCTCCACCTCAAAAACAATTGGGGCTAAACAATTGAATCCATGGCATGGTGGAAGAAAAAAAGTTTAATTAGGAGAAGAGGGAGAGAGAGGGAGAGAGAAAAAGAGAGAGAGACCATATGAAAATTTGGAAAGAGAGAAGGGTTGCTGCCAATTTATAATCACCCAAATTAGTATGTTGTGCCAAAAAAATTGTAGTCATTGTGTTAAAAAAATTATGAGTATTGTGCCAAAGAAACTAAGAGGAGAAAAGGATTGTTGCTTGTGAAACTTGAACATATATTGGGTAGCTTAAGAGAAATAGAGAGGAGAAAATGGTTGTTGCACCTATTTATAAAAGACATATTTATAATCACGAAAACTTATTTGTTTGTAGCAAGAAACATGGAATTGTTGTGCCTAAAAAACACAAAGGAGCACTAGGCATGAAACTTTTTGTTGTGCCAGCTAATATGCACATTTACCAACTTTTCTTGTGGCATAGCAATAGATTAACTAATAGGGGAGTTTCAATCTAAAAGCTCCTTCTAAGAATACAACAAAAGAAAAACTAAAAAACCACATGCATATCTTAATGTGTTAATAGGAAGCACAAATGGAGACAATGCACCTTTGTTAGTAATTGATGGTAATTTAGTCATATCTTCCTATCTAGCACTCTTTGATGCTATAAATATCACCAAAGAAAATACATACATCCATTATTGTTGACATATAAGAAAGCAACCCAAAGTTTTGTCCAAATTTTCTACTTGTATACTTCCACTAAGGCTAACTTTTTGATTACAAAAAGATAAGCAAATAAGAATGGGCACATTTCTATTTCAAAACATTGGCTTTACTAAATTTATAAGTGTACATGCATCATTATATCACACAAAATTTTAATAATTAGCTTAGTGTATAATTGAGTTTTTTCTTTTTTATTGATTGTCTGAGAAACGTCTAGAGACCCAAAAAAAGGCAAAAAGGAAAAAGAAATAAAAGAAGTTTAGGAACAATAGAGGGGTAACAATTGAGATAATTATAATATTAATATTTTGAAAGTTCAAAACTAATAATTACATTTCTTGTATATGATGTTAAAGTATTGTAATTAACATCAATTATTGAAAGGCTAAAACAACAAGATAAGAATATGATGAGACTTTTGCATAAATGTAATTGAAAATTTATTTCTAGTTAAGCAAATTGGCCCCCATTACTCAAAAAAAAATTCCAAATTGACCCTAAGCACTATGAAAAACAACAAAGGAAGCAAAATAACAGGTCAAAATGTAATAAATGGTGGCCCATATGACCACAATATCCTAGCATGAAACATCACCACATGTCCATCTTATCCTTTTCCCCAACTTTTTCTATCTTGGCATGGGCCCCTCTAGGCCCTCAACTTTCATTCTCCCCAAATGCTCTTCAAATAATGCCTAAAACACCAAGAAACTATTAAAGTAAAACCCATCACAAAACTCCTTTCTTTATAAATCAATAGAACCCCCAAAATGGCTACTAATCTCCTTTATCTGAGACCCACAATGGTTTAACCATTTGCTACTTCATTTGGTAGCCATAAAAATAACCAAAACTACCGAAAAAGTTCCTCTGCCTTGCCAAACTGTTGGACCCCTCTCTTTGGTTGGTCCTTTATGGCTAACTACATTGGTTGTAAGGACAAGGTGTATGATGATGTCTTAGAGAAAGAAGAGATTAGATCTGATGTTGAGACTAAACCAACAAAATCTTAATTCACTCAAGGATGCTTCATGGAAGAAAAGGCTAGGTAGCTCCGCATGTTGACTATTGACACATCGTTTCACAATGCCATGTATCACTCCCTAATTGCTAGCTACCTCACCTCTAAGTTTAAGCCCTGCTTGGATTGGTAGCTCTCTGGCCACTCCCCAGTTCAATTTTCACAAGCCATAGTCTCATAAGTACATTTTTTTTCTTTTCATTTATTTAATTTTATTTTTAAATATAATTTAGTTCTTGCCTTTTTAGGATTCCATTAATGTGTTTGATTGGTTCAATCCAATGACATTTCTTTTAGTTGTAAACTTATGTGAGAAATGCTAGAATCTATAATTATCATCATAATATCATATAATATTGATTATTATCATTGCTAATCTTAGAAAGTAAATTATTAATGATAACATACAAATATGATTAAGAAAGATTTTTGTGACAAAAATGGCAGGTGATGCTTTCATTGAAGATTCTAACATGTTTAGTTGTTTAATTATAACTTATGATCACCTTATTAATAATATTAATTGTGTATAAATCTAGTTATTACTAAAGTTTAAATAGATAATATAATACTTAATTTTACTTCAATTAGTGATTTTTTTAATTTTATTTCATGTATTTAAATCATATTTTATTTTTATATATTCAATTAATTAAAAATACATTGATTGAACATATAGCAAATTAGTTATTAATGTCACATTCATTATTGCATTGAAGGTAATAAGTGTACATTATCTATTGGAGGAGTTCCAATTAAGAAATCAAGAAGCTCCTCCCAAGATTATATCCAAAAGAAAAGAAAAAATCTAAAACCACATGCATGTCTTTATCTACTAATAGGAAGCTTAGATGGAACATCACACATTTAGAAGTAATTGATGGTAATTTAGTCATATCCTATCTAGCACTCTTCGATGTTGTAAATATCTCCAAAGAAAACATGTAGATTTATTATGATTGACTCGTAAGAAAATGACCATCCACATTTTCTACTCGTATACTTCTATCAAGGCTAACTTTTTGATTCCCACAGAATATGCAAATCAAAATGGGCCCATTGTCTTTCAAAATGTTAGCTTTGTTAAATTTATAAGTGTACATGCATCATTTTATTGTACCAAATTTTAGTGATTAGTTTATTGTATAATCAATTTTTTTCTTTTTTGCTTAGGTTATCTGAGAAACATTTAGAGACCCAAAAAATTCAAGAAGGAAAAAGAAATAGAAGTTTAGGAACAATAGACGGGTTACAATTGAGATAATTATAAGATCAACATTTTGAATGTTTTGAACCGATAATTACATGCATTGCATATGACATGCATTGTAATTAACATCAGTTAATGGGATTTCTCCAAAATTCAACCCCAAATCCCCTTTTCCTCTTACCCCATTAATGCAAATTCCTTTATGATAATTCTATTCTTTTCAACACAACAATCACAAGAATAATGTTAAAAACATCATTTTGCACATATGAAAGCATATTCTCAAACTACTTGTAACAATTATTTTTTTTAACTCCTTGTATGCGTGGGCATCATGTCTATAACAATTACTTCAATTGCAACTGCTAACTATTCACATAATTATCCTTTTAATGAAAAACATGATTTTTTGATTCAGACTAATTTTCATACATTCTTAGTAGAAAAGTAAATTGAAACCCCCACAGCCCAAGAAAAGTCTAAACCAAAACTAAGGCACTTAGAATAGCTGATATGATCACTTTAACAATTGACAGTATGGTAAAAAAACTTAGTGAAAAGTATCACAATTAGGAATCACATTATAAAAATAAATAAATCAATCATCAAAATAGCAGAACAAGCAACAAGTCTGACAAAGGATACGCCAAGTAAAAGCCATGAGTACATGAGCCAACTAACATAGTTGTAAATAATCAATCCCTCAAAATAAGTCTATGGTGTAGTGAGAGTTGAATTGAAATACTACAATCACCCATAAAAGCCAAACATTGGACAATCAAAATTCAAAACACATGTAGTGAATAACCCAAAGAATAAAAGAATAAAATGATCACTAGACAAAAAAAAAAATGGTAAGGAATTTAATCAAAGGAAGAATGAGAGCATAATGAGAGGAACCTAAAACATGAATGGGGCACCTTTGTTGTGCTTCCTAACAGGTGACTCTCTTCAACAAAATTCAAACTCAAACATTGATTCTAATCAATAATACATCAATCAATAAAAATTTTGAAACAAAAACATGTATGTAATATGACACTTCTCAAGTTAATTCTCACAAGTCATTGTCTCATTAGTACATTTTTTTTTCCTTTTTCATTTTTCTTTCTTTTTTTTTTTCAATGTTGTAATAAATTTTAGTTCTTTCCTTCATAGGGCTTCACTAATGTGTTTTGTTGGTCAAATTCAATGATATTTCTTTCAATTGTAAACTTTGTAAGAAATGCTAAAATCTATAATTATGATTATGAAAGATTTCTGCGATAAAAGTGGGTGATACTTGCATTGCATATGTTGATATGTTTAGTTGTTTAACTATGACTTATGCCCACCTTATTAATAATATTAATTGTGTATATGTCTAGTTATTATGAAAGTTTAGATAGACAATATGATGCCAAATTTCATTTCATGACATCAATTAGTGACATTTCATTTTATTTTATTTCAAGTATTCTTTTATTGTATTTTATATTTATATATTTAGTTAATTAAAGATGCATTGAACTAACTAATAGTAGATTAGCTACAAATGTCAAGTTCATTATTGAGAATGAGTAAGATGGTACATGTAAATCTTATGATCTACCAATTCTATGGAAATTGGAAGCAAGGGAAGAAGTTTCAAGAAAAAAAGGAAATTTTCAATAGCAATAGAGTTGCCCATATAAAAATAATTGCACAATGGCTATTATTCTCCTCCACCTCGAAATTAGATGGGGCTGAACAATTGAATCCATGGCAAGGTGGGAGAGAAAAATTTTCATTAGTAAAAGAGAGTGCTTATGAAAAATTGGAAGGAGAGAAGGGTTATTGCCTATTTATAATCTCCAAAATTAGTGTGTTGTGCTAGAAAAATTGTAGCTATTATGTTAAAAAAAACTATGAGTGTTGTGCTAGAAAAATTGAGAGGAGAAAAGGGTTATTGCATGTGAAACTAAAACTTGTCTTAGGTAGCTTAAGAAAAATGAAGAGGAGAAAATAGCAACCTATTTATAAAAAGCCTCTTTATAATCACAAAAACTTATTTGTTTAAAGTAGGAAGCATCGAATCGTTATGCCCAAAAAACTAAAAGGAGTGCTATATGTGAAACATTTTGTTGCGCTAGCTAATGGGGCTATAAAGCTTAGGATGTAAGAATATAAGAATGCAACTTATCACTTTATAATATTATAATTGTACTTGACTCTAATATTTAATAGTTTTGTTACTTTTGTCCCTCAATTAGTTGTAAATCATAATGGTGATAACAATTTATATGTTATGGTGTCAATTTTTTTAATTAAATTCATATATTTCAATCAATATTAAAATTTGTTTTAATTAAATATGTGCAATATGTTTGTTGGTTGAATACCAAAGGTTCAACTTGGCCACTATATGCGTACTTTACTTGATGTTGGTGGGCAAATTGAACATGTAAAATGTAACAGTGCCTAAGATACCATCAATAGGTTACAAAATGTCAATACCTTGATGCACTTCTCATCTCATTTGCACAAACAACACAACATGTCTAATAACCAATTTGATGATGTTTCTTTCAATTGTAAACTTTGCAATAGACTTAAAAATCTAGAATTATCATTGCAACATTTTATCATATTGATTATCATTCTTAGTTAAGCTTGGAAAATAAATCATTATAACTAATTTTTTTTATTTTGGAGATAACATAAAAAATTAAAATAAAATATTATAACATTTAAGCCACTGATTTTATATACCAAAAAACATAATTTTTACTATTTTGAATATAAATCTTATGAATTTTCTTGTGACAAAAACCAAAACAAATATATTATTTATTTCTTAGTTATTTAATATTTTATTAATATATATTCACACAGACTAGTATATGCATATCTTATATGCACATTATTTTTTTTATATATTATGTAAATAAATAATATATTTAATTTACATAAACTTTGTTTATATACATATAGTGAGAGAGAAAGAGTTAATATTAAATTAACTTATTTATTATGTATATAATAATCTATTTTTATTTTAAATATCTATGATATTTAAAAATTATACACATATACACACATATATTTTTATGTACACATCATGTAAATAATATAAATATATGTAATATTTATATTACATTTGTAAATTTTTTATTCAAATTAATATACAAAAATACATATTAAATAATTTTTTTTTTACCTATTAGAAATTACAAGTTAACATACAACCAAAGCTTAATAATAAGATAAAAATTAATATAAAATAATTATATACAACTATTCAAACTAATATATATAAAATAAATAATAAATAATATTTTTTTTACCTATTATATTATATGATAAATAAAAAATTAGTTTTTTTGAATTAATTGGTTAACTTATAATTGAAGTGGAGTGATAGGCGAAAAATCATTATAAAAATAAAATATATATACTTTTAAAATAAATTCATATATAAAAAATTAAAAATAAATAAAATAAAAATGACTAAGAATAAAAAATTAATTCTTAAATAATAACTTATCAACTCTAAGATTGACTTGAAGCCAACCCAAAAACAATCTTAATGTAACATGATTCAAAGGTAATCTGACTTGGAATAATTTGATTCAATGACCTATGTTGACACATTTATTGGCAATGCTTACTTATATATAATCTTTTTTTTCATAAGTGTAGCACTCACAAAACCATTAAGGAGGATTGCACTAGGTTATCGCAAAGTTTGTTGTGCCGCTACATTGAATTTATAGAAGAGCAAACTTTATGTTACCTACCAAGAGTCATTGACCACTAATACAACTATATATGATCAAATATACTTTTAATTCCATTGAATACATTGATAAGGACTCAAACTCATGACTTATGTGAATAGCAACAAAAATACAAAATTATAAGCACAAAGAATTTTGGGAGAAAACCCAAAATTAGGAAAAAGCTATGGGTGGAGAATAGTCCAAAGAATGAAAGAAAAAGATAATTACCCAAAAAAATGGTGGGAAATTTAGTCAAAGCAAGAACAGGAGCATAAATGAGAGGAACAAAGAACTTGAATGAGGCACCTTTATTTTGTTTCATAACAGGCAACTCTCTCCAACAAATTTCAAACACAGACATTAATTTGAATGAATAATATATCAATTAACAAAGATTTCAAAGCAAAAACATGTATGTAATATGACACTCCCCAAGTTGGTTCTCACATGCCATCATCTCATTAGAACATGTTTTTCCTTTTTCATTTTTCTTATCGTTTTTGTTTTTCCAATGTTGTAATATAATTTAGTTCTTTCCTTCTTAGGGCTTCATTGACATGTTTCATGGGTCCAATGCAATGACACTTCTTTCAATTGTAAACTTTGTAAGACATGCTAAAATCTATAATTAAGATTATTAAAGATTTTTGGTGATAGAAACTGTGGGTGATGCTTGCATTACAAATGTTGACGTATTTGATTGTTTAACTATAACTTATACCCACCTTATTAATTATATTAATTTTGTATATATCTAGTTATTATGAAAGTTTAGATAGACAATATAATGCCTAATTTCATTTCATGATATCAACTATTGATGTTTCATTCTATTTTATTTTAAATATTTTTTATTTTATTTTTTATGTATTTAATTAATTAATGATGCATTGACCTAACTAATAATAGTTTAGCTATTAATGTCAAGTTTTTTATTGCATTGGCTTTGTTATATTTAGCATTTATTCAATCCAATTGTTGCCGCTTCTATGGGTAATAGTGGACGATGATGAAAATAGGACAAATAATTTAATATTTTAAGATTTTTGCAATTAGATGACTAAGATTTGGAAAGATTAAGCATCAAATATAGCAAATGGTTCCACTAATACTAATTTCAATTGTATTTCTAGTCCAAACTTTTTTAGCCAAGACAAAAATGATCATAATGATATACCAAAGTTAATGGCAATTTAAGATGCCTCTACAATTGTTAGGATCTTGTGTAATTCCTTGCTTTTTTCATGTATGCATAGAGAATATGCTTATTTATATTCAAGTAATTAAGAGCTTAAACATTTTGAAAAGTTTTTTCTTCTCTTTTTTCTTTGAAGGGTATAAGACTTATGGAAAAATGGAAAAAGAGAGAAAATATACTTATGATGGATAACCCAAAAAAAGGAAAATATTTTTTTATCTAGTTCAATTTTTTTTAAAAAAAAATAAACCCTAGATAATAAACAAAACAATTTGGATGCACTGGAAGTTTTGGTTTAGTTCTCTTGCAAAGGTGGTTAGATTAGTTTTCCATAATAGAATAACCCCTTTAGAAAATGTTTTAGATGTAAGCATAATTCTCAAAGCAAAATTTATTTTGCAATCCAATCCAATTTTCTCCTAAGCTACTCATGGTAGCATTGTGTATGACTTATAAAAACGAAAGTAAGTGGCAAAAAAGATGCAAACAAACTTATCAACCATTTTGCATTTTCACTTGTTCTCAATGTCATATAGATTTGTTTTGTTAAACATGTTTGCTAAGGAAAGTCAACATTATTTGTAGAGTATAGGATAGAGAAAAATCATCCAATTGTTTGTTTTTTTTCTCTTCCAATTTCTTTCATAACATTTCCAATTGTTAAAACAGAAATAATCAAAAGCTTGAAATTTGCTCAATTGTTTGTTTTTTTGGACTTATGCCTAATTTCTTGTATAGATATGATAAGACCCTTTGTGTAGATGTTAACTTCAATCTCTTGCATTTGTGCAACTAGCCATGCATCTACATGACAAGAAGTACTGAACACAACTTTCTAATGGTCATGTGCTTTATAAATCATGAACACCAATTTAATGGGGAAAAGATGCAAAAGAGACAAAGGAAACTAACTTAGTAGACAATTATGGAGTGGACTAAAAGTTTTTAATACTGAAACATAAGAATACAATCTATATAATAACAACATGCAAGAAATTCAGGAAAATTTCCAACTCTAGTAATGTAGGTTACTAGAAAACATAACAAACAAAGTTTATATTTGTTGGCACCAAGTAAGAATGATATAGAAGAGTAGATCATCTAGCATAGTATTAACATAGTATTGAAAATGATTTAGATTTAGGCACACAAAAACACTATTATCTCATTGTCAAAGTTAGACTCCTTGCCTACTTATATGCTCTTCATGTAAAATGTCCATGTCTTTGAAATTGATTAGACAACCAAAAATGTTTTGATAGTTCCTTTGAATTCTCTATCTATACTAGCCTAAATAAAGTAGCAAGTACTAGTTTCAGTAAGTTAGGGCTTAAACA
Organism: Rhizophora apiculata; assembly: GCA_037832385.1. Classification (NCBI taxonomy): domain Eukaryota; kingdom Viridiplantae; phylum Streptophyta; class Magnoliopsida; order Malpighiales; family Rhizophoraceae; genus Rhizophora; species Rhizophora apiculata. Next base: position 3,297,609 of record CM075435.1, on the reverse strand, counting down.
AAAAAGTACTATAGGTTTAATTAGTTAATGGGAATTCTCCAAAATTCAACCTCAAATCCCTTATCTTCATTTTACCACGTTAATGCAAACCTTTTTACAATAATTCCATCCTTTTTAACTTAGTATTCACAAGAATTATACTAAAAGACAACACCATTTTACACACAGGAAAGCATATTCTCAAACTATTTGTAGGAATGGGCATCATGTCATAACATTTACTTCAATTGTAACTACTAACCATTCACACATGCTTATCCTTCCAATCAAAAACATGAATTTATGATCTGGACTGAATTTCATACATCCTTAATGGCAAAGCAAATTGATACTCTAACATCCTAGGAAAAGTCTAAACCAAAACTAAGGCATATAGGATAACTGATATGATTGCTCAACCATTGACAATATGGTCAAAAAATTTAGTGAAAAGAATCAGAATTAGAAATTTCATTCTAATAATAATAAATAGATCAATCAACAAAATAGAAGAAAAAGCAACAAGTTTGAAAAAGGATACATTAAGTAAAAGCCAAGAGCAAATTTGCCCACCAATGCAACCATAAACTTTTAAGCATGTGGCATAGTAGGAGTGAAATTGAAACATTTCAACCACCTACACAACTTTATCATTGGATAGTCAAAATTTTATTCCTATGTAGTGAATTGTCCAAAAAAAAAATGAAAGATTAAAAAAAAAAAAAGGAATCATAAAAATTTGTGGGAGTTTACTCAAAGGAAAAATAGGAACATAAATGAGAGGAACTAAGAACTTGAATGTAGGACATTTGCTTTGTTCCCTAGCTGGTGCCTTTCTTCAACAAAATTCAAACATAAACATTAATTATAATCAATAATACATCAATTAGCAAAAATTTTGAAACAAAAACATGCATGTAACATGACATTGACCCATAACAATATATTTGGCAAAAACTCACTGATTGAAGGCATAATGATTGAACAATAAGGCCATAACTAGATGTCAATTTGGAAAGTGCTTGTTCTTTTGTTCAAATCCAAAAGGGCTTGTTTGCCATTTGAGTTGGATTTTGACTTTTAAGAGAAAAATATCATATGGAATTATTATAGTGAATCTAAATAGAAAGTCTACTAATTTAAAGTATACCTAATTTTAATTTTAATAGTTATTTTATTTTTTCAAAATTAAAATTAATGAAAATGTGATTAGTACATGTATTTGATCAGACCATTTCCTTTGTTGGGAAAATCAAACAATCAAAAATATCGAGTTATTTATTTTCCCTCCAATTTTGAAAATAATAACAATTTTTTCTATTATTACAAGTTTGTTAGTTATTCAACCCACTTATAAATTGTTTGTATTCTTTATATCTTTCATTGATTTGATTTTAATATTAGTTAATATATTTAAATTTGCACGGTGATTATGATAGATACCTAAAGATAAGAATTCAACTATAGGCTATTAACCCCAGAAAGAGAACAAATGAAAAGAAAACTTTGGTGTGAAATATAAGGCATAATTATACTTTCATTTGAGACTATTAGAAATTATAAAAAATATGCTAACATTATCAATCAACTAGAACAAATATCATAAAATAATACTCTTATATGTAATATAACATCAAAAACCTCATCTTCACCATGCAACTCTAGTATCCCTCTCTTCCTTTCATTAGAAACCACTTCTTTAAAATGCTAGCATTGTAGATGTTGAAGTGTTTAGTTATTTAGCTAGAACTTATACCCACTATTAAAATATTAATTGTGTATAAATACAATTATAAAGAAAGTTTAGATACATAATATAATGTCCAATTTCACATTACATTAATGATGGTAATTAAACTAACTCATAATTACCTAAAAAAACATAACAAACAAAGTTTTTATTAAATGACATTATGTAAGGACAATATACAAGAGTGGATCCTCAAGCTTAGTACCAACCCAATACTTGAAAATGTTGAATTTCAAATACATAAATACATTATTATCTCAATATCAAACTCCCTTCCTACTTATATGCTCTTTGTGTAAAATGTCGATGTTGTTAAAGTTTATTAGATAGCCAAGGTTGCTCAATGGCTCTAGCATCTGCCTTCTTTCTTCACACTCATCTGACATCACCAAGACATTGTAAGAATAATGGTAGCACCCAAAACAATATCAAATACTTTTAGGACATCACTATCATAAATGAAATGAATTTCAAGATCGATGAAAATAATTTTAGGGATGAAACATCTCATTAACAATGACAGGGTTTGAGATAGACAAATGGATAGTGCCATAAGCCTGAAAAAGCAAAGAACAAACTTCTAATGAATTGAATTTGAATGGAAGTGTGTGTTGCCAACATAGGAAAGGAATCTTTTATCAAAGTGAGTGCATAAGGAAAAAGTGAGGGTTTCTCCACTACACAAAGTTTCAGCACATATATAATAAGGTAAGAAATTAAAAAAGAAAAAATCAACACAAACAAGGTTCTAATTGCTAAAGTCAACCAAAATGGTCATAACATGAACTTGACATGAGTCTAGAAAAAATTAAGAATGAGTAAGATGGTACATGCAATTGAGAAAAATTGGAAATTTTCAATAGCAATAGAGTTATACATGTAAAAATAATAGCTAACATAGTGGCTATTATTCTCCTCCACCTATAATTAGTAGGGGCTGAACAATTGAATCGATGGCGTGTTGGAGAAAAAGTTTCATTAAGAGAAAAGAGAGAGAGAGAGGGTTGCTACCTATAATCACCAAAATTAGTATGTTCTACTAGAAAAACTATAGTTGTTGTGTTAAAAAAATTGAAAGGAGAAAAGGGTTGCTACACATGAAACTTGAACATGCCTTAGGTAGCTAGAGAAAAATAGAGAGGAGAAAATGGTTGCTGCACCTATTTAATAAAAGGTCTATTTATAATCACAAAAACTTATTCGTTTGTAGTAGGACGCATGGAATTATTGTGCTTGAAAAACTTAAAGGAGTGCTATATGTGAAACTTTTTGTTATGCTAGCCAATAGGGCTATAGAGCTTAGGACATAAGAATATAAGAAGGCAATTTATCACTTTATAATATTATAAATGTACTTGACTTTTATATTTAGTAGTTTTGTTACTTTTGTCCCTCAATTAGTCTCAAATGATGATGATGATAACAATTTATAATTTATGGCATCACTTTTTTTTTTTAACTAAATTTAGATTTTTTGATCAAAAATTAAAATTTGTTTTATTTAAATATGTGCAATATATTTACTATTTGAACGCCAAAGGTTCAACTTGGTCACTATATGAGCATAATTTGCTTGATGCTGTTGGGCAAATTGAACACGTAAAATTTAGTGATGCCTAAGATACCATCAATAGGTCAACAAATGTCAACACCCTGACACATTTCTCATCTCATTTACACAAACAACACAACATCTCTGATAACCAATCTGATGTCATTTCTTTCAATTGTAAACTTTGCAACAGACAACAAAATTTGTAATTATCATTGCAATATTCTTTCATATTGATTATTATTCTTGGCTAAGCTTGGAAAATAAGTCATTGTGACCTAATTTTTTTTCTTAAGATAACATAAAAAATAAAATAAAAGATTATAATATTTAAGTCATTGATTTTATGTACCAAAAAATATAATTTTTACTATTTTAATTATGAATATTATGAATTTTCTTGTAAAAAAACAAAACAAATTTATTATTTATTTCTTTATTTTTTATTTTTAATTCTATTATATATATAGATACACACACTCACACACAAAAGTATATATACACATCTCATATGCACACCATTTTTTCTATATATTTATTTAATTATGCACATCATATAAATGAAATAAATATATATAATATACTTGTAAACTTTTCATACATATTAAATAATATTTTTTTTGTCTATTATAAATTAGCAATTCAATATACAACCAAAGCTTAATAATAAGATAAAAATTTGTATAAAAATAAAACAATTATATATTTTTTATTCAAATTAATATATAAAAAATTAATAATAAATTTTTTACCTATCATACTATATATAAATAAAAAATTAGCTTTGTCAAATTAACTGGTTAATTTATAATCAAAGTGGCGTGATAGTAGAAAGTTTAGTATAAAAATAAAAAATATTTATTTTTAAAATAAATTAATATATAAAAAATTAAAAATAAATCAAATAAAAATGACTAAGAATAAAATATTAATTCTTAAACAATAACTTGTCAACTCTTGAATTGATTTAAAGCCTACCCAAAAACAATCTAAGTGTAACATGATTCAAAAGTAACCCAACTTGGAATAATTCCACTCGATTACCCATGTTGACACATTTACTAGTGATACTTATTTATATATATATTTTTTCTCATTAATAAGGGGAGCACTCACAAATATATTAGGGAGGATTACACTAAGCTGTCATAAAGTTGGTTGTGCTACTACACTAAATTTATGGAAGAGTAAACTCTATGTTACCTAGCAAGAGTCACCAACCACTCATATAACTACATAAGACCAAATATACATTTCATTCCATTGAATACTTTAATAAGGGCTCAAACTCAAGACTTTTTCATAGGATGATTGATCCTTTTATTACTTGAAACCTGCAAATGGTAAAAACTACCTTGATAAGGACTCAAACTCATGACTTACATGAATAGCAACAAAAATACAAACCCACTTAAGGCATTTCTCCGCTTCAACTTTTAGGAACCCATTCCAAAAAAAAAAAAAAAAGATTTAACTACCCTCTTTTTTTTTTTTTTTTTCAATGAGATAATTATATTTTCAAAGAACTCTTCCACTTGGAATGCACATTCTATAGTAGCTCTAATTAATATAATTCTAGGTTCACCATGGTATTAATACAGTTTGTAAATACTATATATTTTTAGAGAACTCATTCCACGATTTCCAAAGATTCCTTCTTTATTAAGAGAATACTATATAAAACAACTTAAATATAATTTTATGGCTTACAAAATATAGCCTCAAAGTTAAATCTTAACAAAGAATTAAAGTAGAAGAAGATGATTCAACAATTAATTATTATTAGCACCAAGCATCAAACCCTAGCTAAATACAAAATCACAATAATTGAATAAAATTGATCCCTAATTTGAACAATAAAAATGCACACTTTAAAAACCTCCTGGAAGATTCTACAAAAGGAAAAAGAAAATAGAAAACTCATCATTTTGACGGTAAAGGTGATGGATTTGAGATGTACCTCTAGAATTAAGCTCATTACACTAGGCTTCAAAGTGACTAAGTATGATTCTTTTGGTAGACAAATAGCTAAAGCTTGTGGATGTGCAAGAGATAATATTGTTAGAGTCCCTCTTCTTGCTTTATCTTTGCAACTTTGGCAAAGCATGTCTCCTTTAAGATCGCCAATTCTAGTTGCTGCATCTCTACCCCTATAGTGGCCATTATTATAAAGTAGAAGATTTTTCACTGTTGATTTTACGATTTCAAAAACAATTTCACTTAAGTGGTTTTCATATCGAGTCCTTTCCAAATCATTGAATTTGAGTTCTTGACTATGGTTTCTTAGTTTGCAAAGAGGTTGTGGCTTTCATGGATTTATATCATTGAGGGGAAAAAACATAAGGAATTGGGTCTAAGAATTGAGATATCTTTGAAAACAAATCAATTATGATATGTTTCGAGCTTAAGTCAATGTCTTGGATTGATATTTGGGCCTAAGTCCATGTTTTGGATGAATGAAAGTGGGCTTCATATTTGGCTCTTCTCAAAGGATTGAGTTACAAAATAAATTGGGCCACAATTTATAATGAAATTCTTGAAAGTTTGTTAATTTGTTCAACCAAGGGGGCCATGTTGTAGGGATAAGTCTAATTGATATATAAGTGGTAATTTCTTAACTTTAAATCTATATTGAGATGGTATGATAATTTAAGGTAACTTTAGTTGTTATCTTTATGATATAATTTAAGGGTTTTTTAAAAATAAATTAATTTTTAACTACAAATAAAGAAAGTTTTCTCTTAATTTTCCCATTCTATTACTAATATTTAAGATCAATTATAATGAAAAGCATAGTCATCAAAAGATTATATTATTTATTTGGCAAACTAATTAGTCAAATTCTAAATATGTTTCATACCTACATCCCAAGTAAGTAATAACAAAAGCTCTCCTTATTAGAGAGAAAAAGGAGTTTTTCCTTAAATAAAAATGATAGGGTGGTGGCAAAAGAAAATTCTTTATTGTTGTGTCCTGTTATTATCTTGGCTATCTTAAGTTGGCAAAAAAGGCAAATTTCTTTCAATGATTTCTTTACCATGATTAGCCATATAGAAGTAAAGATGGCAAAGTTTTAGATGATTGTTATCCTTTTAGCTTGCTTTTCTATTTTTACATCTCAAAAGTATAAGGGCATAAGCAATCGAACATCTTTTTTAAAACAAGAAGCAATTGAATGACTTGATTCATCATTTGTCTATATTCATGCTTGGAGTTTAATCTAGGTCGGCAACTGATCCTAGCTTTAGGAGACCATGATTCCTATTTGAAATGTGAGCATAAGTAGGCTGGAAAACACATTGGTTACTTATATATATAACAAATTTCTTTAAATTGGAATGATTGTTAACAGCTAATTAATTATGGGTACTTGATGCAAATTAAATGGATATGTCTAACTAGTTAACTCAGCTTAACCATTAAGTCTTTTTGGCAACTTCCCATCCACTGATTGTAAGTTTAAGTGGTTGGAGGACTTTTGTTTCTAAATTCTTTAATAAAATTCACTATCATAACTAGATTATCCCTGATAAGTAATCCATATAATGATTTGATATTCTTTGTTGACAATATAATTTCAATCAATTTTATCTATGATCCAACTTCAAACCTCTTTTTTAAAAAATAAAAATAACCTTTCTTTACTCAATATATTAAAAGGAGGAAAAACATGAATAAAAGATGAACACACTTTTGGATTTCATGTGTCAAATCTTAATTTTAGTCTATTTTAATAAATTTTTCATTTTTATACAAATTTATTCTAATAAAAAAATTTAAAGTTTTAATTTAAATGTAAAAAAAGGTACAATTTTGATATGTGTGTGTGTGTGTGTGTGTTACTAAATAATTTCAAATGCAAACAAGGTTGTGCCAAGCCCCTCTTAACCAAATTTTTTTTGGTTTTTTTTTTTATTGAATGTAGGCTACTATGTAGCATTAAGAATTTCTCTCAATTTCCTTTTTGGTGTCACCATATTATATAAAAACAAAATACACAAACTTATTTGTCTTGATTTCATAATTACTATCAGCACATGTAATTAATAGCAATGCAACTTATGAGTTACAAGTAGTACATGTAGTGGAAATGTTAGATGTTATGGTGATTAAGAGAAAATTTATCCCAATTACTTTGGTTATTATAATGTTGAAGTCTTGGATAAATATTCTTTGCCTCATATTATTAACAAATATGTAGTAATCATGTTACAAGTTATAGGTTACAAGTTTCACTTTTATTTAAATTTGCCTTATTTTGCTAACAAGGTCTATCCTTGCATACAATCTTATCAAATATTTGAAAATAGGTCATTGGCTAACCATTGTAGTCATGCTCTCTATTGTACTAGTAGGTTAGCTTTTGAGTTATGTCTTGCTCTGTTAGTTTAGATTTTAAATAGGAACATTGTGTTTAAAGAAATACAGTGAATAAAGAGTTGTCATCAAACTATTGTTAGAGGAGAAACGAAGGTTAACATACTATTGCTCTGCACGTTCATGTTAACTAGAGGTTAGAATAAGAATTCCATGCTAAACATTCATGTTAATTAAGGATTAGAAAAAGAAGCCAATGCTAATTTACAACTAAAATAATATGTACAAATAATTGACCTCTTTTCTTCATTTTTTATATTGGAATTACAAGTGGGAAGAATAAGAGAGAAAGGTAGGGATTGTTATTTGTCAAGAGTCAAGGTAGTATCTTTTATAGGCAAGTTAAAGAGGGGCATAAGGTGGGTCCTAAGGGAGAGGATGAGGAGAGGAAAAGCTTTGGGTTAGATAGATGGCAACTTCTTACAAAAAGCACAAGCAAAAAAAAAAAAAAAAAACCCTTAATGATCTCTCAAAAAGTAAGAGTTAATGACTAACTCTTGGATAGGTCACATGATTACAACTTATTTGGTCATACTATTTGGTAAGAATTCAAATCATGACCTTGAAAAAAAAAGATTTTTTTTCCATTCATTACCACTTTTGTCCTTTCACTTTATATGGCAAAAAGGATTAGAAACTTGTCTTTTCACTCACATTTGTTTTTAATTTCATTTTGTATTAATTTTTATAGTGACACTTTTTATCATTTTCCTTTCTTTTCTAAATGTTCCTAATAGTATTCCCACATATTGCAATTTTAGTAAATGACACCAAGTTAGCAGCATATATACATCTTAGCATTTACCCAATTGTGACTCATGATAGGATACAAATTATCCAATTAATGTTGTAAAAATGTACAACACTTATCCTATATGTTGTTATTAACCTAACATAAACTTCCTTTACTACCCAAGATAGACATTTTCTTTCCACCCTTTGAGTTTTTCTCCACACATATTCACTAAGGATATTCATACCTTCTTTAATCTCCTTATACAAGTAGGCAAACCTAACTACCTTTCCTTAGTATCCACCATATGAAGATAAAGCCAATAGCCACTCCTCATTTAATTTTTGAGTCAATATTTTTATTGAAAGTGGCCTCAAACTTATCCAGGTTGATTAACTGGCCTAACACCTATAATTGTTGATGTGTATAGATTCTCTTGTAGTAAATCATGATAATTATTTTCAAGTAATTACAACTCAAAACAATATGAAAGTGGTAAATCGTGAAGATTTACTTGGTGCAAATGTATAACTTTTTTCTTCTTTTCTTTGGTTATGTATTCTATCATAGATGAAGACTTTTTAGCACAAACTATGTCTAATTAAGTTTAAGGAGGAATTTATTCTAACTTTTTTTTTTTTGAGTGAGTTAAAAATAATTCAATGAAAATTAAAATAAAAAATAAAATATTTTTTATAGTGAGTTATTTTGATTCACACAAAAAATAAAAAAATTCAATATAAACGTACTTAACTCTTATATTTAGTAGTTTTGTTACTTTATCCCTTGATTAGCCTCAATTCATTATGGAAATAACAATTTATAAGTTATGACATCACCTTTTTTTAATTAAATTCAAATATTTGGATCAATATTGAATTTTATTTCATTTAAATATGTGCATTATATTTGCTATTTGAATACCAAAGGTTCTACTTGGCTACTGTATGAGCATACTTTAATTGATGTTGGTGGGCAAATTGAACACATAAAATGTAGCGATGCCTAAGATACCATCAATAGGTCAAAAAACATCCATACCCCAATACACTTCTCATCTCATTTACATAAACAATGCAACATCTTTGATAACCAATCTAACAACATCTCTTTCAATTGGAAACTTTACAATAAACACCAAAATCTATAATTATCAATGCAATATTCTTTCATATTGATTATCATTCTTGGTTACGCTCGGAAATTAAATCACTGTCATCTTGTGTTTTTTTTTTTCCTCAAAACAATATAAAAAATTAAAATAAAAGATTGTAATATTTTGAGTCATTGATTTTATACTTCAAAAATTATAATTTTTACTATTTTAATAATAAATCTTTTGAATTTTCTTGTAAGAAAAAATAAAACAAATTTATTATTTATTTTTTTATTTATCATTTATTATTCTATTATATATATATATATATATATATATACATCTTATAAGCACATCATTTTTTTAATATATTATGTAAATAAATAATATATTTAATTTATATAAGTTTTGTTTTATTGTAAATTTAAATATATATATATATATATATATATATATATATATATATATATATATATATATATATATATATATATATAAAATTTTAAATATTTATGATATTTTAAAAATTATATATACATACACACACACACATATATATATATATTCTATAAATAATATAAATATATTTAATATATATAATATATTTATAAAATTTTCACACAAATTAATATATAAAAAAGCAAAATGCTTTACTTATCAAGCATTAGGCCCAAGCATTTTGAATAAAGAAAAATTTTATTTAAAAAAAAAAAAGAAAAAGTTTAAAACAAAAAAGGAAGCTTTTGGAAAAACATTTCCTTTAGGAATAAGTTCTATAGACCTTAAAAAACATTTTAAGAGAAAATCTTCCTAGAACAAAATCCTATCCTTTGTAAATTTATCGTTTATATGCATCATTATGCATTCTCACATAAAGTCTATATCCTGTAAGATCCTTGCCTCAATTGACAAGCTTTTAAAAAAAGAAGTTATCCTTTGTAAATATTTTCTTATCCTATAATCTAGTAGCCCTTCTGTAAGTGTTCTCTTATTCTTTTTAACTTGTAAACAAATCTTGAACAGGAAATCCCTAAGGTATCCTTCAAATGTCTATGTATCTTTAATGCATGCAAATGAATTTCAATATTTATCTTTAATGCATGTACCGAGATTTCATATGAATGTTTTCAAATGCATATTCAATATATTGACTAGAACTAGTACCAACTTAAGAGACTTATGTTTGAGTGACCTTTGGTATAACAACACCATGTACTAGACAAATTTATTATTCATATGCATCATCATGCATTTTCATATAGAGTCTTTATCCCATAAGATCCTTGCCTTGATTGGTATCAAAGCCTAATCTTGTGTTCTTTTTGTGATAGACAAATAGGTATTGTATTCTTGATCTTTATGTTATAACGGTCTATTTCATCTTGTGTAGTTGTCAAGGGGAGAAACTGAGTGTAAGCATGACACAATGGAGAGGAAACTGAATGAGTGTGGACTCAGTAATAAGTCCTAAGGGTAAGGTAATGAGACCATTGGTTAGCACTAAGACGTAGGTGAAATACCTGTATCCCAAACTCCATTGTAGGAGAATCATTGTAGCAATTAAGCTTAGAAAGGCATACCCCCTGTACCAAGTTACCATGTCTATAATGTTTACACCTTCATCCTTGAGTCACGTGTGCCCTTTTAAGTCCATTACTAGGAACAACATATCTTGGAAAGAGATTTGTACATAAACGTTTAGCTAAGCCATAGACTATTAAAGTATATAGTATGGAAGAGTATCTAGTAGGATGAGGATAAGTCTTTTTAACATCATTCATTTGCATTTTATTTTTCTTAGATTAGTTGCATTAGATAGTACCCCAAAAATTAAAACTAAATTAAATCACTTGCATAATATAGAAGAACTAGAATTTTTAGAAAGCCAATTCTTAGATTGAGTCCATTTTTACAATTTAAACATCCTGTTTTAGAGAATTTTAGGAATCTTAGGCTTATCTAGATGCATCTTCACTTTTTGAGTCAACACATCATCATAGAAAAAGCATCTTTAGAATAGACCTTAAGAACAATTTGTGTAGTAGCATGGAAAACATAAAAGTAGATAATTTGTTTAGTAGCATTAGAAAGTTATTTTTGATAGGAGATTATACCATTCTTACTTGTAAATGATGAATGTCTAGAAATCAATATCTTGGGAGGATAGATGCAAAAGTGTTCATAGAATATATTCAATATTGTAAGTATAGGACAAATAATTTGCATTATAGGCACGCTTTTTTGACACATACAGGTAAAATATCTTTCATATATGTGTCTACAAGCCATATACCCACACTATCCATCATAAACCCATCCTTCAAACCTCTAAAATATGTCTATAGAGAGCCTATTCCAAAAGCCCAAAAATAACCCAAATAGCTCTCAAAGCCTAAAAGCAAAATTCTTGACACTCCCAAAATAATCTACTTCACATGTAAACAAATTAGACACTAAGCTTGTTTCTATAAAATTGTACACAAAGTCCAAGCCTAATAACCTAAACTAGTCCATGAATAGGCCTATAATTTGGTCATTGACTTTTTTGATTCTAAACCTATTTCTTCATCTCCTGATCCAACCACCACTATCCCAATAACTATTGTAGCCATTCTAAGCAAACCTGTTTATCTCAACATCTCCAACATTCCTCTTAGTACAAATCTAGATACAAGATCAACTTTCCATATCCTTAAAACTCCCATAACATCTCACAAGACTTATACAAAGTTTTATCCATGTAGTTCTAGAATTAAGATTACCTTTCTCCAACCATATTCTTCAATAGTATGTCTTTGTTCTCATTATTTTTATCTATTTCAAATGACAAGTTTTGATAAACACTAGTACATCTAAACCTACCTAAGATATAAGGGCATCAATCTACTTGTATATCATTTTGAATCATCCAAGTTCAAGATCACTTAACTAGATCATAAACAATTGATATGACCAAAACTTCATTGCATCTTAGACAATCTTTGGAATTGTGTAGTCAATAAGAAAAATTCTTTACTAGTTCTCAATAGTCTTGCCATTATTATTATTATTATTTTGCTCATATTAGACAACTTAGGAAGTTTGCATCTATTTAGCATCAGCATAGTTAGTGTCTTTCTTCTTTAAATGCACATAGTCCTTGTTCACCTTATGTTCAAAAATGTGGTGATTGTGAAGCCATCATCCCTTCAATGCATCATAGACAATCTTTGGAATCTATAGTCAATCAAAAAAATTCTTTATTAGTTCTCAATAGTCTGGTCATTATTATTTTATTTTATTTTATTTTATTGCTCATATTAGACAACTTAGGGAGTTTACATCTATTTAGCATCAGCATAGTTAGTGTCTTTCTTCTTTAAATGCACATAGTCCTTGTTCACCTTATGTTCAAAACTGTGGTGAATGTGAAGTCATCATCCCTCATTTTCGACAACTTAACCTCCAAAAATAACAACTTGAGAAAGACCACTCCTCTTTATGACAACAACTCAAAACCTTGAAAAAACTCACTCATCATTACTTTAATAGTTTTAAACTATAAGTACTAAAATTTCAATTCTTAGAGAAACCTTGCTCAAATTAAACTCTATGGCACCAATTCCTCCACCTTCTCTAGCCAAAATAGATACTAGTACTTAAACTTCTTTTCCATAGTTTAAAATAAATATCAATACTTAGACTTCTTCTCCATCCTTAGAAAAATACCGACCTCCTTTAACATACAAAAGACATGCTAGTACTCAAACACCTTCTCCACCCTTGGAATCATACCAACCTTCTTCAAAATATAGAAAGAATGCCAATACCTAGACCTTTCCTAGATCTTTGGATCAATATCAACCTCTTTAATAGTTTTGCCATTATCCATCATAGAGAAATTTTCTTTTTACCCTTATTCATCTTACTCCTTCCTAGTTAGAAAAATAAAAGGCACTTGCCTATTTTCCTAAACACCTCCACAGACACCTCACAAAATTAGTCAAGATAAGATTTTTTGAAACACTATTAGTTGTTGTTAAGGAAGCTTGAAAACAAACAATCTTAGAGCCCAATGGGCCACATCACTATTGGAAACAAACTTGGAAATACAACATAATGTTTAGTTGCAAAGAATGTAGTCTAATTCCTCTAGATTGCCAACACCAACTTGACTTTAGCATTCTGCAATTGGTGGTTTTTGATCTTCACCAATGTCCTCTTCATTACAAAAGGTTTTATGACTATGGACTTCTTGCAAGACTCCATATTCATAGGAGAGATCTTCAAACTTCTCAATCAATCAGTTTGGTATAATTTTACAAGAAACTCTCACAAAGTAGTTCAAAAACTTTTACCAAGGCAACTACTCCAATGACATTACCAACATCACTATAGATATCATTAGTTCTCCTCCAAAACAAATTTTCTTTTTAGAACTTCAACCGACTGTCCATCACCTCTACATTCAACAAAGAAAGTGATTAGGCATTCCAAGAGAAATTCCTTGGCCTTGTTAGTAGAAAGCATTAGTCACTCAAGTCAATCACTAGAGGGCTTACGTTCAGGAAAACAATTGGAATTGGTCCTCTTACAATACTCATTATTGTGAAATAAGAAGGACCACTTACCAATGATTCTTCTCCATAAACATTGATATTCTCTTGGATTGAGCACTACTACTCCACAACATAAAAAAGGCATATCTCCTTGACTTCTATGCTTCAAAATGAAAAATAATAAAATCTCTCTTGGATGATGCAGATTATCACATGGAAGATGAAGAAGCCTTCAACATCAACAACCACCAAGAAGGATAACCTCCAAGAAGGAATTCAATATTAAAGAAAAATTTTTTTCAAAATTTTCCTTAAAATTTTCTCGTGTTCCGTTATGAACCAAGTTTCATGACTAGTCCATTACATTATTCATCTTAATTTTGCATTTTACTTAGTTCCTTGCTACATCAGAGTTAACAATCCATAAGAGTCCTAATTTCATTGTACCAATCTCCATAATAGAGATAGCACAACATACTACCTACTTAAAGAAGTCATCTAGTTCTAAGACCAATCCACCATACCAATAGAGTCCTATCAATCATTCAAGCATCCACTTATGTCCATAAGTCCTTGCTATGTCTGTCAATACATTCTTTGAGAGTCAACGAGTCCATTATGTATCTAGGTAGTAGTCCATTACAACCACTAAGCTTAAATTCATTCAATCTTCACATTGTTTGATCAGCCATCTCTATTAAGTGTGTCAAGTGTTTAGTTCACTAAAATTAGTCTAATGAACTCATCCGATGAGTCATAGAGTTAGTCTATTACTAAATCAAGTCAAGAGTTAGTTAATCAACAAGCTCCTCTAGACTTTGTGTGAGTCCTGATAATCCTTTCAAAAGGATTCCAAGTCTTAGCCAAATCCACTACTCCATGCCTAGATAACAATCTTTTGCTACTCAAAAATGGTTGATTATTATCTAGAATTCAAGCCTTTTGGCTAATCAACAGAAGGAAATTCCCAAGCAACTGGTTCTTACTATTTGGCAATAGGAACTCGCAAGGAAGGTGTCTAGTAGTGGATTTCTAAACATCCATAATAGTCCACCACCAAGCAACCCAAACTCATTGAGTGTCCTCTTGATTGTAAGCTAATCACAATAAAGATTTCTAAAGACCTTGCTAGATATTCTCCAAGATGCTCACCAAGCTCTTGGTTAAGGTCAAGAATGCATCATTAGATTCTCATTAGAATCATAATCTTGACCCATCCATATCAAATATCAAAATTCAAGCATCAAACATGTGAAGGACTATTGATAATATTGCCAGAGATTCTCCATAATTATCAATCAGACTTTGGATGGAGCCAAGCAAATGCCATGGGCCTTGTCCTTGATTCTTTTGGTGCCATCCACATCAAGCATAAAGATAAAGGACAAAAACAAAGGTGAGATGCCTTTATAAAGGGTAAAAGGATAAAAGTAGAAGGAATCTCTGCTTTTACTCAACGTTAAAGTAAAAAGCATATGCTTTCCTACTAAGTAAAAAATCAACTTTTCAAAAAGAAAAAGCATTTGCTTTTCACCAATAGTAACTTTATCTTTAAGCTCCAAGCAACTGAGGCCCAAACATTTATACAAGGCCTTATTTATCAAGCATTAGGCATGCTTTTAAAAAAAGAAAATAGATTTTCATTTTTTTTTAAAAAAGAAGCTTTTAGAAAAACTTGTCCTTCAAGAGTAAGTTCTACAAACCTTAGAAAATGTTTTAGGAGGAAGTTCTCATAGAACAGAATTTTCATATCCTCTAATCTAATAGCTCTTATATAAGTGTTCTCCTACTCTTTTCAACTTGTAATGGGATTCCTAAATGAGAAATCCCTAAGTTATCCTTCAAATATCTATGTATCTTTAACGCATGCAAATAAATTTGAATATTTATCTTTAATGCATATACCAAGGTCTCATTTGCATGTTTTCAAATGCATATTCAATATATCAATTGGAAACCAATACTAGCTCGAGAAACTTATGTCTAAGTGACCTCTAGTATAACAATGTCAAGTACTAGATAAATTTATCTTTTATATGCATCATCATGCATTCTCATACAAAGTCTTTATCCCATAAGATCCTTGCCTTAAGAAATAAAGAGGTTTTTAGGTCATTCCTTAATAAGATATCCTTTTAGGTGAATTGGTATCAAAGCCAAGTTACCACCACTACAATGCAAGTTTGAGTCCCTGTAAACCCCAATTCTAGGAGGGTCTGAGGGGTAAGGGCTACACTTTAGCGAAGTGTAGTGGGTTGATAAGGGTAGAAATAACAATGTTTATGGGCCATTCCTTATCAAGATATCCTTTTAGATGAATTGGTATCAAAGCTAAGTAGCCACCACCACGACATGGGTTTAAGTCCATATAGATCCTAATTCCAAGGGGGTTAAAGGGTAGGGGCTACACTTTAGCAAAGCGTGATGGGTTGATAAAGTTAGAAATAACAAGGTTATATATAAAGTTAATATTAAATTTAGTTCATTTATTATATATATAAATATTATATAATAATTTATTTTTATTAAAAATATTTATGATATTTTAAAAAATTATACACATACACACATATTTTTGCATACGCATCCTAGAAATAATATAAATATATGTACTATATTTAATACATTTGTAAATTTTTCATCCAAATTAATATATAAAAAAAAATATATTAAATAATAATTTTTTTCTCTATTAGAAATTAGCAAGTCAACATGCAATCAAAGCTTAATAATGAGTTAAAAATTAGTATAAAAAATTAAAAAAATTATATGCTTTTTTATTCAAACTAATATATAAAAAATAAAAAATAAATTTTTTAACATATTATGATCTATGATAAATGAAAAAAAATAGTTTTTTTTAATTAATAAGTTAACTTATAATTAAAGTGGAGTGATAGGAGAAAAGTTAGTTATAAAAATAAAAAATACATACTTTTTAAAATAAATTAGTATATATTTAATTAAAATTAAATAAAATAAAAATGACTAAGAATAAAAAATTAATTCTTAAATAATTACTTGTCAACTCTCAGATTGACCTGAAATCCACCTAAAAACAATCTAAATGTAAGATGATTTAAAAGTAATCTGATTCAAAATAATTCCACTCAATGACTTGTGTTGACACATTTACTAGTGATTCTTATTTATATGTATTTCTTTTTTTTTCATAAGTAAGGGTAGCACTCAAATCCATAAGGGAGGATTGCACTAGGTTGCCATAAAGTTGGTTGTATCATTACATTGAACATACAAATGAGCAAACTCTATGTTACCTTGCAAATTTCTTTCAAGTCAAGCAAATTGGCCCTTATTGCTCAAAAGGAAAAAAAACAAAAATTGCAAATTGACCCCAAGCACTATGAAGAACAACAAGGAAACTAGAATAACTAGTCAAAATGCAACAAATGGTGGCCCACACAACCACCATATCCCAACATGAAACATTGCCACATGTCCATCTTATCCTTTTCCCCAACTTTTTGCATCTTGGCATGGGACCCTCCAAGCCCTTAATTTTCTATCTCCCTAAATGCTCTTCAAATCTACCTTGCCAAATTGGTGGACCCCTCTCTTTGGCTGGTCCTTGGAGGCCAACTACATTAGCTATAAGGATAAGGTAGTTGATAATATCTTAGGGAAAGAAGAGATCAAATCTGAGGCCAAGACTAAACTGGCCAAATCTCAGTTTGCTCTGGGATGCTTCATGGAGGAAAAGGCGAAGTAGATTCCCTTGTTGACAGCAACACATCATTTCATGATGCCATGTATCACTTCCTAATCGCCAACCACCTTGTCTCCAAGTTTAAGCCTTACTTCAATTGGTAGCTCTTCGACCACTCCTTGGGTCAGTTCTCATAAGCCATAGTCTCATAAGTACATTTCTTTTTCCTTTTCATTTATCTATTTTTTTTTTATCTTTCAAACATTGTAATATAATTTATTTCTTGCCTCCTTAAAGCTCTACTAATGTGTTTGATTGGTCCAATCCAATTATGATTTTATTAGTAGTAAACACTAGAATCTATTATTATCATTATAATATCATATAATATTGATTATCATCATTGCTAAGCTTAGAAAATAAATTATTAGTGATAACGCATAAATGTGGTTATAAAAGTTCTTGTAACAAAAATGGTGGGTGATGCTTGTGTTGTAGATGTTGATATGTTTAATTGTTGAATTATAACTTATGCCTACCTTATTAATAAAATTAATTGTGTATAAATTTGGTTATAACTAAAGTTCAAATATATAACATAATACTCAATTTTACTTTAATTAGTGATTTTTTTAATTTTATTTCATGTTTTTAAATTGTATTTTATTTTTACATATTTAATTAATTAAAGATGCATTAATCAACTATATAGCAAACTAGTAGTTAATGTCACATTCATTATTGCATTGGGGGCAATAAGTGTACATTTTCCATAAGAGGAGTTCTGATCAAGAAATTAAGAAGCTCCTTCAGAGATTGCATCCACAAAATAAAAAAAAGTCTAAAAACCACATGTATGTCTTTATCCACCAACAGGAAGCTTAGTGGAAACATCACACCTTTGGAAGTAATTGATGGTAGTTTAGTTATATCCTATCTAGCACTCTTCGATGTCATTATTATCTCTAAAGAAAATACATAGATCTATTATTACTAACCCATTCTACTCGTATACTTCTGTTAGGCTAGCTTTTTGATTCCCACAAACTATGTGAATTAGAATGGGCACATTATCTTTCAAAATATTGGCTTTGCTAAATTTGTAAGTATACATGCATCATTATATTGCACTAAATTTTAGTGATTTGCTTAGTGTATAATCAAAATTTTCCTTTTTATTAGCTATCTAAGAAACATTTGGAGACCCAAAAAAAAAAAAAATGTGAGAAGGAAAAAGAAATAAAAATTTAGGCATAATAAAAGGGTTACAATTGAGATCATTATAAGACTAATATTTTGAAAGTTTTAAACTAATAATTATATGTATTGGGTATGATGTGTGCATTGTAATTAACATCAATTAATGGAATTTCTCCAAAATTCAACTTCAAATCCCCTCTTCCTCTTACCCAATTAATGCAAATTCCTTTACAATGATTCCATTCTTTTCAACTTAGCAACCACAACAATCATGCTAAAAACAACATCATTTTGCACATACAAAAGCATATTCTTAAACTACTCATAACAATTATTCTTTTTAACTACTTGTATGCATAATCATCATTTTTGTAACAATTACTTTAATTGTAACTGCTAACCATTCACACATTTATCCTTCCAATGAAAAACATGATTTTTTTGATCTGAACTAATTTTCATACATCCCTAACTGAAAAACAAATTGATACCCCCTACAACCAAAGAAAAGTCTAAACTAAAACTAAGGCAACTAAAACAATTGATATGATTGCTCAACAATTGACAATACGATAAAAAAAAATTAGTGAAAAGTATTAGCATTAGGAATTGCATTGTAAGAATAAATAAATAAATTAATCAATCAACCAATAAAATAGTAGAACAAGCAACAAGTTTGAAAAGGGATACATGAAGTAAAAGCCAAGAGCAAATGAGTTAGCTAATACAATTGTAAACAATCAATCCCTCCAAACAAGTCTACAACATAGTGAGAGTTGAATTGAAACACTACAATGACCCACAAAAACCAAACATTGGACATTCAAAATTCAAAACACATATTGTCCAAAGAATAAAAGAAAAAAATAATTACCAAAAAAAAGGTGGGAAATTTAGTCAAAGAAAGAATAGGAACATAAATGAGAGGAACCCAAAACTTGAATGAGGCACCTTTGATTTGCTTCCTAATGGATGACTCTTTTCAACAAAATTGAAACACAAACATTAATTCCAATCAACAATACATAAATCAACAAAGATTTCAAAGTAAAATCATACGAGTAAAATGACTCTCCTTGGGTTAGTTCTCATAAGCCATTATCTCATTAGTAAATTGTTTTTCCTTTTTCATTTTCTTCTCTTTTTATTTTTTTCAACATTGTAATATAATTTAGTTATTTTCTTCATAGGGCTCCATTGACATGTTTCTTGGGTTTGATGCAATGATGTTTCTTTCAATTGTAAACTTTGTGAGAAATGCTGAAATTTGTAATTATGATTATGAAAGATTTATATGACAAAAATTATGGGTGATACTTGCATTACAAATGTTGACGTGTTTAGTTGTTTAACTATAGTTTATGCCCACCTTATTCATAATATTAATTGTGCATATATCACATTATTATGAAAATTTAGGTGGACAATATAATGCCCAATTTTATTTCATGATATCAATTAGTGACATTTTATTTTATTTTATTTTAAGTATTTTTTTATCGTATTTTATTTTTATATATTCAATTAATTAAAGATGCATTAACCTAACTAATAGCAGATTATCTATTAATGTCAAATTCGCTATTGAGAATAAGTAAGATGGTACTTGTAATCCTTGTGATTTGCTAATTCTAGGAAAATTGGAGGTAAGGGAAAGAGTTCTGAGAAAATTTGAAAATTTTCAAAAACAATAGAGTTGTGCATGTAAAAATAACAACTATCATGGTGGCTATTATTCTCCTCCACCTCAAAATTAGTCGGGGTTGAACATTTGAATCCATGATATGTTAGGAGAGAAAAATTTTAACTAGGAAAGAAGAGAGAGAGCTTGTGCAAAATCGAAAGGAGAGAAGGGTTACTACCTATTTACAATCACCAAAATTAGTATGTTGTGCTAGAAAAACTATGCTAGAAAAATTGTGAGCGTTGTGCCAAAAAAACTAAGAGGAGAAAAGGGTTATTGCATGTGAAACTTAATCATGTCTTGGGTAGCTTAAGAAAAATAATAAGGAGAAAATGGTTGTTACACCTACTTATAAAAGTCCTATTTTATAATCATGAAAATGTATTTATTTGTAGCAAGAAACATGGAATTGTTGTGCCTTAAAATCTAAAAGGAGCACTATACATGAAACCTTTTGTTGTGCTAGCTAATGGGGTTACAGAGCTTAGGATGTGATAATATAAGAAGGCAACTTATCACTTTATAATATTATAAATGTGCTTGACTCTTATATTTAGTAGTTTTGTTACTTTTGTCCCTTGATTAGTCTCAAATCATGATGACAATAACAGTTTATAAGTTATAGTGTTGCCTTTTTTGATTAAATTTAGATATTTGAATCAATATTAAATTTTGTTTCTTTTAAATATATGCAATATGTTTGTCATTTTAATATTAAAGGTTCCACTTGGCCACTGTGCAAGCATACTTTACTTGATGTTGGTGGGCAAATTGAACACATGAAATGTAGTGGTGCCTAAGATACTATCAATAGATTAGAAAATGACAATACCCCAACACATTTGTCATCTCGTTTACAAAATTAACACAACATCTTTGATAACCAATTTAATGTTGTTTCTTGTAGTTATAAACATTGCAATAGACACCAAAATTTGTACTTATCATTGCAATATTCTAACATATTAATTATCATTCTTGGCTAAGCTTGATAACTAGAAAATTAGTTTTTTTTTTTTTAAATTAAATGGTTAACTTATAATTGAAGTGGAGTGATAAGAGAAAAAGTATTGTAAAAATATAAAAAAATATACTTTTAAAATAAATTAATGTATAAAAAATTAAAAATAAATAAAAAATAACTTAGAATAAAAAATTAATTTTAAAATAATAACTTGACAACTCTTGAATTGACACAAAGCCTATCCAAAAACAATTTGAATGTAATGTGATTCAAAAGTAATCCAACTTGGAATAATTCACTCAATGACTCGTGTTAATACATTTATAAGTGATTCTTAGTTTTATATATACATATATTTTCACAAGGGTAGCCTCACAAATCATTTAGGGAGGATTGCACTATGTTGCTACAAAGTTGGTTTTGCTACTACATTGAGTCACCAACCACTTATACAACTATATAAGATCAAATATACATTTAATTCCATCTAATACTTTGATAAGGATTCAAATTGATGACTTTTGCATAAGATGATCCATCCTTTTATTGCTGGAAACTTGCAAATGATAAAAACTACC
The DNA here is from genome assembly GCA_037832385.1 of Rhizophora apiculata. Taxonomy (NCBI): domain Eukaryota; kingdom Viridiplantae; phylum Streptophyta; class Magnoliopsida; order Malpighiales; family Rhizophoraceae; genus Rhizophora; species Rhizophora apiculata. The sequence goes on along the minus strand of CM075435.1, from coordinate 3,275,491 downwards.
TTGATAAGGACTCAAACTCATGACTTATGCGAATAGCAACAAAAATACAAAATTAAAATCATAAGGGATTTTTATAAAAATTAAAATAAGGAAAAAACTATGGGTAATGGATAGTCTAGAGAGTGAAAGAAAAAAGTAATCACCAAAAAAAAAGGTGGGGAATTTGGTTAGAGGAAGAATAGGAGCATAAAAGAGAGGAATGAAGAACTTGAATGGGTCACTTTGTTCTGCTTCCTAATGGGAAACTCTCTACAACAAAATTCAAACATAAACATTAATTCCAATCAATAATACATCAATCAACAAAGAAGTTGAAGTAAAAACATGCGTGTAATATGACACTCCCCAGGTTGGTTCTCATAGGCCATCATGTCATCAGTAATTTTTTTCCTTTTTCATTTTTCTTCTCTTTTTTTTTCCAATGTTGTAATATAATTTTGTTCTTTCCTTATCAAGGCTTCACTAATGTGCTTCATTGGCCTGATCCAACGACATTTTTTTTAAAATGTAAATTTTGTAAGAGACATTGAAATCTACAATTATGATTATGAAAGATTTCCATGATAGAAATTATAGGTGATACTTACATTACAGATTTTGATATGTTTAATTGTTTAACTATAACTTATGTCCACCTTATTAATAATATTAATTGTGTAAATATTTGGTTATTATGAAAGTTTAAATAGATAATATAATGTCCAATTTTATTTCATGATATTAATTAGTGACATTTCATTTTATTTTATTTTAAGTATTTTTTATCATATTTTAATTTTATAAATTCAATTTGTTAAAGATGCATTAACCTAACTAATATTAGTCTAGCTATTAATGTCAAGTTTGTTATTGTGTTGGCTTTATTTTATTTAGCATCTATTCAATCTAGTTGTTGCCACTCCTATAGGTAGTGGACAATAAAGATGATAGGACAAATAATTTAATATTTTGAGATTTTTGTAATTACATGACTAAGATTTGGAATGATTGTCCATCAAACATAACATATGGCTTGACTAATACTCATTTCAATCATATTTCTTATTCAAACTTTTCTGGCTATGGCAAAATGATCCTAATGATGTACTAGAGTTAATGACAATTCAAAATGCCTCTAAAATTATTAGGATCCTAGGGAATTCCTAGCTTTTGTTATGTATGCATAAAGATTATGCTTATTTGTGTTCTAATAATTAAGAGTTCGGATATTTTTAAAAAGTTTTTTTTTTAAGGGTATAAAATTTATAGAAAAAATGGACAAAGAGAGCTTAATTTTGGATACGTTGGAAGTTTTGGATACGTTGGAAGTTTTGGTTTTTGGCTCTTGCAAAAGTAGTTAGCTTAATTTTCCATAATAGAATAACTCCATTAGAAAATAGTTTTAGATGCAAGCATTATTCTCAAAGCAAAATTCAAAATACAATCCAATCCAATTTTCTCCTAAGTTACTCATGGCAACATTGTGTGTGACTCATAAAAATGAAAGTAAGTTGCAGAAGAAATGCAAATAGACTTCTTAACTATTTTGCATTTTCACTTAATCTTGATGTCATATAGATCAATAATAGTAAACATGTTTACTAAGGAAAAGCAACACTATTTGTAGAATATAGGATGGAAAAATATCATCCTTCAAGAGATTGTTTATAAGACCATCCTAATAAGAAAAACAAATGTAATAAAGGGGGGAAAAATAATAAAAACATGTTCATTTTCTCATAATTGGCTACCATTACATTTCTGCCATGTAAGATATGGGTTAAAAGGTCTACTAGGTCCCTCACTTAATTTTCCAATCCAACTTCCTACATGCAAGATATAGAAACAAAGCAAAAATTTCTATAAAGCTATAAACTTTGAAGTTGAGTAGAACAAATGCTATAAGACCAACCAAAAGGTTTCCTTATCTATATTCACTTGATAAAAGGATGATGGAGATGAATAACTCAAAACAAAATTAAGACTAACCCAGAGAAACCAAAAAGAAAAAACAAAGCCAATTTTCTCTTCCAATTTCTATCATAACATTTATAGTTGTCAAAAAGGAATTTAGCAAATGCTTGAAATTTGCTCCACTATTTTTTTTTTAAGACTTATACCTAATTTCTTGTACAAATATGACAAGACCCTTAGTCTAGATGTTAACCTCAATCTCTTACATTTGTACAACTAGACATACATCTACTTGGCAAGAAATATTGAACATAACTTTCTAGCGATAATGTGCTTTATAAATCATAAACACAATCTCAATGGGGCAAAGAACCCAAAAGGGACAAAAGAAACTAACTTAGCAGAAGATTATGGAGTGGACTAAAGTTTTTGATACTAAAACATGAGAATATAATCTACACAACAATGACATGCTAGTTGCCAAGAAACAAAACAAACAAAACTTATACTTGTCGGCACCTAGTAGGAATGATATAAAAGAGTGGATCCTCTAGCTCAGTATCAACATAGTACTAAAAATGTTTTAGATTTAGGCACATAAATACACTATTAGTGTTAAAGTCAAACTCCTTGCTTGCTTATATGCTCTTTGAGTAAAATGTCCATGTCATTCAAATTAATTAGACAACCAAAAAGGTTTTGACAATTCCCTTTAATTCTCTCTCTATACTAGCTTAAGTAAAGTAGCAAGTACCAATTTCAGCAAGTTAGGCTCAAACAAAAAGGTACTACAAGTTTAATCAATTAATAGGAATTCTCCAAAATTCAACCCCAAATCCTTTATCTTCATTTTACCCTATTAATGTAAATTCCTTTACAATAATTTCACCCATTTTGACTTAGCAATTATAAGAATTATGCTAAAAACACACTATTTTGCACATAGGAAAGCATATTCTCGAACTACTTGTAAGCATGGGCATTGTGTCCATAACATTTACTTTAGTTGCAATTACTAACCATTCACACATGCTTATCCTTCCAATTGAAAACATGAATTTATGATCCAGACTAATTTTCATACATCCCTAATAGAAAAGCAAATTGATACTTCAATAGCCTAGGAAAAGTCTAAACCAAAACTAAGGCACCTAGAGTAGTTGATATGATTGCACAACCATTGACAATATAGTAAAAAAAAAATTAGTGAAAAGAATCAGAATCATAAATCACATTCTAATAATAACTAAATAAATCAATTGACAAAATAGCAAAATAGGCAACAAGTTTAAAAAAGGATATAGCAAGTAAAAGCAATGAACACATGCACTAGCCAACACAACCATAAACATTTAGGCTTATGGCACGTTGAGAGTCAAATTGAAACATTACAAACACCTGTAAAACTTTATCATTGGATAGTCAAAACTCAATTCCCATGTAGTGAATCATCCATGGAAAGAAAGATAAAAAAAGAATCATAAAAATTGGTGGGAGAGTTTACTTAATGGAAGATTAGGAGCATAAATGAGAGGAACTAAGAATTAGAATGGAGGACCTTTGTTTTGCTTCCTAATAGCACCTCTCTTCAACAAATTTCAAACATAAACATTAATTCTAATCAATAATACATCAAACAACCATATGATGTGGACCCACAATAAATATTTGATGAAAACTCACCAATTAATGGCATAGCAATCGGATAATGAGGCCATAACTAGATGTCAATTTGGAAAGTGCTTGTTCTTTGTCCAAATATAAAGGGCTTGTTTGCCATTTGACTTGAATTTTGACTTTTAAGAGAACAATGTAAGATGGAATTATTATAGTTAATCTAAATAGAAAGTTAGCTAATATAAGGTATAACAAATTTTAATTTTAATAGTTATTTTATTTTTTTTCAAAAGTAAAATCAATGGAGAATGTGATTAATACATGCATTTGTTGGGACCATTCCTTTTGTTAGGAAAATTAGGCTATCAAAAATATTATATCTTTTAATTTTATTCAACCCATTTTTTTATGTTTTTTGCGCAATTTAAGTAACAAGTTAGTTAACATTCAAGAAAAGTAAAAAACAATATTTCTAAATACAAAATCCTATATTTTAAAAGCTACTTCAATTAAATTAAAGGTTATTTAAATTTACAATATTTTATTGTAATTTTAGCAATTTCATTAAAAAGTTGCTCTAATTTCACCAAAAAGTAAAATAGACCCCATTTAAATTAAAAAAAGGAATGATTTGAATAATTCATATTCTATTTTAATAGTTATTCAAATTCAAAATTTTTTTAAATAATTTAAGCAATTTAAATATTAGGTTACTCAATATTCATAAAAAACTAAAAAGGACATTTTTTAATACAAAACTAATGATTTTAGTTGCTACATAAATTAATCCAAATATTATTCAAATTTAAAATCTTTTAATATAATTTCTCTAATTTTAGTAAAAAGTTATTTCAAATTCATTAAAAAGTAAAATAAATCATATTTGAATAAAAAATAACTAATTTAAGTAATTATATTTTTACTCAAACCATTATTCAAATTTCAATTCTTTTTTTATTATTTATATAATTTAAGTTATAACTAAGTCAACATTTAAGAAAAAAAAAAGAAATGACATTTTTTAAAATAAAACTTTAGATTTTAGTAGATACTTAAATCTTTTATTCTAATTTTTGTAATTTTTGTAAAAGGTTACTCTAAATTCACCAAAAAAAATATAAAATTAGACCCCATTTGAATAAACAATAACCGATTTAAGTAATTTATTTTCTATTCTAATTATTATTCAAATTTCATATCATTTTACATTATTTATGTAATTTAAATATTAAGCAACTCAATATTCATTGAAAGTAAACAATGAAATTTTTGAAAGCAAAAACTCAAAATTTTAGTAATTATATTAATCAATTCAAATGTTATTTAAATTTAAAGTTATTGACAATAATTTATGTAATTTTCGTAAAAAATTACTTTAAATTTATTATAACATAAAATAAATTATATTTGAATAAAAAATGATTCATTTAACTAATTGCATTTCATATTCAAATGATTGTTTAAATTTAACTTATTTTTTTACTATTTATGCAATTTGATTAACATGTTAGGTAACATTCCAAAAATGTTAAACACAACATTTTTTTTAATACAAAACTCCTGATTTCTATGTTATTTATACAATTTAAAAAATTGATTAGTCAACATTTAAAAAAATAAAAATCAAGATTTTTAAATACAAAACCTTATATTTTAGTAGCTATTTAAATTAAACCAAATGTTATTCAAATTTACAATCATTTATTATAATTTTTACAATTTTAATAAAATGTTACTCTAAATTGATCAAAAAATAAAAATAGACCTTTACATAATATGATTGATTTTAATAATTCATTTTCTATTCTAATTATTAATCAAATTTAATATCATTTTGCCTTATTTATATAATTTAAATATTAGGTTACTCAACATTTATGAAAAAGTAAAAAACAACATTTTGTTAATACAATACTCAAGATTTTAGTAATTACATGAATCAATCCAAATGTTATTCAAATTTACAGTTTTTTAATATAATTTCTACAATTTCATCAAAAATTTACTCTGAATTCACTAAAAAGTAAAGTAAATCTTATTTGAATAAAAAATGATTGATTTAAATAATTGCATCTTTTATTCTAACTATTTTTCAAATTAAAATTTTTTTTTAGGTTATTTACACAATTTAAGTAATAGGTTAGTCAATATTCAAAAAAAGTAAAAAATGACATTTTTTAATACAAAACCTCATATTTTAGTAACTATTAAAATTAAACTAAATGTCAATCAAATTTACAATTATTAATTATAATTTTTGCAATTTTTATAAAAAAAATTAATTTAAATTCACCAAAAATGAGAAAAGACCTTATTTGAATAAAACAAGATCAATTTGAGTAATTCATTTTCAATTCTAACTATTATTCAAATTTAACATCATTTTTTGTTGTTTATGCAATTTAAGTATTAGGTTACTTAATATTCATAAAAAGTTAAAAAATGACATTTTTTAATACAAAACTCAAAATTTTAGTAATTATATAAATTAATCCAAATGTTACTTAAATTTAAAGTCTTTTACTATAATATTTTCAATTTTGATAAAAGGTTACTCTAAATTCACTAAAAAGTAAAATAAATTATAATTGAAGAAAACATGACTAATTTAAATAATTGTATTTTTTTTTTGTTCTAACTATCATTCAAATTTAAATTCCTTTTATATTATTTATGCAATTTAAATAACTAGTTTGTCAACTTACAAGAAAAGTAAGAAACAACTTTTTTTAATACAAAATTCTAAATTTTAGTAGCTACTAAAATTGAACTAAATATTATTCAAATTTTAATAAAAGGTTACTTTAAGTAATTCATCAAAGTGTTAAAAAGATCTTATCTGATTAAAAAAATGGTTGATTTGAGTAATTCATTTTCTACTTTAATTTTTATTCAAATTTAATGTTGTTGTTCCCACAGTCTTGTATGGGTTGTAATTGTTATTAACTAGGTTTAAGTGTGCAAGAAAGTAAAGCCACATGGAAGGGTAAGAAGGTAAAAGCCACATAGAGGGGCAAAAACATAAAAGTCACATGGAAGGGTAAGACAATAAATTCGCCGCAAATAAGCCTTATTAAGGTGTCATGGAGGAGTATATAAAGGCCATTGGAAGACAATAAAAACAGTCGGGCAATTGAGCAAAACGAATAGAAAACCTAGACAACCAGTTGACCAAATAGAGAAGCCGTTGGAAGAGAGAGAAAAATTATATACAGCAAAATCAGAGTGAACGGCAAAGGTGAGGAACGGCACACCACCGGCAAGAAAGAAAAACCCGATGACCAAATAAGGGACACCACCGGCAAGAGAAAGTAACCCGTGAGGAGCAACACACCTGGTCGACGGTGAGAGATCCGGTAGAACAGGGGCTGGACAGAAAAACAGAAACCAACGGTGAGAGATTCGACAGAACAGGGGCTGGACGGAAAAACAGAAACCAACGTTGAGAGATCCGGTAGAATAGGGGCTGGACGGGAAAAACAGAAACCGATGGTAAAAAGATTTGGCTGGACGGCGTGAGACCAGAGAGATCCGACTAGACAGTGAAGAGATCCAACTGGATGGCGTGAGACCGGCATGAGACCAGAGAGATCCGACTGGATGGTGAAGAGATCTGGCTGAACAGCGTGAGACCAGAGAGATCCAGCTGGACGGTGTGAGACCAGAAAGATCCGGCTGGATGGTGAGACCAGAAAGATCCAGTTGGACAGTGAGAGAAATCTGGCTAGACGGTGAAAGAGATCCGACTGGACGGTGAGAGAGATCCGGCTGAACGGTGAAGAGATTTGGCTGAACGATGAAGAGATTCGATTGAACGACATAAGACCAGAAACGTGCGTGAGGCGTGAGACCAGCAAAGGGTGCAAACCAGAAACGTGTGTGAGACGTGGAATGGCAAACCAAAAACGTGAGGCAAGCCTTGAGACAAGGAGACAGGTGAGATCGTGAGATGGTGAAAGTAGGAGCTGTGTGAGACAACCTAGAAAAGGAATTCAACAAAGCATCGGAAAGAACTTAACGTATTTCCAGATTTCTTCAAGAGAGGTTAGAGTGCGTTGCAGTGAACTTCTAAGCGACAGTGGAGCAGCCTTTCAATTCAACAGAGGCAAGACAAGCTAGAAGAAGGGTAGACATAGTAAATGACACTCTTTGTATTGTACTTGCTTAGTATTTGCAATAATGAAAGGAGCAAAGGATTAAGACATCCATTGTAACTAGATTTCTCAAGTATAGTGGATAGTCTCAGTAAGGGAGAGTCCCTACCACCGTGGATGTACGTCACGTTGACGGAACCACGTAAATTTCGTGTGTCCTTAATTTGCTTTACGTTCTGTGTTTTGAATTGAGTTGTGAACGCAGCTAAAGTATCAGTCAACCCATAACCTAACGAAGGCCTAAAGAAAAACATCTGAATTGTCTATTACGCAAGGTGTCTGAAAAGTGACTTTGGGGGACTATTGTGATTAGTAGGTAGCAATAGATCTACCTTAGTCGAGTCTAAGAAAGAGTTCACTTTTAAGAAGAGGTTGAAGTTGTTCACTTACCTGTGAATTGCGAATTGTGGTGATACTGATTCACCCCCCTCTCAGTATCACAAACTAGTAGATCTCAGGGAGAAGTCAGGAACTTCAATTGGTATCAGAGCACAGATTCATTAGTTTGAAGCTTAACAGCTTGGTGTACTAGTTTGAAGGGATCTAGAAGTTTGACTTGTTCAGCATACTGAGAAATGAAAGCTGGTACCAACACTAGCACCACTTACAGCAAGAAGGTTCCAATCTTCAATAGAACCAACTATCATATGTGGAGAGTAAGAATGCAAGTAGTATTTGTAACCATGGGAATGAACGTGGTGAAATGTGTACAAGAGGGTTTTGTGGCTCTGGAAGAAGGTAAAGACCCAACCTCAGAGGAGTTAAGGCAGTTTGAGATAAATGGGAAGGCCTCAAATGTCATCATTTTAGCATTGACAGATGCTGAGTATGCTAGAGTTATAGACTGCAAATCTGCCAAGGAGATATGGGATAGATTGCAGAAAGTCTATAAAGGTGATGGCAGAATGAAGGAGGCTAAGCTTCAAGTGTTCAAGGAGAGATATGAATCTCTCAAAATGCAGAAAAATGAGACAGTTCAAGAGTTCTTCACCAGGGTTATTGACGCTGTGAACGACTTGAGAAGTCATGGGAAGAACAAGAAGAACTCATCAATTGTGAAGAAAATTCTGAGAATTCTGCCTGAGAGGTTTGCCTCAAAGGTGGCAGCCATAGAGGAGAGTAGAGATCTCAATTTTATATCTCTACATGATCTTCAGTGCAATCTCATTGCATATGAGATGAGAATAAAGTCAACTGAGAGCTCATCAATGTCAAAGGTATCAAAGGAGGCAGCTTTCAAAGCTATGAAACACTTGAAGATAAAAGAAGAGGAAGAATCATCCAGTGAGGATAATGATGATGATAAGGAAGAAAGCGAAGGTGAAGTATTGGCTTACTTCACAAGGAAATTCAAAAAGGGGTCTAAGAAGAGAAAAGGACAATTGTCCTTGAGATGTTATCATTGTGGACGGACTAGACACTTTGCTTCTCAGTGCAAAGTGAAACTTGATGATGAAGATGAGGATGGTGATGATGAGCAGCATTCAAGATGGAGAAGATCATCATTCAAATCAAAGAGGTCCAGTAAGAAGATTGCCAACCCACAGAGAAAGACGAGAGGCTCATTCAAGAGATATATGAGTTAGACAAAAAAAGCTGCTGAGGAGGAAGATGAAGACTCATCAGATGAGTATGTCTTTATGGCATCAGCACAAGGTGGTAGCTCAACCTTTGAAGAGGAAGAGGAAGTTGATGAAGAAGAGCCAAATCTTAAAGCTGAGCTGGAAGCAGTTTCAAAGGAGATAATCAGAAGGGGCAAAACCATAAGAAGGTTAGAGGCCCATATAAAACAAGTTGAAGCAAAGTCTAAGGAAGCTAAAAGTCAAAACGATGAAATAAGGGCTGAGCATATTGACTTGAAGAGAAGATTTGAGGAACATATCAAAATATGTGAAGACCTTATAGTAGAGCTTGGCTCAAGGGTTTCAAAAATTGAAGAAATGGAGAAAGAGTTACTGTAACAACTCAAAAGTAGCAAAGAGAACTTGCAGAAGCTTGAAATGATAAGAGAAACAAGTTCTGAAAAAGGAGAGAAGAATGTAAAGAAAGTGCAGCAATTTGAGGCTGCATTAGCTAAAGAAAATAAGAATGTGCCATAAAAGTTAAAAGAGAAGGTTGTAACTCAAAAGAAGATAGCTAAGAATAAAGAAGATTTGAAGAAGCAACCTAGGGTGGCAAACAAGAAGGAAGAAAAGAAAGTCAACCAACAGAGGGCTACAGCTAAACAGAAGAAGGAGAAGAAGGTGGCTGAAATGAAAGTCACACAAGCAAAGAAGCTAGCTACTTTGCCTACACAGCAAGTGATAAACAGAAGAAGACAAGCTATGATCAGACCTAAGAAGAGGCAGTTTCAAGGTCATTGCCTTTATTGTGAAGTTTAGGGTCATAAGGTGAGTAACTGCTGGTGGAGAATGCCAGTATATGTCTCCAACTTGAGAAGATATGATGCTGCATACAGGGGGAGACAATACAGAATTCAGAAGAGAACACCTGTCGTGAGTTCTTGCACATACTGTAAAAGGCAAGGACACGCTGACAAGGATTGTTGGTGGAAGCCCAAACCAGTGGTTTGAAAGAACAAGTTTGCTATATTGGCAGACTTGGAACAGTGTGAAAGGTGCGAGCAGGATGGCCATAATGCCAAGAGATGCATGACACTTTTCCCTGAGCAAGAGAAGGCACTCAATGGCACAGTGGAAACAAGTGGTGCAGTCAAAGCTGAGAAAAAGAAGAAAGCTATCTTCCAGCCAGTTCAAAAAAAGGAATGTAAAGCTAAAAGGGAGATGGCTAATATAACTGAAATTGCACTCAAAACTGACTGCAAGGATAAACAGTGGATCCTTGATAGTGGATGCACTTCGCACATGACAAGAGGCAAGAGTAAATTATCAAAACTAAACAAATCAAGAGAAGGTAGAGTCAGTTTGGCAATGATGATTCACTCAACATCAATGGTTAGGGGTTAGTAAAGATTGGAAGAGGAAAGCTGAAAGATGTTCTGCACATTGAAGGACTCAGATATAATTTAACATCTGTCAATCAGCTATGCAACGAAGACCATAAGGTAATATTCACAAAAACAGGTTGCCAGGTAAAGAGTAAAGAAGGCAATACTATTGCAACTGGGAAGAGAACAACTGGAAATTTATATGTGATTGATGTGGACAAGACAAACAGCTATTTACTCGCTAAAGAAGAAGAAAATCAACTTTGGCATATGAGGCTGGGACACTTATCACAGAAGAATATGAGGAAGTTGACCACTACTCATGCAATCAGAGATATTCCCGACCTCAGGAGAGAGAGAGAGTATGTTTGCTCAACAAGCTCTAAAGGAAAACATGTCAGAAAGTAGTATAAGACCAAAGAGTTCAATTCTGAAGCAGTGCTTGACATTGTGCATACTGATTTGTGTGGGCCGATGAGAACAAAAGGGTTGAATGGTGAGAGGTACTTCATCTTGTTTGTTGATGATTATTCTAGAAGGACCTGCATCATGCACCTCAAATACAAGTCAGAAGTTCTGAATTACTTCAAGAGTACAGAAGATTAGCTGAAAATGAGAGTGAAAGGAAGATCAAAGTATTGAGGTCAAATCAAGGCACTGAATTTACAAATGAAGCTTTTAAAGATTACCTTGAGAAGCATGGTATTCACCATCAGATGGCAGCAGCAAGAACACCTCAACAAAACAGGGTGGTAGAGAGGAAGAATAGAGCTGTGGTTGAAATGGCAAGAACTCTACTGCTGGAATCCAAGCTTCACACAAGATTTTGGATAGAAGCAACATTTACAGCCGTGCACCTACTGAATAGAGTTCTACTAAGGCCCAATACTGATAAGACTCCATATGAGCTATAGAGTGGGAAGAAGGCAACAGCCAAGTATCTCAGAGTCTTTGGCAGCCCATGTTTTATGAAGAACAAGGAGCAAAACTTGGGAAAATTCAACACTAGGTCTGATGAAGGCATCTTTGTGGGATACTCAGTAAAGACAAAAGGTCACAGAGTTTTCCTACATAAGTTGGGAAAAGTGATCACTTCTAGTGATGTGAGAATAGATAAGAACTGGAAAACAATGCAGAATGGAGAAGCTGAGAACAATGAAGAAGATGACTTCAATGTAGATGAAGAATTAGACCAACTTGAAGAAAAGGAACAAGAAGTAAGTTCAGACTTGGAGAAGAGTGAGTCTGAAGATGAAGAAAGAGATTCTCTTGCAACTAAGACAGTGTAAGGAAGAAGGACAAAGAAAACATGGACCAGTGCTCATCAAGGAGATCAGATCATAGGTGACCCATTAGCAGGAGTTACAACAAGAAGAAGAATTGTGGGAGCTACTGCTCTACTCTCACAAGTTGAACCTAAATCTGTTAAAGAGGCTATTCAAGACAAAGCCTGGGTCAAAGCTATCAATAAGGAGCTGGATCAAATTGAGAAGAATGATACATGGGAGCTAGTTCCAAGACCCACTAATAAGAATGTCATAGGAACAAAGTGGGAGTTTAGGAATAAACACAATGAAGATGGCAATGTGGTGAGGAACAAGTCCAGGCTGGTTTGCAAAGGCTACACTTAGATAGAAGGGGTAGATGTTGATGAAACTCTTGCACCAGTAGCAAGGTTAAAAACTATCAGAATGTTCTTAGCTTTAACAGCACATAAGAGGTATAAAGTCTATTAGATGGATGTGAAATCAGCCTTTCTGAATGGGCTCCTAAAAGAAGAAGTGTATATTGAACAACCCAATGGAGTACAAATCAGTGAGGATGAGACATATATGTGCAAGCTAAAGAAAGCCTTGTATGGTCTTAAGCAAGCTCCAAGAGCATGGTATAGTAAGCTAGATGCGTACTTGAGAAGGTTGAACTTTAGAAGAGAAATGGTTGATAATAACCTGTATGTGTTCAACTCAGAGAAATTCCAGCTGATAACCATAGTATATGTAGATGACATCATCTTTAGAGGGGATCACTCTGAGCTATGCCAAGATTTTGCACAGAAGATGAGTGAGGAATCTGAGATGTCATTGATTGGAGAAATGACGTACTTTCTTGGATTACAGATAAAGTAGTGTGAAGAAGGTATCTTTATTTCTTAGACGAAGTATGCCAAAGAGATGCTGAAAAGGTTTGGCATGGAGGATAGTAAATCTGTCAGTACCCCTATGACAGTGGGCTGCAAGTTAACAAAAGATCAGGAGGGAGGGAGTATAAGCCCTACAAAGTACAAGAAGATGATAGGGAGCCTTCTATACCTTACGACATCAAGGCCTGATCTTATACAAGCTGTGTGCGTTGCCAGTAGATTCCAAACTGATCTTAAGGAGTCTCATGTGTTGGCAGTGAAAAGAATCCTAAGGTACCTCAAAGGAGCACTAGAAATGGGCTTGTGGTATTCAACCATAGATTCTGTTAAACTACAAGCATACACTGATGCAAACTGGGCAGGAAGTATAGATGATAGAAAATCAACCAGCGGCTGCAGCTTCTACTTGGGTTCAAAGTGTGTTGCATGGTTAAGTAGAAAGCAAAACAGTGTTGCTTTGAGCACAGCTAAGGCTGAGTATATGGCTGCTTGTGGAGCATATACACAGGTAATATGGATGCTAAGACAATTGGCAAACTTGGGTGTTGAAGTGAAGTTACCAGTGAGTGTACTTTGTGATAATCAAAGTGCTATTGATCTTAGCAAGAATCTAGTTCAACATTCGAGGAGCAAGCATATTGACATTCGGTATCACTTCATCAAAGATCAAGTGGAATAGGGTACAATTTAGTTGGAGTATGATGGCACTAAAGATCAAATTTCAGATATTCTAACTAAACCTTTGTCCATAGAGCTGTTTGAAAAGCAAGAGAGAGAAACCCGACGGCGAAGGTAAGGAACGACACACCACTGGCAAGAAAGAAAAACCCGACGGCCAAATAAGGGACACCACCGGCAAGAGAGAGAAACCCGTGAGGAGTGGCACACCACCAGCACACCAGCAGTCGACGGTGAAAGATTTGGCAGAATAGGGGTTGGACGGAAAAACAGAAACCAACGGTGAGAGATCCGGCAGAACAGGGGCTGGACAGGAAAAACAGAAATCGATAGTAAAAAGATTCGGCTGGACAGCGTGAGACCAGAGAGATCCGACTGGACGGTAAAGAGATCCGGCTGGACAGTGTAAGACTAGAGAGATCTAACTGGACAGTGAAGAGATCTGGCTGGACGGCATGAGAGCAGAGAGATCTAGCTGGACGGCGTGAGACCAGAGAGATCTGGCTGGATGGCGTGAGACTAGAAAGATCCGGCTGGACGATGAGACTAGAAAGATCCGGTTGGACGGTGAGAGAAATCTAGCTGGATGGTGAGAGAGATCCGACTGGACTGTGAGAGAGATCTGGCTGAATGGTGAAGAGATCTGGTTGAACGGTGAAGAGATTCGGCTAGATGGCGTGAGACCAGAAACGTGCGTGAGGCGTGAGACCAGCAAAGGGTGCAAACCAAAAACGTGCGTGAGACATGGAACGGCAAACCAGAAACGTGAGGCGAGCCGTGAGACAAGGAGACGGGTGAGACCGTGAGACGGTGAAAGCAGGAGTTGTGTGAGACAACCTAGAGAAGGAATTCGGTGAAGCATCGGAAAAAACTCAACGTATTTCCAGATTTCTTCAAGAGAGGTTAGAGAGCATTGCGGTGAACTTCTAAATGGCAGTGGAGTAGCCTTTCAATTCAACAGCGGCAAGACAAGCTAGAAGAAAAGTAGACACAGTAAGTGACACTTTGTATTGTACTTGCTTAGTATTTGCAATAGTGAAAGGAGTAGAAGATTAAGACATCCATTGTAAATGGATTTCTCAAGTATAGTGGATAGTCTCGGTAAGGGAGAGTCCCTACCACCGTGGATGTACATCACGTTGATGGAACCACGTAAATCTCGTGTATTTTTAATTTGCTTTACGTTCTATATTTTGAATTGAGTTGTCAACGCAGCTAAAGTATCAGTCAACCCATAACCTAACGAAGGCCTAAAGAAGAACATATGAATTGTCTATTAGGTAAGGTGTCTAAAAGGTGACTTTGGGAATTATTGTGATTAGTAGGTAGTAATAGATCTACCTTAATCGAATATGAGAAAGTGTTCACTTTTAAGAAGAGGTTGAAGTTGTTCACTTACCTGTGAATTGCGAATTGTGGTGATACTAATTCACCCCCCTCTTAGTATCACAAACTAGTAGATTTTAGGGAGAAGTCGGGAACTTCAAATGTGTTTTTACATAATTTACGCAATTTAAGTATTAGGTTACCCAAAATTCATGAAGAAATAAAAAACAACATTTTTGAATACAAAATTCAAGATTTGAGTAATTTACTTTTTATTTTGATTGTTACATAAATCTAATTTGTTATTTTAATTTAATTTTAATTATTAGGTTATTCAAAATTTATAAAAAAGTAAAAATTAACATTTTTAAATACAAAACTCAAGATTTTAGTAACTATATAAATCAATCTAAATGTTATTCTAATTTAAAGTCTTTTACTTTCATTTTTGTAATTTTAGTAAAAGATTACTCTAAATTCACTACAAAGTAAATTAGATTATATTTGAATAAAAAAAGCGATTGATTTAAATTATTGTATTTTTTATTTCAACTATTATTTAAATTTAAATTATTTTTATATTATTTATATAATTTAAATAACAGGTAAGTCAATATTTAAGAAAAGCAAGAAAAAAACATTTTTGAATACAAAATCCTAGATTTTATTTACTACTTAAATCTAACCCGAATTTATTTAAATTTACAATCTTTTATTATAATTTCTACAGTTTCAATAAAAAAAATTACTCAAGATTTACTAAAAAGTAAAATAAGCCCTATTTGAATAAAAAAACAAATGATTTGAGTAATTCACATTCTATTCTAACCATTATTGAAATTTAATATCTTTTTACATAATTTAAGCAATTTAAGCATTAGGCTACTCAATATTCATGAAAAAGTAAAAAGAGATTTTTGAATACAAAACTCAATATTTTAATAGGTTCATTAATCAATCCAAATGTTATTAAAGTTTAAAGTTTATTGTTATAATTTCTTCAATTTTAGTAAAAGGTTACCCTAAATTCACTTAATAGTAAAATGGACTGTATTTGAATAAAAAAGTTTGATTTTAGTAATTGTATTTTTTATTCTAATTATTATTGCAATTTATTTTTTTATATTAATTATGCAATTGAAGTAATGGGTTAGTCAACATTCAAGAAAAATAAAAAAATGACATTTATGAATACAAAACCTTGGGTTTTAATTGCTACTTAAATTCAACCAAATGTTATTTAAATTTATAATCTTTTATTATAATTTCTATAGTTTTAATAAAAGGTTACTTTAAATTGTCCAAAAAAACTAAAAATAGACCCTATTTGAATAAAAAAATGATGAATTTGAGTAATTCATTTTTTATTCTAATTGTTATTTAAATTTTATGCCTTTTTATGTTATTTATGCAATTTAGGTATTATGTTACTGAATATTAATGAAAATGTAAAAAATGACATTTACAAAACTCATGATTTTAATAACTACATAAATCAATTCATATGTTATTCAAATTTAAAATCTTTTACTATAATTTCTGCAATTTTTTAGTAGAATGGATTTTATGTCAAACTTATTTCAACTATTGGACCTTCAGGTCAAGCCTAATGACAGTCATAAGTAGTCATTTAAAAGCTCTAGATGTCTAGACTTGGATGAATTTAGAACATCAATAGTCAAGTTCCTTTACTAGTTGCCACAACAATTAAAAGTCAAGATATTGAAACATTTTCCTATGCTTAGAGGGATGTTCCAAAGCCTTTTATTTACAGTTTTCTCTAGTATTTGAAAAGGTAGACTTTTGATGAATAATTAAACTTTGACCCTAAGGAATTTGAAGAATTTTCATTTATGTTTTGTATCTATACAGTGGATTCCATTAAGTGGTGACTTAATACTAACATTTCTGTGTCTCTTGAGTGGATCCCTTAAGAGTGGTTAGTGCTATCAACTTTATATCTCTAAGGTGTGGACTTTCTCCTATTCCTTTAAGCGAAGGCTATTGTTGGATCCTTTTCCCGTATCACTCAAGATATTAGTAATTACTCAAATGAATCTAAATGTTATTTAAATTAAAAAATTTTTACTATAATTTTTGCAATTTTAGTAAAAGTTACTTTAAATGCTCAGTGCATAAACCAATGTTAATTTCATATTTAATTTGTGTGAAAGAGTCCTTGCAATTAAAGAAGTGATATTGTTCCCAAGAAATGAACTGATGGAAGCATTCTTCTAGAATTAAACCTTTTAATACCTACAAGAAAAAACAATCAAGATCAATGACTCCTTGTCACCATTAATATAATGTTTGGTACATACACCAATGTTAATTTCATGTTTAATTTGTGTGAATGTGTCCTTGCAACTAAAGGAGTGAATTTCTTCACAAGAAATAAGCCAAGAGAAGGTTTTGAATTGGACATGGGAGTTCCACATCCTATTTTAGCATTCTTGTTCACATAGAATGTTGCACAACTCTAGGGTGACTTGTTTAGCTAAATAATGCCTTTAACAAGTAAAGCTTGAAATTCTTGTTTGCAATATTCCACTAACTATGGATACATTTGAATTGGACATGCTTTAATTGGTATTTGATGTTCATTAAAGTGTATAGCATAAGGTAAGTGTACCATATGCTACTTGTAATGCCAAAAAGCATTGGTTATCTTAGAACAAATAAAGGTTTCTATTTAATTATGAAGGTTTTGGATTTTAGCTTGGAGAATTGGCTGGGATAATTGATAGTTGAGTTTTTTGAAGCTTATTTAATCTTGGAGATGGTGAAGATGAGATGTTTTGGTTTTGAGGAGTAAATTAAGCTCTATGGATACTCGAGTTGAGATATCCTTTAAAAGATTAAGGTTTTTAACTTGAGGCTTATGTATAAATTGGAAATTGAGTGTTTGACCAAGGATTTTAATTGTGATGCCTTGGTTTGTGACTTGAAAGGGTTGAATAAGGTTAAAGAAGGGTGTCGCTAAAATAACCTTTTGCTCGAGATTTTTAATGAAAATAAAAGAAGTTTTGATGTTTATACCTGATTGGAAAATGTAAGCATTATATAGCTTATGCGAGATTAAAAGTGGGTGGTTGCTTGCTGACTTGAGTCCTTCCAATGTGTTCTCATAGCACTTGGTTGGGATAAGGCCTTCCTAGATATAGTTCAAATTTGCACTAGTATCTAACAAGGTGACAATAGTTAGCTTTAAATCATGAATTTGAATTGTAATGTTGACGAGCCATTTTTGAGTTGTGATTTTCGTAAGTAAAAATAGAAATTCAGCTTGGTCTAGGGTAGTCATATCAAAATCTAGGTATTGAGATGTTTCTAGATTGGCTTGAGGAGCATTTGGTTTAATAGGCTAATCTAAAGACTATTGAAGAAGAGATAACAATAGATTATGGTCTATTGATTTTTGTTGCTTGAGTTCTTTGGTTTCTAGTTTAAGTTGGTTAACTTCGTGTTGATTTTCTTAAAGGGTTATAGGTTTTGGTTTGGGTTGATCAAAATGCTTGAGGATATTTGTAAAATTGTAAGGTGTTTGGACTTGTTGAAGTAATGGATGTTAATTAGAGTTTGAAGTGCTTTGGATAAAAGCTTTTGGATGTATTGTGTTTTAGCTTATGGATTATCCATGGAATCAAGTAATTCTAGGTTAAGTTCTTAGTCTTTTATGTGAACACTTACCTATTTCTCACAACTTAAAGTAAATAAAGTGGCAAGTTCATCTACTTGGAGGCCTTAATCATCTTCTAATGAAGAATCAAAATCAGAAGAATCAATGAATAGGTTTTAGAAATGGTCATAAATTGGTTTAGGTCATTAGAGGGCTTGAACTTTCTTTAGGGTTGTATGGTGGTTAGGCTTTATGCTTAAAAGACTATTTGGGCTTTTAGGCTTGCTTTTGAGTTTTTGGAATGGGCTATTTATGGATGTATTTTGGAGGCTTATGGGTTTTGGAGTCAGAAAGATTTCTAATAGGCTTAGAAGGCTTCCTACATCTGAACTACTCTTTATAATAAAGTGAGTCATTGAATTGGGCACAAAAGAACCTAGTTCCTTTCGAGTTTGTTTCTATTTATGCTTTAATTATTTTTGAAGCTTGAGATATGAATAGATTTGTAGGCCATCTTTTTGGATAAAGCTTACAAGCTCACCATAATCCAAGGTATGATAAGGAATTAGACCATTGAAATGGGCTTGGAGTTTAGATCTTACCTTTTCACCAAGGAGCCTAGGTAGTCCAACTAGAAATTTCTCTTTCCAAAAGGACTAATTGCCATCTTCCCATTACATGACACTAGTTAAAAAATGTTTCTTTATACTAATAGAAGTTGTGAAGATACTTAAATTTGATATTTGGAAGTAATTTGGTGGTATTGTCCTTCAAATGTGAAGGATCGGTGACGAAATGCATGGAAATTCTAAAGATAAAAAATGCCACTACATTTGGAATTGGTTAGGCTTGATCATCAAAAAAAGGTTCTCCTTATAGGTTTGTTTTAATAATTAGTAGTATTTGGGTATGATTAACTTGGATGGGAATGTTATCCCACTAGCCTTTTAGTTGACCAGTAAAGCTAGCAACTAAGAGTTTAACAATTATAGAGTCAAAAAACTAACTCTGGGTCCTATATATATTTAAGACCATAGTTATCAGATAGAGGCTATGATCTAGTTACACCCTCAAGCTCCCAACTATTAGGAAATGATGCTTCATGCCACTTAATAAACTTGGGTGTTTAAATGTTTGCACGATGAATATCAATCTACCATAAGACGATTACACTTGTAGTGCCATAACTGAGTGCCTTTATGTTGAAGGCTATTTTCATTGCCTTATAGTGGATTTGGTACATTAAGCTCAAATGAATTATTTATTATGGAGCTTGAGCTGTAAAGTCAAAACATCTAAGTTGTTCTTGTCATGCAAAGAAATTTTGAAGTCAGGAAAATAATTAAAATAAATTTGTCTCAAACATAGACTTGTTTCAATGATTCCCAAAAGAGAATCATTGAAGTTAATTAACCTACAGTCTTTAAGAGCTATTAGGATTAAGGTGTCTAAACCTTTTCTAGACCTTTCCCAAAAATTGTATTTTTTTTTCATGTGTTGCTTGATAAAGGCTTAAGAAAAGAGCTAGATAGTCTTAAAGGAGTTATAGAGATAATAGCCTCTCACTTCTATTTTAATGATGTAACCGTTGCTTTCAAAGAGCTTGAATTTACTTTGATGGTAGATTTTTTTTTTTTAGATTGCTTAAGTATAAACCAATTGTTTATGGTTTTGCTAAATTTTTCTACACAAATTTTTTCCTTATTAACAACTATGCTTGAACTATATTTGAAATCATGACTTGAGGTAGAAAGTCTAAAGATAGTAGACATGGTTACTTAATATCAGGATATGCCTAAACTAGCTAGATTGCTTCAAGGATTCACTACAATAGAGCTTGGGATATAGGGATGTCACCTAATTATGTCTTAGTGCTAACCAACTATCCCACTACCTCCCTTAAGACTTATTGCTAGGACCACATCATTCAATTTTTTCCTTTTATGTTGCACTCATGCTTAGTATCTCACCTAGGCAATCAAACTAAAATAGACAAAACATTAGATTAAGTAAACCAAGAATACTATACTTATTCCCCCAGCACACAAAGAATGTAGCTTTGATACCAATTAGAATAGGATCTATTTTATTCAAATATAATCTATTTTACTTTTTAGTGAATTTGGCATAACCTTTTTATGAAATTGTAGAAATTATAGTAAAATAATTTTATTTCGAAAAACATTCAAATTGATTTTTATAGTTATTAAAATCTTGAATTTTGTATTAAAAAAATGTCATTTTCTACATTTTCATAAATGTTGAGTAAGTAAATACTTAAATACTGTAAATTACGTAAAAAAAAAATATTAAATTTGAATAATAGTTAAAATAGAAAATAAATTACTCGAATCAGTTATTTATTTTATTCAAATAAAATTTATTTTATTTTTTGATGAATTTAGAGTTTCCTTTAAGTGAAATTGCAAAAATTATAAGAAAAAATTGTAAATTTGAATAACAATTGGTTTGATATAAGTAGCTACAAAAATTTGGGTTTTAAATTCAAAAATGCCATTTTTTACTTTTCTTTAATGTTAATTAGTCTATTATTTAAATTGAGTAAATAATATAAAAAAATAAATTTAAATAACAATTAGAATAAAAAATATAATTATTTAAATTAGTCATTTTTTCTTTCAAATATGATTTATTTTAATCTTTCGTGAAATTGGAGTAACCTTTTGCTAAAATTGCAAAAGTTATGGTAAAAGATTTTAAATTTAAATAATATTTAAATTCATTTATGAAGTTATAAAAATTTTAAATTTTATATTCAAAATTTTCATTTTTTTACTTTTTTTTCATGAAAGTTGAGTAATCTAATATTTAAATTACATTAATTACATAAAAAGACATTAAATTTGAAGAATGGTTAATATAGTAAAAGAATTATTCAAATCATTTATTTTTTATTTAAATAAAATCTATTTTACTTTTTGGTAAATTTATAATAACTTTTTACTTTAACATCTAAGTGCTTGATTATACAACCAAAAAAGTTTTGACAATTCCCTTGAATTTTCTTTCCATACTAGCTTGAATAAAGTAGCAAGTACTAGTTTCAGAAAGTTAGGACTTTACTATAAGTTTAATCAATTAATGAGAATTTTCCATAATTGAACTCCAAATCCCTCCTCTTCATTTTACCCCCATTAATGCAAATTCCTTCCTAATAATTCCATCCTTTTTAATTCAACAATCACAAAAATTGTGCCAAAAACAACACCATTTTGTACATAAGAAAGCATAATCTCAAACTACTTGTAAGCATGGGCATCATGTCCATAACATCTACTTCAATTGTAACTACTAACCATTTAGACATCCTTAACCTTCCAATTGAAAACATGAATTTATGATCTAGATTGATTTTCATACATCCTTAATAGAAAAGCAAATTGATATTCTGGTAGCCCAAGAAAAATCTAAACCAAAACTAAGGCACTTAAAGCAATTAATATGATTGCTTAACCATTGACAATACGGTCAAAAAATTTAGGGAAAAGAATCAGAATTAGAAATTGTATTCTAATAACAACTAAATAAATCAATCAATAAAAATAGCAAAACAAGTACCAAGTTTGAAAAAAGGATACACCAAGTAAAAGGCATGAGTAAATGCACCAACCAACACAATTGTTAACATTTAGGCCTGTGGCACAGTGAGAGTCAAACTGAAACATTACAACCGCCTACAAAACCTTATCATTGGATAGTCAAAATTCAATTCCTATGCAGTGAATCATCCAAAAAAAATGAAAAATAAGGAAAAAACAATCATAAAAATTTGCGGGAGAGTTTACTTAAAGGAAAAACAAGAGCATAAATTAGAGAAACCAAGATTTAAATGGAAGACCTTTGTTTTGCCTCCTCATTGGTGCCTCTCTTCAAAAAAATTTAGATATAAACATTAATCATAATTAATAATATATCAATCAACAAAGATTCCAAAATAAAAACATACATGTATTATGACATGGATCCATGATAGTATTTGATGAAAACTCTCTAGTTGGAGGCAAAGCAATCAAACAATAAAGCTCTAACTAGATGTCAATTTGGAAAGCACTTGTTCACTGTCCAAATCTAAAGGGTCCATTTTCTATTTTAGTTGAATTTTGACTTTTAATAGAATAATGTGGGATGAAATTATTACAATTAATTCAAATAGAAAGCCATTTGATTTAAAGTATACCTAATTTTAATTTTAATAGTTATTTTATTTTTTCAAAAATAAAATTAATGGAAAATGTGATTAATACATGTATGTGATGAGACTTTTTGTTTTGTTGAGAAAATCAAACTATCAAAAATATTAGATTATTTAATTTTTCTCCAAATCTAAATATAATAACATTTTTTTTATCATCATAAGTTTGTTAGTTATTCAACTCACTTGTTAATTGTTTATATTCTCTATATCTTCCAATGATTTGATTTCAATATTAGTTAATATATTTGAATTTTGATGGTGATTATGATAGATGCTTGATGATAAGAATTCAAGTATAAGCTATTAACCGTAGAAGGAGAACAAAAAAAAATAAAATAATAAAAGATAACTTTGGTATAAAATATATGGCATAATTATACTTTGTATCCTAAATTATTAGAAATTATGAGAAATATACTAACATTATTAGTCAACTTGGACAAAAATCATACAATGATACTTTATATGTAATATAACATCAAATACCTCATCTTCACCATGCAACCCTAGTATCCCTCTCTTCCTCTCATTAGAAACCTCATTTTCAAAATGCTAGTGTTACAGATGTTGAAGTGTTTAGTTGTTTAACTAGAACTTATACCCACCCTAAAAATATTAATTGTGTATAAATATGGTTATTATAAAAGTTTAGATAGACTATATAATGCCTAATTTCTCATTATGTTGATGATAGTAACTAACTAATAATTTCCCAAACAAAAAACATAGCAAACAAAGTTTTTATTAGATGACATTAAGTAAGAACAATATACAAGAGTAGATTCTCAAGCTCACTACCAACCTAGTGCTTGAAAATGTTGAATTTAGATACATATATACATTATTATCTTAATATCATACTCCCTCCTTACTTAAATGTTCTTTGTGTAAAATGCCTATGTTGTTGAAGTTGATTAGATAGCTAGGGTTTCTCAACAACTATAACATCTACCTCTTTTCTTCATGCTCATTTAACATCTCCAACACATTATGAGAAGCAATGATAATGGTAGCACCCAAAATGATAGCAAATACTTCTAGTATGCCACTATTGTAAATTAAATGAATTATGAGAATTTTAGGGATGAAACATCTTAGTGACAATTATAAGGTTTGAGGCAGACAAATTTTTAGTGTGGCAAGTGTGAAAAGCCAAAGAACAACCTTCCAATCAACTAAATCTAAACTAGAAGTGTGCGTTGCCAACACAAGAAGAGAATCATGTGTCAGAGTGAGGGCAAGAGGAAAAAGTGAGGGTTTTTCCACTACCTGAAGTTTTAGCACATAAGTAAGGTAGGAGATTAAAAGAAACAAAATCAACTCAAACAAGGTTTTGATGGTTGAAGTCAACCAAAATGGTTGCTACATGAACTTGACAGGAGTTTAGAAAAAATTGAGAATGAGTAAGATGATACATGTAATCACTATGATTTGTCAATTCCAAGGAAATTGGAGGTCAAGGAAGAAGTTCCAAGAAAAATTGGAAAATTTTAATAATAATAGAGTTGTCTATGTAAAATTAACAACTAGCATGGTAGCTATTATTCTCCTCCACTTCAAAATTAGCTAGGGCTAAACAATTGAATCCATGGAGGGGCAAGAGAGAAAAAGTTTCATTTAGAGAAGAGAGAGCTTAGGAAAAATCAAAAGGACTGAAGGGTTGTTACCTATTTATAATTACCAAAATAAGTATGTTATACTAGAAAAACAATAGTTATTGTGTTAGAAAAACTATGAATGTTGTGCCAGAAAAATTGAGAGGAGAAAAGGGTTGCTACATGTGAAACTCAAACATGTCTTGGGTAGTTTAAGAAAAATAGAGAGGAGAAAAGGTTATTGCACTTATTTATAAAAGGCCTTTTTACAATTAGGAAAACTTATTTGTTTGTAGTAGGAAACATGGAATGATTGTGCATAAAAAACTGAAAGGAGCATTGTACATGAAACGTTTTGATGTGCCAACTAATAGGGCTACAGAGTATAAGACATGAAAATATAAGAAAGCAACTTATCACTTTATATAGCATTATAAATGTACTTAGCTCTTATATTTAATAGTTTTATTACTTTTGTCCCTTGATTAGTCTCAAATCATAATGATGATAACAATTTATAAATTATGGCATCACCTTTTTTCATTAAATTTAGATATTTGGATCAATATTAAACTTTGTTTCATTTAAATATGTGTAATATGTTTGTTGTTTGAATACTAAATGTTCAACTTAACCACTATATGAGCAAATTGAACACATAAAATGTAGTGGTGCCTAAGATACCACCAATAAGTTAGAAAACATCAATACCTTGACACACTTCTCATCTTGTTTGCACAAACAACATAACATCTTTGATAACCAATCTGATGATGCTTCTTTCAATTGTAAACTTTGCAAGAGACACCAAAAAATGTAAGTATCAATACAATATTCTATCATATTGATCATCAAATTTGGGTGAGCTCTGAAAATAAATTATTGCAACCTAATTTTTATTTTCTCAATATAACAAAAAAAATTAAAATAAAAGATTATAATATTTGAGTCATTGATTTTAATTATTTTGACTATAAATCTTATGAATTATTTTGTAAGAAAAAATAAGACAAATTTATTATTTATTTCTTTATTTTTTTTATCTATTATTCTATTGTGTATATATATAATTAATAATAAAAAATTTAGTTTATTTATTATATATATATATATAATAATCTATTTTTTATTTTAAATATTTATAATATTTTAAAAATTATATATAAATACGAACATATATTTTTGTATACACATTCTGTAAATAATATAAATATATATAATATGTATAATATATTTGTAAATTTTTCATATAAATTAATATATAAAAAATATATATTAAATAATAATTTTTTCTATCTATTATAAATTTAAGTCCACATATGATTAAAACTTAATAATAAAATAAAAATTAGTATAAAAATTAAAAAAATATTTTCTTTTTATTCAAAATAATATATAAAAAATAAATATTAAATATAAAATTTTTTTACATATTATTCTATATGATAAATAAAAAATTAATTTTATTTTAATTAACTTTTAACTTATATCAAAGTTTAGTGATAGGAGAAAAATTAGTATAACTTCTCAACCCTCGAATTGACCTAAAGCTTACCCAAAAACAATTTGAATGTAACATGATTCAAAATAATTCCACTTGGTGATGCCTATTTATATATATGATTTTTTATAAGTAAGGGTAGCAGTCATAAATCTATTAGGGAGGATTGTGTTGCTATATTGAATTTATGGAAGAGCAACCTCTATGTTACCTAGCAAGAGTCACTAACCACTTATACAACTATATAAGACCAAATATACCTTTAACTCCTCCAAATACCTTGATAAGGACTCAAATTAATGACTTTTTGCATAGAATGATCAATCCTTTTATTACTTGAAACCCATAAATGGTAAAACCACCTTGATAAGGACTTAAACTCATGACTCATGTAAATAGCAACAAAAATACAAAATTAAAAACACAAAAAATTTTCGTAGAAAATCTAAAATCAGGGAAAAACTATGGGCAGAGATGGAGAAAATTCACTAACTCAAAAAAGGAGTCTAAATAGATGATTTTAAGCAACTGATTTTACCATAACAAAATACACATGTATTTATATGGGTGTATAGAGAACCTTAAGCACTATTATAATTGGCCCATATTATAGGCTCTTTAAAATGGACTAAGCACAATTTGGATCACCAAACTTTAACAATCTTCATCTTAACACAAATTCTTATACAATGAACAAACTCTAATCTTTAACCAAAAAAAAAAACAAACTCTCCATCTCTTCCACAAAAAGCCCCAAAGAGCATAACTCAACAAGCACCAACTAAGTCTAAATAATGTCTAAATTTGAAAACTAAAAGAGACTTGGTCAACATAATAGCAGGATTATCATGAGTACTAACTTTGCTCACAAAAATATCACCATGAGCAATGACATTCCATACAAAATGATACCAATCGTTAGTGTGCTTTGTCCTCTCATGAAACATTTGATCCTTAGTGAGGAAAATAGTACTTTGACTATTACAAAAAATAGTGGTAATATATCTCTATTGAATTCACCAAATAGCCCAATCAACCAAATAACTTTCTTAATAGCCTTAATAATAGCCATATATTTAGCCCTAGAAGTAAACAATGAAATTGTAGTTTGAAAAGTAGCTTTTTAATTGATAGCATTACCACCAATAGTAAAAACATACCTAATAGCCATATACACCCTTTGTATATAAGTTCTCATAATATTGTGAGGAAATATTTTAATTTAAATGAAGAATGGAGAACTAATATTCATTGAAAATTGAAACCACAATGCAAGGTAATAAGTAAAAATGATATTAATAGTAATAGAAGGTAATTTAAAGTAATAAATAATTTTTTATCAAAATAATATATTTAAAAAAAAATTGTCTATATATATAGTACCTACTACACATTAAATACTTAGAATGAAGTTAAAAGTGACTTACGTTAACTATTTGGAGCAAAGAAAAAATGGTTCAATTTGAATAACTATTTGAATGAAGGCATACATTACTTAAGTTCACTATAAAGTTTTATTATAAAAGCTGTTTAGTTGAAAATTTTAATTTACTTAAATTAATTAATGATGCTAACAAATTTTTGCACTTATGTTTGCACAAAAAAATCCATCATAAGATTACAAGACAAATAAAGGATGAATGAAATATGAACAATTTATTATGATCAAATTTATCAAACATGTAAAATTAACAAATGATAATAATTTAATTATTTTAATCAATTTATTTGTTGAACTTAAAAACACTAATAAATATAACAAAATTTTTACAAGCTAAATTTGAATCAAAAAGAAAATTTTAAATTCACTTCAATAATTAATAATAATTTTTTTGCTATTAATTATGTTATTTAGTAGTAAAAAAAGTAAAATTTTTAATTTTGACAATTAAAGTTAAAGATGAAAGAAAATCATTTTTAATTTATATTAATTTTTAATATTTTATATCTAATTTTTCACATAAACAACTTAATAATGTTACCATTACATCACTTGATTCATAATATACATAATTTTATTTTAGAGAAAATCATCTTTTACACATTTAGGGTTTAATGCATTATAGTAACAGTTTTTTTTTTTTTTTTTATTAAAATTCCATTTGAAGTTATAATTTTATGTCTTTAAATATGAAGGGTCAATAATTAAGATCATTATAATAGGAGAAGTTTAAATTTTTCTACAAGATTCAATCTTTTAGATGGGAGAATTTTGGTAAATAAGATAGAAGAAAGGTTCAAATAAAAATTAAATTATTAAGGACTTGAGATGGAAGTAATTTAGAAAATTTAGGGTAGAGACCTAAAAATAAAAATGGAAAGATTCTCTCAAAATATTAAAGAAAAAAATTATTGAAGGTGAGAACTAGTTGCTTAAGAAGTAACTAGTTCCCACTATTTGATTCTTTTTTGAAAAAAAAAAAAAATTGTTGATGACTTTCACTTTACTTTTAATATGTGAATTAATTTGGCTCTTTTAAAAAACTTAAAATAATTTTTTTAAAAAAAGGTCTCCCTCGTACACACTCCCACACCCACCAAAAAATTGGCCAAATACTGTCAAAATATTTAAACAAAAAATCAAGCTTTTTAAGACCAACCATCAACAAATCCACTACAACTGCACCAAAAAATCTATTTAATCCAAGTAACCAACTATTATAAAACATTTAGGAAAGGCCAATATTGTGTTCTAATACTTTCATTTTCCTTTATGTTAATAGTAAAGGGCTATTTTTTACCAAATAGCTATAAAAGTTTTGAGCCATTAGCTTAATGCTTATGATAGAAATTCCTATAAGACCAAGTTAGAGGAAGAAGCATTGAAAGTCATCTTCATAGTCCACCTTTTTAATAAGTCATTAATTATTCCACTTATCCATGCTTTTGTTGATTAGTTTGTTAATTTTTTTTCCTCTTTTTCAATTATTTGATCTATATATTTAAACTATGATGTTAATTGTGATGGATGCTTGATAAGGATTCAAGTATAGGGTATCAACCCCAAGAGGGGAAGAAAATTTTGATTCTAAACAGAAATGAGCTAGTTGGTATAATAAAGCATTACATGCAATTAAACCAAATCCTTAATTGTGGCTATATCCAACAGGAACCCAAATAAGGGGAAACAAAACAAAAAGCAAAGTCTTGATTCTATTTTAGATCTTTATCAATTAATTAATCTTTTTTAGTCAAAAACAAAAGAAAAATGAATTTTAAGAAGGAGCACTGTGAGATATGACAAAAGACTAAAGAGAAAGTAAGACACCAAGACATAGGGATAGAGAAAAAGGGGAGGGAAATAAAAGGGAAGGAGAGGGTGGCAAGGTTGTGTAGAGATAGTGAGTGGCCAAGAAAGAAAAAGTAAAAGGAAGAAAGAGATGAAAGGAAAAGAAAAGGTGAGAGAGAAAAAGCAAGAGAGAAAAAGTAAGGCTAAGGAAGTGTATGGAAAACTACATTTTAAGGCTTTCTTCAACTTTTTTTTTTCCATTAGAGAAGTGTTTTATTTATTTTTATTCTCTAAAAAATGGAAATGGACCATAGGCATTTTATTGGATGAAAAACATTGAAAAACTAAAATTTGTAACCTATTTAATAAGCCCTAAATGAATCTGTATATTGTTATAGATATCCAAGGTATAAAAAAGTAGAGGAACCTAAAGAAAAACAATACCTCAAAAATTATGAAAAACTTTAAAAGCCTTACATTTTTTTTATTTTTTTATTTTTGGTTTTTAGCTTAAGCCTTAAATCATGTATAGCTCAACTTGATTCATATTTGAGGTATACAATTCACATTGTTAATTAGTTAAGTAAGGGTATTTTTCATCTTCATTACAAGTTTGTAGATGATAATTTTAGTGAACATACATTATCAACCAATCAAGGCTACAAATTCTCTTTTGGACAGAACATTTTGAGATCCACCCTATTTTTGTGCACTTTTAAATGGTGCAACAATCATGGTGGTAGTTACAAGATCTTTTGGAACAAAATTTATGATAATAAATTCATTTATTATTGTGCTTTCCATGATTGCACTTGGTTTGTGAGGGATAATGCTATTTATTCGAATAATATTCCTGATAAAAAACCATTTAAATATTTTGATTGGCAATTTTAAGAGAATTTTTGTGATCAAAATTAATATCTTTGATAAAGAGGAGATAAACAATCTTGTCTTTTATGCTATTTATGTTAAATAATGCACCTTTCCTTATGTGCATAACTATGTTAAAATATTCATTATTCCTTCTAACAGTGTCATAACCAATTGTTTCCATTCAACTTTTTAATCAAGTTTCTATTTTGTCCATCTTTGTGGCTCATTGAGTTTAATAAAAATCCCCTCTAATTTATGATTTGCATTAACACATTAATTTGACAATTTGATGTAATAACTTAGATAGCAATTTATTTTTCTTATATTGATTTAAGTTTAAATTTTTTTACTGTACATAATAATAGTATTCAACTTGATATAACAATATTCACATAATAATGACACTTTAATTTAATGGATGATGTATCAATCTCCTTACAATCATATGTACAAAAAAAGACAAGAAAATTTAAAAAGTTTAAACTTAAAAAAAAAAATGATCTCAACTCATGAAATCACGTGAGAAGGTTCCACACACTTGATGTCAATCAATTTAAGGTTGGAGAAAAGCAAAATAGGATTTCAGGCATAATATTTGGAGAACTACTTCCTAACTCTTTATAGCTTCAATTAAAATTTGAAATAAGGCAACATCTTTCCCATTTATAAAATGTATCTTTTAAATATCATACGATCACTATTCTTATGTCCATTTACTGTCAAAAGAATTATCTACAATACCAAGCAACACAACTAATTTTAAGAGTAATGATCCTTGGTAAGGTTGCTTCAAATTTCAAAGATGAAAGATGAAAGGTCATGAAATACAAATGCCCATGAGAAAGGTTCATCCCTTATTCCTTACAATAGTAGTAATGGCGATCAATTTGCAATAGTGCCAAGAATTGCCAAACAAGGGATTTGTCAATGACTTTAATTACTAGATGAATACTATGAAAGATAAAAGAAACAAAGGAAAAATAAAAATTAAACCAGAAGAGAAGTTATCACACAAATAATACACTCATATGTTAAATTTTCAAGTTAAATGCATTTTACTTCCAATTCTTTGTCTCTTTTACAATTTACTTTCCTATAGTGTCAATTTTCATTTTAAGTATTTGATAATTTTTTATTTTAACAATTGAGACCCCATGTTAGGATTTTGTTAATTTTACTAATAAAATTCAATCAAACAATTTTTTTTTAAATATATTTAATTTTTTTATTAAAATTAAAATAACGTATTTTTATAATTTTGGTTAAAATAATTTAATATATTCAAAACCATGCTATATTGACTAAATTATGTTAATGAGATTAACAAAATTGTAACATAGGGTCTTAATTGTCAAAGTAAAACATAGGAGTTTTACAGTGTAAATTTAAATCACCTGGGGATAAATTGCAAAAGAGGTAAAATGCATTTAATTTTAAATTTTGTGGCCTTATCTATTAAGGCCAAGAGACCAAGCCTCTTTGAAGCTTTGAAGCCACAAGGTCTAATTAAAATCTAGCCTTCAAAGGAGTTCAAGTATTAAGTCTTATAATCTAATTTTTTATTTTTCTTAGGATTAAATGCATTCTATAGTGGTTTCTCTTATACAATTTACCTCTACATGGTTTTAATTTGTCCTCTAATATTTTTATAGTTTCTTATTTTGGCAATTGAAACTTTATGTTGTGATTTTGTTAATTTCACTAACAAAATTTAGTCAACATGACATGATTCCAAATACACTTAAATATTTTAACTAAAATTATAAAAATGCATCATTTTTATTTTAATCAAATAAAACAACGTCTTTATGATTAAATTTTATTAGTAAAATTAACAAAATCTTTACATATGGCCTCAATCTCCAAAATAAGAAATCTTGGTTATCTTTGAGTGTAAATTAAAACCATAAAGTGGAATGTGGCAAAAGAAACAAAACCTAGGAAAGTAAAATGCATTTAACTACTTTTTATAACATTATTAGTTATAGATACATAATCTAAAATTTTATTTATGAAAAATTTTTTATTTTATGAAAATTTGATAAATTTAACATATAAATATATGAGTGAGATATTGCAAATAAGGTAAAATTTAGGATTCAAACCCTCTTTTTTTTTTTTGGTTTTCCTAAAAAGAAAAAATAAGATTAAAAAATTAATTCTAAATTTCACTTTTTGTTTTTTTTTTAAAATACTAATACTTGGAATCTCTTTTTATTTTTCTCATTTTAATAAAGTATAATCAAAAATAAACTTTTCAATTACTATTTTAAATTCCTGCGTAGCACAATTCTAATAATCATGTATAATATAATTACAAGGTTAAGAGAAAATTAATGAAATACTTATGTGATAACATTAGTTTAATTTTTAATTTTTTAAATTGTTCTACTTTTTGTAGTATTTAACATTAATTTAGTAATCGATTTATAATTTTTCTTAATATTTTAATATAATTAAAATTTTAGTAGATATTTAATTTATTTAATTATAATTTAACATATATTATAACTTATTTAATTCAAGTTAACAACTATTCATATACACTTAAAATCTAAACAATGCAAATGCCTAAAATTAAAAAATCAATACTCCTAAATTTTTCTTTTTATTTTCATAGAGAAAAATAATTATAATTTAAGTTTTTTTTTATTTCTCTTTATGTTTTCTCAAAAAAAAAAAAAAACTTTCAAATTCATTTTTCTATTTTTTAATAGAAAATTACTCACAATTTATTATTCTTTTATTTTTCTCTTTTAAATAAAATACAAATTAAAATATATTTGTAATAAATTTGATAAAGTCTAATATTAGTCTATATGTTTGTTAATATTATTCTCTATATTTATTAGTATTACTGAAATTGAAATGAAGTTGGTAATTCTAAGCAATTCTTTGAACCAAAAAAGCTAATGTGGCGATATTTACCAATTTTTAAATTTTCATAGTGAATTTTCACAATTTGTTGTATTTCCCATTAATTTTATAATTTTTTTTTATATATTTTCATTTGAATATTATATTTTTTTAAATTGTATCAAATCCATCATATGACTCATCATGTGAAGATACAAAAATCCATTCCCATATTCATGTAAAAGGAAAAGAAACACACTCAATACAAATAAATATACATGTACCTATAAATACAACAAGAAGTTATGGCTATCATGGTAAGGCAGGTTGGATGAGGAAACAAAACCCATGTAGGTCTACATTCATGTAAGCTTGGAATAGGTATGTGCTTAAGTATAAACTACACAAGAATAAATTGGGAGGATAGGAAGCAACCATCACTGTCTATCCTATATTGCTTTTTATTGTTGGATTAAAATCATCAAGAATAGGGCAACTTGAATTTATTGCTAAGCCATTACTAATGGGACATTCAAATTTTATTCCTTTTCTCTTTTCCCTTTTATCTCTAGCATAGTTGTTATGATCTAGATTCTAGTGCTTTCATTCCATTAATTTGTACAAATTGAAAACTCAAGGCTCATCAGTCTATCTTATTTTAGATTTACAAGCGCCATAATCCTAAATTTGAGGTAGTACTATGAAATTACTTGTTAGTAGATAAGCAATTCCTTTAACAAGAGTAAAGAGATTTCATGAATTGAAGCATGGCTTCAAAGATGTGGAACAAGAAATGCTACTATACCCACTTACAATTATTAGTTGGGTACATAGATAAATGATAGCTACCAAGTTAATTAATGCTTTGTGTTGTTATGGTTTACAATATGGTGTACCATATGTGAATGGCACTATTTAAATAGAAATTCTGATCATTTTTTTGCAAGAAGAGAACAATGCCTATCAAAGATAACATGATTGAGTGCTAGATAGAATTAATGAGTTAGTTCCATGTGTCCTTCAATTTTTAACTTCTTGCACATAAAGCTATAAATGTGGAAAGAATATGCAATTAGCCTAAAAAGATAGGAGGAAGTGACAAGGGGAGTAGGGTGGACAGTGTAATGCCAAACTATACAAAGATTACCAAAATAATAATTTTGTCTCACACAAATTACAAATGGGTATGGGCAAGCATGTTTTTCTATATATGATTTTCAGAAACACATTAATACATTTCAACTAAAATGAAAACAAGAGAAGAAAGAGAAAAAAATTAAATTCTTTTCCTTAGTGTCATATATTTAGTGCTCAAAAACCATGCTCACCCTCATTGCTCCTTAAGCCCCTTCCTTGGGTGCCTATCTTGATCAATCTCTATAATCTCCTCAATGGCCAGGGCCGTCAAGTGCTACTAGCCCATCTATGTGTAGATTAGGCCTTAGGTTATGCCTTGTTAGTTTGGACCTTGTCCAAATAAGACAAGGAAGTTAAAGCAAGAGACTTTTTTTTTTTTCTCATTTTTGCAATTATATATATATATATATTTCATAATTTTTTGTCACTCACAAGTTCAAATCCAATCAAAGTATTAGTCTTCAATAATAAAGAATACAAAAATGATTTTATTCAAACCAATGTATGGTGTAAACATGGTTTTTTTTAGTCATTAGATCATACAATTGTAAGGCATAAGTACATACTTTACTAGCCCCAAATAAATTACAATATGCATAATATATAAATGGATGGAAAGCAGTGGAGAGATACTGATTCTTGGAAGGTTATAAAAGGTAACAAATGACATAATGTGTTGTATTGAAAAGTGAAAGCTTCGTCTATCCAAACTGACCATTGGCTTCTCCCTTATGCATACTCTTTTCTTTTTTTGTTTCTGGAAGGTTATAAAAGGTCCTTTTTAAAATAAATGGGCTATCGTATCACCTGCATTCCTATGGGCCCGTGGAACCATATTAATTACCAAATTGGTTAAAGTTGATTTAGTGGTTTGATATGAGAAGTCAAGTTGATTATTAATCGTCAATTATCACAATAATGCAACGGATTATAATGGGGTTCAGCTATCATGTTTCCAGGACAG
Organism: Rhizophora apiculata; assembly: GCA_037832385.1. NCBI lineage: Eukaryota > Viridiplantae > Streptophyta > Magnoliopsida > Malpighiales > Rhizophoraceae > Rhizophora > Rhizophora apiculata. The sequence continues at coordinate 3,240,746 of CM075435.1, read as the reverse complement.
GCGATTAGGCAATTCCCTGGTTAGCAGAAATGTTTTATGGCACAGAGCTCATCACAAGAAACTGGTAATACACACTTCTTTTTCCAATGTGGATGCCCCTCCCATCCCATTTAGCTACTTTTTAAAGCACTAAAGTCCTTGCTGATAGGGCTTTGGGTTGACCAATTGGAGAGTGGTAACAAGGAATATTGACCTGGTTAGTGCTAAATTAATTTGCATGCCAATCTTTTAATGTTTGCACGGCTTCCTTTCTTATATAATATTTAACTCATGAAAACTGATATCTGACTAACCTTTTTGCGTGTGCCTGCATGGATTTTCCTTTAATAATTCTTTATATGATGCTCCATGCCTTAAAACAAAGATTGGAAAAAAAAAGGGTCAAAAAAAAAAGAAAAAGGAGGCCAAAAAAAAAAAGCCATGAAACTAATGGTTGTCTTAAAAAAAATCTCTAAAACTTGTCTTATGGTTAACTGTTAGCTTGTCTGTTCAATATATTAATTCAAACCAAGGCACAAGTATCATATCTCATACTTCATTCACACTCTTTTTCTTATTATTTTCAAAATTTAAATATATATTAATATAAAATATTAATTCATTTAATTTAATACACATCTATCAAATGAAATGATGTAACTATATTGAGAATAAATAATTTCAATGTTATTAATTCACTCTTATTTTGAATAAATATGTCACTTCTCTATCCACCTTCCCTATGTTTAACTTCATTGCAGCATATTTAATGTATTTGAGAAAAATACAATCACATATGTTGATTAATCACATTGGAGCAATATTTGATGTTCTAACAGATGAAGCCTACTAGGATGTATGAGATGAGCTTTGATTAATTTAAGAAAAAAATGCCACTTTGTTTTATAGTGTACTTGCCAGCTAGATTGATGAATTAATTACATATTATCAAATACTATCAATGAGATATATATGCAGAAAAAGAAAAGAAATAAAAGTTTCCCTACAAAACTTGTAAAAGAGAATCTTCAATCATATGATTATTGATCACTTTTAGCGCCAAAGCATGGGTAGAAGCGTATATATGCACTATTAGGAGGTGCAATTGAACATTTGTTTTTGTCAATTGAGTGTCAATTTTTTTAGCCATTAACAACTTAGAAATTTAAATAGCTATTTAATTAACGAGTAATCATTACTACCCTAATAAAAATCAGGGCATAATACCCTTTAAATTGGAATCCTTATTGAGAACTAATAAATCTTTCAAGCCTTTATCGTAAGGTGCATGGTCAAACACAAGTTTTGTCTTTGTTTATGATATGAGACACAACTAGTCAATTAAGCATCAAATGGGAGGACATGTGAACAAAATTTGACACTAAAAGAATATATAATTGGTTGTAAGGATTCCTTCTTTGCAAGGCACAATTTAGGGAGAGAAGACTAATCATAGGAAAATTATATGTGCAAAATCCTTCTTTTGCTCTCATTATTGCTAGGAAATTATATGTGCATATCTGGTTTTTTTTTCACTCTTATTGCTTCCAAAGCTTCTTTTTTGTTTATATTGGGAGACAAAATATTAATAGATAATTTGCTCCAATTATTATCAATAATTTTCATGGCATGAGGCCAATAGTTTGCCATTAAGTCCATTAATTTGATATCATCTGATTTTCAAAAAAATCAACTTGTTAGTTTACTTGAAATTTGTGGTATGAAAAGATACGTAGTTTGTCCACCGTGGTTATCATTTACAAGAAATGGTACTTCATCATCCACACTTGTTTGGATTATTTTGGCTAGTTTCAACAACTCCATATTCCATATGCCTTGTGTGATCGCATACTCTAGTCTTTTTGGATTATAGAGCGAAATTTTATTTTTTAGTCTTTTTGTATTAGTTAATAGCATTATATCCTTGTATGTTGTATTTTTGAAATAGAAAATCAGACAATTCAATGTTTTATTGATATATAATTTGTGTTCCTTTTGTCTTGTCTTTAGTTTGTGTTTTTCTTTGGGCTAGTAGGATTTTCTCACACATAGCATTTCATTCAATTGGCATACTTTAACATAAGTGCTAAGTTGCAATTATGAGTACAATTTGGTCACTTAAATTTAATTATTGAAGATTAAATCATTTTTCATTTTATGTTGGTGACAATTTTAATTAAAACTGATGCCTAATGCATAGTGAATGTTTCTAGTTTCATTAGAAACCACTACATATTCTAAGAAAAAAAATTACATATTTTTCCAATGACTACTATCTATTTCTCTAATAGTTATTGCTTATTTCTCCAATGACTTCTTCTAAATGTAGAAAACTCATTGCCAAAACAACTAACAAAATGTTTTCTAAAACAATAAAATCATCACATAGACTTTTCATAATTACTGCATATTCAATATAAAAAGTATTGCAATAATTATTTAAATCACTACCTAAAACACATTTATGCAATAGTTTCATATTTATTGCTTTAGGCTAAGAAAATAGCTATGTAAGATCTATTACAACATTTGTAAATTTAGTAGACATTATTCAAGTTAGATGTGTCCCTATATTATATAAAATGCCCAATTCCCCATTTGCAATTTCCTCCTCTTTAGTAGGAAAAAGCGAAAATAGCCACCCAATGAAAAACTAATTGAAGAAGAGTTGAATCCATTTCAATAATTCTAAAATAACCTATTATGTCATAAGTAATGAGATAATAAATCATTGTCATGCAATCACATTAATAGAAAGGAAATTCCTAGCATTGCTAAAACATATTATATATAATTAATTTGGAAGCAACTCATAAGATTCTACTCCATTTATTTTATTACCTTATTACCTCTATAGATCTTAAAGAATGGATCCCATTGTTAAAGCTACATATGAGACTCAATAGGCACAAGTGAATGAATGAAATTTGGACAAAATGTGTGTTAATCAAAACTTTGGAAAAGACATCTATCTTGAAGTTCTTATGTTTAATTTTGTAAACATAAATGCAAAATTTAGAAAAAAAAAAAGGTTATTATTATTATTATTAGTAGTTGTGTTTCTCACAATTCAATAAAAAAGTACAAAAACTCAATTAAATAAAAATTTATTTCTTGGTTATATATATGCCATAGAATCAAATTGTTGAACTCTAAACCTCACTCATAGAAAACATTATTCTCCTCAATTGAGCTAGACTAAAACATAAATAATAAAAAGTTGTAATTCAAATGTGACTATGATTGTTTACATTTGTTATCTCAATATCAAGTCATATTGTTTTGCTATATTTTCTTGTTCTATCTATTGAAAAAGAAACTTATTTCTTAAATCATAATATCTTCAAAAGTGTATATAGTAGTTAAAAGGATCATGCTAATTAGTGTCCTTTGTGTAACCATTTGAAAGTGATTATTATTTATTTTTCTAATTAGAATGGGGAAAGAGACATAATCTCATCTAATTAATGGAATCAAAGAATCAATCTTTTCATGGGATATTAACCATATGGCCAAGGAACCCATTAAATACCTTAGATACCATTTTTTTTTTATTTTCTTATTACAATCCATATTCATAAAAGGATTAGTTCCTTAACTACATTCAATGAAAAAAATATAAATAAGATGTGATTTTATATGCTCTATGTTTTTTATGTTTTTCTCCCACCAAATGTGTATATTAATAAATTATTTCTTTTACTCTATTTTCCTTATTTACTTAAACTTTCTCATAAGGAATGTATAAGTTGAATTATGTTAACATAGAAAAGGGAAACAAAAAAAAAATTACATTTTGTTATATGGTAATTAAAAGACACAAAACCTCAATAAAAGTGCTAAATGTATTGCTTCAAGGGATGCAATAATACTAACAAGAAAAGACAAGGGTTGCATTATTCTAAAAAAAATTAAAGTATATTTAATATATGCAAATTAAAATATATTTTACTTTTTGGCTCTAATACCAATAGGAATAATAATTTGAAGAGAAAATAATAATTGATAATTTGGATAGAAACCAATAATTTTGTATCCTTAATAGTATGTAGCATTATTAAACCAAATATTGCTCCAACCTAGATAGTCTTTTGAGCAAGTACTAGTTTCCAACCTATATATTGAGAGGATAGAGACCTTAAAACATATGCATGGATAAGCATGAAATTTTATTAAGGACAAATACTTACAAAAGCTTAAGTGCTTGAGCTTGAAATACTTAAAAGTATGAACACTCTTAAGGCTTGAGCTTGAAAAAATAAAAAGCACACTTATTTACACAATATTTACAAGAGATTGAAGGGCTTGGTGGGAGGCATCTAGAGATACTCTAGATTTTGAAACCCTTTGAATGCTTGAAGACAAAATTTCCCAATGAAAGTAGATGCTTTTGCTTTTTGAAAAGTAAATTCTTTTTTTTTTTTTTAAGAAAAGGATATGCTTTTTCCTTTAGCTTTGGGTAAAAGTGGATTCCTTCTACTTTTGTCTCTTACCCTTGGCAAAAGCATTTCACCTTTGCTTTTTGCCTTTGTCTTTATGCTTGATGTGGATGGGACCAAAGATGTCTTTATTTGGGTCATGATTCCAAAATGGGTTATATGATGATGATGACAAGCTTGACTTGGCTTCATCTAGAGCTTGCTAAGTGTCTTGGAGAATATCTAACAAAGTTCACAATATTTTTTCAATGTTTTGGCTTCAACTAGTAGGACATTCATACATGTCTTCTATTGGAGGAATTGGGAAATGCTTGCTTTAATGGTGTTTGACTATTGAGGATTCATAGAGAAACACTATAAAACACCTTGCTTGTGACCTTTTTGCTGTTGGTAGTAGAAAACTATTGCTAAAACTTAACTTTATAGATCTGGATAAGAATTGGATTCCTTATGAAAGGATCATCCCTAATTTGAAATTCCCATGCACAAATCAATGGTAGCTTGAAAATAAAACAAAATTGTAATAATTTAGGAAATGAGGCTTGGGTTATTTAAGGCTTGAATTTGGATTTAAAGACATCATAGCCTTCCATGATTGGGTCTAGAAAGATTCTAGATGTTGGACCAAACCAATTCCTCTAATGGTAAAACCATAAGGGAAATGGTATGGTAGCTTTTAATTTCTAAAAGAACATTTAAGAATACTTGTGGGACTTGTTTTGATAATAAAAAGCATCAAACCGTGCCTATTTATCCAAGTAATTAAATTTGGGAAGAAAGTTGGAAGACATAGAAATGCTAGTTGAAAACTTTTGATAATGGTTTGGAGATTCAAGCTAGTTTGAAGGCCTAAGAATTTGGAGAATTGGAATAGTTGAATGGCTTATTTGGCTTGGGTCGCTTGATTGATAATTGTGCTTGATTTTGACTAATCTGATCCCAACTAGTATGGCTTCATAGTAAAATATGGGATTTTCAGAATCCCTGGGCTCATAGAACTAATTTGAAGAAAACATTTTTTAGCAGCAACTTTTTGAATTTGCTTGAGAAATGCTTAGGAAAATAGTTTGAAGAGGGGTATTTGAAACAACCACCTCTTTTCCTTTTTAATTTGATTTTGAGTGGCCGATGAAACCTTAATTACCTCTTTGCTTGCTACTTGCTTGGTGTTCTTACTAGAAGAAGCACCAGTACTTGTTTTAGGCTTGATCTACTTCAAAAAAGCAAGTGTTATGGTACTTGGTGTTCTAGTAAAGAGATTAACTAATTCTTAAGTGCTTGTTAATCTTTTGGGGTAAGCTAAAAAGGGTTACTTGGTGATTTAGGCTAATGTTTGAATTTAAGAATGAGTTGTGGGAGCTTGAGGAGCTTGAGGTTTTCTTTTAGGCCATTTCATCTTTGCTTTACGAGCTATACCCAAGTTTTAAGTGGCTTGGATGGGTTTTTGGTGGTGAGCTTGGTGAGTTTCTTTCTCGGCATTGTGGTGTTGAGGAGCCTTGCAAGAATTCTCTTGTAAGAAAATTAGGCAGAGAGTTTGAAGAACTACATACAAATTCAATGTCAAAATCACTTATGCTTAAAATTGCTTGTCATCTAGCAAAATTATGTTTTGATGCTAGGTTTTGAACATCTTTTTGCAAAACATATTTTGTGGTCTAACAATCAATGCGAAGTAAAAATTTTTGATTGAGTGAATCATTTTGAAATTTGGAAATGGATAAAACAATTGCTAAAATTTCTTTTTTGATTGTGGAATACCATTGTTGACAGTTATTACAATGCTTAAAGGTAAAATAAACAAGTTGTTCCTATTTACCATTGATTTGTTTAAGGATCCCATCATAACCTATGTTAGAGGCATCTATATTAACTATCTTAGGTAGGTCTAAATCACAAATGTAAAGGCTTAGGATCCCACCATAAACAAGGAAGTTCCTTAACTTACTACTGGATGGCTTGAATTATGGCTATGTGCTTGGAAGACTAAGGAATTGGGTTTTTCCTTAGTCTATCATGTAAAGGCTTATAGATAAGAATAAGCTTAGGATAAAAGTCTATTACATAATTAAGACTTCCTAAAAACTTTTGAAGCTGTGATTTGTCAGTATATTGATTTAGAAATTTATAAGAGGCTTGAACACATATTGGGTAAATAGAGAGGAGAAAATGATTGTTGCACCTATTTATAAGAGGCTTATTTATAATTACGAAAACTTATTTGTTTGTAATAGGAAACATGGAAGTGTTGTGCCCAAAATACTAAAAGGAGTGTTGTACATGAAACTTTTTGTTATGCCAGCTAATGGGGTTATAGAGTTTAAGATGTGAGAATATGAAAAGGCAACTTATCACTTTGTAATATTATAAATGTACTTGACTCTTATATTTAATAGTTTGGTTACTTTTATCCCTTGATTAGTCTTAAATCATGATGACAATAACAATTTAAAAGTTATGGTGTCACCTATTTTTAATTAAATTTAAATATCTGGATCAATATTGAATTTCGTTTTATTTAAAATTGTGCAATATGTTTGCTATTTGAATACAGAAGATTTGACTTGGCTACTGTATGAGTATATTTTATTGATGCTGGTGGGAAAATTGAACATGTAAAATGTTGTGGTGCCTAAGATACCATCACTAGGTCAAAAAATGTCTATACCCTGACACACTTCTCGTCTCATTAACATAAGCAACAAAATATCTTTGATAACCAATCTGATATCATTTCTTTTAGTTGTAAATTTTACAATAGATGTCAAAATTTGTAATTATCATTACAATAGATGTCATATTGATTATAATTCTTGGCTGAGATGATTATTCTTGGCTATGTTTGAAACATAAATCACTACAACCTAATTTTTCTTTCTGAAGATAACATCAAAAATAAAATTAAAAGATTTTAATATTTGAATCATTGATTTTATATACCAAAAAGTATAATTTTTTACTATTTTAACCATAAATCTTATAAATTTTTTTATGAGATGAAACAAAATAAATTTATTATTTATTTATTTATTTATCGTTTATTATTCTATTATATATATATAGTTAATATTAAATTTAGTTTATTTGTTATATATATATATATAATAATTTATATTTATTTTAAATATTTATGATATTTTAAAAATTATAAATACACACACATTTTTTTATATATACATTTTATAAATAATATAAATATATATAATATGTATAATATATTTATAAATTTTTCATACAAATTAATAAATGAAAAATAAATATTAAATAATAATTTTTTTATTTATTATAAATTAATAAGTTAACTTACAATCAAAACTTAATAATATATAAAAATAAAAAATAAAAAATGAATATACTTTTTGTTCATACTAATATATAAAAAATAAATAATAAATAATATTTTTTTACTTATTATACTATATGATAATTAAAAAATTGATTTTTTTTGAATTAATTAATTAACTTATAATTAAAATAAAGTGATAGAAGAAAAATTAGTATAAAAATAAACTATATAGATTTTTAAAATAAATTAATATATTAAAAATTAAAAATAAATAAAACAACAATGATTAAGAATAAAAATTAATTCTTATATAATAACTATTCTATTGTCAAATTGACTCAAAGCCCACCTAAAAACAATTTGATTGTAACATGATTCAAAAGTAATTAGATTCAAAATAATTCCACTTGATGACCTATGTCAATACATTTAATGATGATGCTTATTTATATGTATCTTTTTTCATAAGGGTAGCACTCATAAATCCGTTATGGAGGATTGTGCTATTTTTTGGGGTAAAGTCAATCATGAGTAAGGGTAACATGAATCAACAAAAGATTTCAAAGTAGAATCATGTGTGTAATATGACACTCCTTGAGTTGGTTCTCACAAGCCATCATAGCATTAATGCATTTTTTTTTTCATTTTCATTTTTCTTCTCTTTTTTTTTTTCCAAATGTCGTAATATAATTTAGTTCTTTCCTTCATTGGGCTTCACTGATGTGTTTTGTTGGTCCGATCCAATGACTTGTCTTTCAATTGTAAATTTTGTAAGAGACACTAAAATCTATAATTATGATTATGAAAGATTATTGTGACATAAATCATGGGTGATGCTTGTGTTGCAAATGTTGACATGTTTAATCATTTAATTATAACTTATGCCCACCTTATTAATAATATTAATTGCGTATATGTCTAGTTATTATGAAAGTTTAGATAGACAATATAATACCTAATTTTATTTCATGATATCAATTAATGACATTTCATTTTATTTTACATTAAGTATTTTTATTCATATTTTATTTTTATGCATTCAATTTATTAAAGATGCATTGACCTAACTAGTAGCAATTTAGTTGTTAATATCAAGTTTGTTATTACATTGGCTTTCCTATATTTTGGCATTTGTCTAGACTAGTTGTTGCCACTCCTACAAGTAGTAGTGGACAATGAAGATAATAGGAAAAATAATTAATATTTTGAGATTTTTATAATTGGATAATTAAAATTTGGAAATGATTGCGCATCAAACATAACATATGGCTTGACTAATATTAATATGAATTGTATTTCTAGTTCAAACTTTTCCAACCAAGACAAAAATGATCCTAATGATGTATTAGAGTCAACGACAATTCAAGGTGCCTCTAGGATTATTAAGATCTTGGGTAATTCCTCGTTTTTTTCACATATGCATAGAGAATATGCTTATTTGTGTTCAAATCATTAAGAGCTTAGACATTTTTGAAATGTTTTTTATTTTCTTTTTTTTGTTTAAAGGGTATAAGATTTATAGAAAAAATAAACAAAGTGAGAAAATATGCTTATGTTAGGCAGCCCAAAAAATTTTATTTTTATCTAGTTTAATTTTTTTAAAAAAATGTTAAATCCTAAATAATAAACAAAATGGTTTAGATGTGTTGGAAGTTTTGGTTTCATGCTCTTGCAAGGGTAGTTAGCTCAATTTTTCATAATAGAACAACTCTTTTGGAAAATAGTTTTATTTGCAAGCATTATTCTCAAAGCAAAATTTAAAATACAATCAAATCCAATTTTCTCCTAAGCTACTCATGGTAGCATCATGTATGACTCATAAAAATAAAAATATGTCGTAAAAGAGATGCAAATAGACTTCTCAACCATTTTGCATTTTCACATGCTCTTAATATTATATAGATCTATTCTACTGAACATTTTTGCTAAGGAAAAGCAACACTATTTGAAGAATACAAGATGAAGAAATATCGTTCTCTAAGAGATTATCTATAAGACCATCCTAATAAGAAAAATGAATGTATTAAAAGGGGAAAAAAAAATAATAAAACCATGTTGCATTTTCTCATAATTGGTTGCCACTACATTTTTGCCATGTAAGATACAAGATTGAAGGTCTACTAGGTCCCTCACTTAATTTTCTAAACAAACTTCCTACATGCAAGATATGGAAACAAAGGTAAAATCTTTCCAAAGCTGCAAACTTTGAAGTTGAGTAGAATGAATATTGTAAAACCAACCAAAAAATTCCTTCCTCTATTTTGGCAAGAAGAAAGGATGATGGAGATGAATAACTTATAACTAAATTGAGACCAACCCAAAGAAACAAAAACAACAAAGGATGTATCTTGAGTCAATTTTCTCTTCCAATTACTATTGTAACATTTCCAGTTATCTAAAAGGAAATCAACAAATGCTTGAAATTTGCTTTATTGTTTTGTTTTTTATTTTGGACTTATGCCTAATTTCTTGTACACATATGACAAGACCCTTAGTCTAGAAGTTAACTTCAATCTCTTGCATTTGTGTAACTAGCCAAGCTTCTACATGGCAAGAAATACCAAATAGAACTTTCTAATGATCATTTGCTTCATAAATCATAAACACCAACTCAATGGGGCAAAGAAACCAAAAAAGACAAAGGAAACTAACTTAGTAGAAGATTATGGAGTGGACTATAGTTTTTAATACTAAAACATGAGAATGTAATCTATACAACAACGACATGCAACAGTTTCAAAAAATTTTCTAGCTATAGTGATGATGGTTGCCAAAAAAAATAACAAACAAAGCTTATCTTTGTTTGAACCAAGTAACAATGATATAAAAGAGTGGATCCTCTAGCTTAGTATCAACATAATAGCAAAAATGTTTCAGATTCAGGCACATATATATGCTATTATCTTAGTGATGGAGTTAGACTTCTTACCTACTTATATGCTCTTCATGTAAAATGTCCATATCTTTTGAAATTGATTAGACAACCAAGAAAGTTTTAATAGTTCCCTTGAATTCTCTCTCTATACTAGCTTGAATAAAGTAGCAAGTACTAGTTTTAGCAAGTTGGGACTCAAACAAAAAGGTACTACAAGTTTAATTAGTTATTGTAAATTCTCTAAAATTTAACCCCAAATCCCTCCACTTTATTTTACCCTGTTAATGCAAATTCCTTTACAATAATTCCATCTTTTTAACTCAACAATCATGAGAATTATGTTTAAAATAACACCATTTTGCACACAAAAAAGCATATTCTCAAACAACTTGTAGGCATGGGCATTGTGTCCATAACATTTACTTTAGTTGCATCTACTAGCCATTCACACATGCTTATCTTTCTACTCAAAAACATGAATTTATGATTCAAACTAATTTTCATACATCCCTAATAGAAAAGAAAATTGATACTTTGATAGCTCAAGAAAAGTTTAAACCAAAACTAAGGCACTTGGAGCAGTTTGTATGATTGCTCAACCATTGACAATATGTTCAAAAAATTTAGTGAAAAGAATCATAATTAGAAATTACATTCTAATAATAGCTAAACAAATCAATCAACAAAATACTAGAGCAAGCAGCAAGTTTGAAAAGGAAACACTAAGTAAAAGTCATGAGCAAATTCACTAGGCAACACAACTATAAACATTTAGGCCTATAGTGTAGTGAGAGTCATACTAAAACATTACAACCACCTACAAAACTTTACCATTGGATAGTCAAAATTCAATTCCTATGCAATGAATCATTTAAAAAATGAAAGATAAAAAAAAGAAAGGAATCATAAAAATTTATGGGAGAGTTTACTCAAAGGAAGAATAGGAGCATAAATGAGAGGAACTAAGAACTTAAATGGAGGACCTCTATTTTGCTTCCTAATTGGTGCTTCTCCTCAAAAAAATTCAATCACAAACATTAATTCTAATCAATAATACATCAATTAAAAAAGATTTTGAAATAGAAAAATGCATGTAATATGACACAAACCATAATAAATATTTAACAAAAACATATTAATTAGGGCATGGAGATCGAATGATGAGGCCATCACTAGATGTCGATTTGGAAAGTGCTTTTTCTTTGTCCAAATCTAAAGGGACCATTTGCCATTTAAGTTGGATTTTAACTTTTAATAGAACATTGTGGGTTAGAATTATAATAGTTAATCTAAATAGAAAGTTAGCGGATTTAAAGTATACCGAATTTTAATTTTAATTTTAATGGTTTTTTTATCTTTTCAAAAGTAAAATTAATGAAAAATGTGATTAGTACATGTATGTGATGGAACCATTCCCTTTATTGGGAAAATTAGACTATAAAAAATATCAGGTTATTTAATTTTCCTCCAATTTGAAAATAATAACATTTTTTTTATTAATATAAGTTTGTTAGTTATTCAACCCACTTATCAATTGTTTATATTCTCTATATCTTTCAATGATTTAATTTCAATATTAGTTAATATATTTGAATTTTGATAGTGATTATGATAGATACATGATGATAAGAATTCAACTACAAGCTATCAACCCCAAATGGAGAACAAGCAAGAGGAAAACTCTAGTATGTACTAATTTGTATATGAGATTATTAGAAATTATAAATAATATACTAATATTAGTAGTTAACTTGAACAAAAATCATAAAATGATATGCTCATATGTACTATGACATTACACCATGCAACTCTAGTATCCCTCTCTTCCTCTCATTCAAAACCTCATTTTTAGAATGCTAGCATTGCAGATGTTGATGAATTTAGTTGTTAACTAGAACTTATACCAACCTTAAAAATATTAATTGTGTATAAATATAGTTAATATGAAAGTTTAAATAGACAACATAATGCCTAATTTCACATTGTGTTGATGATGGTAATTAAACTAACTCATAATTTTCCAAAAAAAAAAACTTAGCAAACAATGCTTTTATTAGATGACATTACATAAGAACAATATGCAAGAGTGGATCGTTAAGCTCAATACTAACCCAATACTTTAAAATGTTGAATTCCACATACACAAATACATTATTATCTCAATATTAGCTCCCTTCTTGCTTATATGCTCTTCATGTAAAATGTCTACGTTGTTAAAGTTGATTAGATAGTTGGGGTTTCTCAATAGCTTTATCATCTACCTTTTTCTTCATGCTCATATGACATCTTAAAGATATTGTGAGAAACAATGATAATGATAGCACCCAAAACAACAGCAAATACTTTTAGTATGCCACTATTGTAAATAAAATGAATTTCAAGATCAAATAAAAAAAATTTTAAGGACAAAATGTCTTAACAACAATGATAGGGTTTGAGATAGATAAATTAAGGGTGCTACAAGTGTGAAAAAGTAAAGAACAACCTTTCAATCAATTGAATCTAAAATGGAAGTGTGTGTTGGCAACAAGGATGAGAATTATATGTAGGAGTGAGTGAAAAAGGAAAAAGTGAGGGTTTCTCCACTACCCAAAGTTTCAACACATAAATAAGGTAAGGGAGTAAAAGAGACAAAATCAACTCAAACAAGGTTCTGATGGCTAAAGTCAACAAAAATGGTCATGGCATGAACTTGACAAGAGTCCAAAAAAAAATGAGAATAAGTAAGATGATACACGCAATCCTTATGATCTGCTAAGTTTAGGAAAATTGGAGGTAAGGGAAGAAGTTCCAAGAAAAATTGGAAATTTTCAATAACAATAGTCATCCATGTAAAAATAACAACTAGCACGGTGTCTGAACAATTGAATCCATGGTATGGTGGAAGAGGAAAAGTTTCATTAGGAGAAAAAAGTGATATCTTATGAAAAATTGGAAGGAGAGAAGGGTTGTTGCCTATTTATAATCATTGAAATTAGTATGTTGTGCTAGAAAAATTGTAGTTATTGTGTTAGAAAAAATGTGAATGTGGTGCCAAAAACACTAAGAGGAGAAAAGGGTTATTACACATCAAACATGAATATGTCTTAGGTAGCTTGAGAAAATTAGAGAGGAGAAAATGGTTGCCACACCAATTTATAGAAAGCCTCTTTATAATCACAAAAACTTATTTGTTTGTATTAGGAAATGTGGAATTGTTATGCATAAAAATTTGAAAGGAGCACTATACATGAAACATTTTGTTATGCTAGCTAATAGGGCTATAAAGCTTCAGAGGTAGGAATATAAGAATGCAACTTATCACTTTATAATATTATAAATGTCTTTGACTTTTATATTTAATAGTTTTGCTACTTTTATCCTTCAATTAGTCTCAAATCATGATGATGATAACAATTTATAAGTTATAGCATCACCTATTTTAATTAAATTTAGATATTTGGATCAATATTAAAATTTGTTTCATTTAAATTTAGATATCTAGTTATTATGAAAGTTTAGATAGACAATATAATGTCCAATTTCATTTCATGATATCACTTAGTGACATTTTATTTTATTTTATTTTATTTTATTTTACGTATTCTTTTATTGTATTTTATTTTTATGTATTTAATTAATTAAAGATGCATTGACCTAACTAATAATAATTTAGCTATTAATGTCAAGTTTGTCATTGCATTGGACTTCCAGTATTTAGCATATGTCTAGTTTAGTTGTCCCTACTCCTATGGGTAGCAGTGGAAGATGAAGATGATAGGACAAATAATTAAATATTTTGAGATTTTTGAAACTGGATGACTAAGATTTAAAATGATTATGTATGAAACATAACATATGACTCGACTAATATTGATTTCAATTGTATTTCCACTTCAAACTTTTCTAGCCAAGATAAAAGAGATCTTAATGATGTACCATAGTCAATGACAATTCAAGATGCCTCTAGAATTATGAGAATCTTGGGTAATTCCTAACTTTTTTCATGTATGTACAGAGAATATGCTTATTTGTGTTCAAATAATTAAGAGCTCATACATTTTTGAAAAGGTTTTCCTTTTCATTTCTTTTTTGAAGGGTATAAGATTTGTGGAATAAATGGACAAAGAGAAAAAAATATGCTTATTTTGGGTAAACCCAAAAAAGGAAAATAATTTTGTTTTTATGTAGTTTAATTTTTCTTTTAAAAAAATATATCCTAGATAATAAACAAAATGGTTTGGATGCATTGAAAGTTTTGGTTTCATTATCTTATAAAGGTAGTTAGCTTAATTTTCCATAATAGAACATCTCCTTTAGAAAATAGATTTAGATGCAAGCATTATTCTCAAAGCAAATTTTAAAATACAATCCAATCTGATTTTCTTCTAAGCTACTCATGGCAACATTGTGTATGACTCATAAAAACAAGAGTAAGTCGCAAAATAGTTGCAAATAGACTTCTCAACCATTTTGCATTTTAACTTGCTCTTGATGTCATATAGATTTGTTATGCTGAACATGTTTGCCATGGAAAAGTAACATGATTTATTGAGCATAGGATGGAGAAATATCATCCTCTAAGAGATTGTTTGTAAGACCATCCTAATAAGAAAAACAAATGTATTAAAAAGGGAAAAAATAATAAAAACTTTTCATTTTCTCATAATTGGCTACTACTACATTTTTGCCATGTAAGATAATGATTAGAAGGTCTACTAGGTCCCTCACTTAATTTTCCAAACTAACTTCCCACATGCAAGACATAAAAACAAAGGTAAAATCTTTGCAAAACTGCAAATGGTGAAGTTAAGTTGAACAAATGTTGTAAAACAAACCAAAAAGTTCCCACATCTATATTCACTAGAAGAATGGATGACAAAGATGAATAACTCATAACTAAATTGAGACCATCATAGAGAAACAAAAACAACAAAAGATGTATTTTAAGTCAAATTTCCCTTCCAATTTCTATTGTAACATTTCTAGTTGTTAAAAGGGAAATTAGTAAATCCTTGAAATTTGCTCCATTACTTTTTTTTTTTTTTTTTCAATTTATGCCTAATTTCTTGCATAGATATGACAAGACCTTTATTCTAGATGTTAACTTCAATTAGTTGCATCTGTGCAACTAGCCATGCATTTACATGGTAAGAAATACTAAACACAACTTTCTAATGGTCATGTGCTTCATAAATCATAAACACCAACTTAATGGGGCAAAGAGCCCAAAAGAACAAAGGAAACTAACTTAGTAAAAGATTATAAAGTGGCCTAAAGTTTTTAATACTAAAACATGAGAATATAATCTATGCAGCTTGCTAGAAAACATAATAAACAAAGCTTATGTTTGTTGCTACCAAGTCAAAATGATATAAAAGAGTGGATCATCTAGCTCAGTATCAACATAGTACTAAAATTGTTTCAAATTTAGGCACATAAATACAATATTATCTTAGTGTTAATGTCAGACTCCTTGCTTGCTTATCTGCTAATCATATAAAATGTCCATGTCTTTGAAATTGATTAGATAACTAAAAAAATTTTGACTGTTCCCTTGAATTCTCTCTCTATACTTGCTTGAATAATGTAGCAAGTACTAATTGCAGCAAATTAGGGCTTAAACCAAAAGGTATTACAAGTTTAATCATTTAATGAAAATTCTCCAAAATTTGACCGCAAATCCCTCTTTTTTGTTTTACCTCTGCAATGCAAATTCATTTATAATAATTCCATCCCTTTTAACTTAGCAATCACAAGGATTATGCTAAAAACAACTTTTTGCACATAGGAAGCATATTCTCAAACTACTTGTAGGCATGGGCATAATGTCCATAACATTTACTTTAGTTGCAACTGCTAACCATTGAAACATGCTTATGCTTCCAATTGAAAACATGAATTTATGATCCAAATTGATTTTAATACATCCCTAATAGAAAAGCAAATTGATACTCCAACAACCCAAGAAAAGTCTAAACCAATGTTAAGGCACTTGGAGCAATTGATATGATTGCTTAGCATTGACATTATGATCAAAATATTTAGTGAAAAGAATTAGAATTAGAAAGTGCATTGTAATAAGAACTAAATAAATCAATCAACAAAATAGTAGAACAAGCAACAAGTTCAAACAAGGATACAACAAGTAAAAGCCATCAGCAAATGTGCTAGCTAGCATAACTGTAGACATTTAGGCTTGTGGTGCAATGAGAGTCATATGGAAACATTACTACCACCTATAATACTTTATCATTGGACAGTTAAAATTCAATTCCCATGCAGGGAATCATCCAAAAAATGAAAGATGAAAAAGAATATTATACAAATTTGTTGGAGAGTTCACTTAAAGGAAGAACAAGGGCATAAATGAGAAAAACTAACAACTTGAATGGAGGATCTTTGTTTTGCTTCCTAACTGATGCCTCTCCTCAACAAAATTCAAAAACTAACATTAATTCTAATCAATAATACAACAATTAAGAAAGATTTTAACAAAAACATGTATGTAATATGACATGGACCCACAATAGATATTTGACAAAAACTCACTGATTAGAGGCATAACAATTGGACGATGAGGCCATAAATGGATGTTGATTTGGAAAGCACTTGTTCTTTGTCCAAATCTAAAGGACCTCTTTGCCATTTGAGTTGGATTTTGTCTTTTAATAGAACATTTTACAATTAATCTAAATAGAAAGCCAACAAATTTAAAGTATACCTAAATTTAATTTTAATAGTTATTTTATTTTTTTGAAAAATAAAATTAATGGAAAATGTGAATAATACATGTAGTTGATGGGACCATTCCTTTTGATGGAAAAATTAGACTATCAAAACTATTAGGATATTTAATTTTCCTCTAATTTTGAAAACAATAATATATTTTTCCATTATCATAAGTTTGTTAGTTATTCAACTCATTTGTTAATTATTTGTATTCTCTATATCTTTCAATGATTTGATTTCAATATTAGTTGATATATTTAAATTTTGATGGTGATTATGATAGATTCTTGATGATAGGTAATCAACTACAGGGTATTAACCCCAAAAGAAGAAAAAAATGAAAGGAAAACTTTGGTATAAAATATAAGGCACAATTATACTTTGTATTTGAGATTATTAGAAATTATAAAAAATATACTAACATTATTAGTCAACTTAGAAAAAAATCATAAAATGATACTCTTGTTTGAAATATAACATTTGAAACCCCATCTTCACCTTACAACTCTAGTATCCCTTTCTTCCTTTCATCAAAACCTTCATTTTCAAAATGTTGGCATTGTAGATGTTGTAATATTTAGTTGTTCAACTAAAACTTATACCCACCTTAAAAAATATTAATCATGTATAAATATAGTTATTATGAAAGTTTAGATAGATGAAATAATGCCTAATTTCACATCATATAGATAACAGTAATTAAACTAACTCATAATTTCCTAAAAAAACATAGCGAACAAAGCTTTTATTAGATGACATTATGTGAGAACAATATACAAGTGTGGATCCTTAAGCTTAGTACCAACCTAATACTTGAAAATGTTGAATTTAAGATACACAAATACATTATTATCTCAATATCATACTCCCTCCTGACTTATATCCTCTTTGTGTAAAATGTCTACATTGTTGAAGTTGATTAGACAACAGGGTTTCTAAATGGCTTTAGCATATGCCTTATTTCTTCACACACATTCAACATCTCCTAGACATTGTGAGAAACAATGATAATGGTTGAACCCAAAACAATAGCAAATAGTTCTAATATACCACTATCATAAATGAAAAGAATTTTGGGATCAAGGAAAATAATTTTAGGGACAAAACATCTTAGCGATGATGACAAGGTTTGACATAGTCAAATTTACAGTGGCACAAGTGTGAAAAAGAAAAGAACAACCTTTAAATCAGTTGAATTTGAAATGGAAGTGTGCATTACCAACACGGGAAGAGAATCATATGTTAGAGTGAGAGCAAAAGGAAAAAGTGATGGATTCTCCCTTACCCAAAGTTTTAGCACTTAAATCATGTAAGAGATTAAAAGAGATAGAATAAACTCAAACAAGGTTTTGAGGGCAAAATTCAACCAAAATGGTCGTGGCATGAACTTGACGAGAGTTAAAAAGAAAAGAGAATGAGTTAGATGGTAGATGCATTCCTTGTGATTTGCCCATTCAAGGGAAATTGAAGGTGAGGGAAGAAGTTCCAATAAAAAATAGAAATTTTCAATAACAATAGAGTTGCCCATGTAAGAATGCTAGGTAGCATGGTGGCTATTATTCTCCTGCACCTCAAAATCAGTTGGGGCTAAACAATTAAATCTATGGTGTGGTGGGAGAGAAAAAGTTGAATTTTAGATACACAAATACATTATTATCTCAAATTCATACTCCCTCCCTACTTATATCCTCTTTGTATAAAATGTCCACATTGTTGAAGTTGATTAGACAACCAGGGTTTCTTAATGGCTCCAGCATTTATCTTCTTTCTTCACACTCATCCAACATCTCCAAGACATTATGAGAAACAATGATAATGGTAGCATCCAAAACAATAGCAAATACTTCTAATATGCCACTGTCATAAAGGAAATGAATTCTGGGAACAATGAAAATAATTTTGGGGACAAAACATCTTAGTGATGATGACAAGGTTTGACATAGTCAAATTAATAGTGCCATAAGTGTGATAAAGTAAAGAACAACCTTTGAATCAGCTGAATTTGTAATGGAAATGTGAATTGCCAACATGAGAAGAGAATCATGTGTCAGAGTGAAAGCAAAAGGAAAAAGTGATGGTATCTCCATTACCCAACGTTTCAACACTTAAATGATGTAGGAGATTAAAAGAGATAGAATCAACTCAAACAAGGTTTTGATGGCTAAAGTCAGCCAAAAAGGTTACGACATGAATTTGAGAGGAGTAAAAAAAAAAAAATGAGATTGAGTCAGATGGTACATGCAATCCTTATAATCTACCAATTCAAGGAAAATTGAAGGTGAGAGAACCCCCGATAAAAATTGGAAATTTTCAATAACAATAAAGTTGGCCACGTAAGAATAATAGCTAG
The DNA here is from genome assembly GCA_037832385.1 of Rhizophora apiculata. NCBI lineage: Eukaryota > Viridiplantae > Streptophyta > Magnoliopsida > Malpighiales > Rhizophoraceae > Rhizophora > Rhizophora apiculata. Next base: position 3,221,109 of record CM075435.1, on the reverse strand, counting down.
CATAGTGACTATTAATCTCCTCCACCTTAAAATCATCACATAAATGATGCACAAGATTAAAAGGGACAGAATCAACTCAAATGAGGTTTTGATTGCTAAAGTCAACCAAATGGCAACGACATGAACTTGATAGGAGTAAAAAGAAAATTGAGAATGAGTCAAATGGTACATGCAATCCTTGTGATTTGCCAATTCAAGGGAAATTGAAGGTAAGGGAAGAAGTTCCTATAAAAATTGGAAATTTTCAATAACAATAGAGTTGTCCATGTAAGAATAATAGCTGGCATGGTGGCTATTATTCTTCTCCACCTTAAATTAGCTGGGGCTCAACAATTAAATCCATGGTGTGGTCAAAGAGAAAAAGTTGAATTTGAGATACATAAATACATTATTATCTCAATATCATATTCCCTCCCTTCTTATATCCTCTTTGTGTAAAATGTCCACATTGTTGAAGTTGATTAGACAAACAAGGTTTCTTAATGGGTTCAACATTTGCCTTCTTTTTTCACGCTCATCCAACATCTTCAAGACATTATGAGAAACAATGATAATGGTAGCTCCCAAATAAAAGCAAATACTTCTAACACCACTGCCATAAATGAAATGAAATTAGGGATCAATGAAAATAATTTTAGGGACAAAACATCTTAGCAATGATGACAAGGTTTGACACAGTCAAATTGATAGTGCCAGAAATATGAAAAAGCAAAAAACAACCTACGGATCAACTAAATTTGAAATGGAAGTGTGCATTGCCAACACAGGAAAAGAATCATGTGTCAAAGTGAGAGCAAAAGGAAAAGGTGATGGTTTCTCTACTACCCAAAGTTTCAACACATAAACAATGTAGGAGATTAAAAGAGATAGAATCATCTCAAACAAGGTTTTGATTGCAAAAGTCAACCAAAAGGGTCATGGCATGGACATGATAGGAATAAGAAAAAAAATTGAGAATGAGTTAGACGGTACATTAAATCCTATGATCTGCCAATTTAAGGGCAATTGAAGGCAAGGGAAGAAGTTCTAATAAAAATTGGAAATTTTCAATAACAATGGAGTTGTCCATGTAAGAATAATAGCTAGCACGGTGGCTACTATTTTCCTCCACCTCAAAATTAGCCAAGGCTAAATAATTAAATCCATGGTGTGGTGGGAAACAAAAAGTTGAATTTGAGATACACAAATACATTATTATCTCAATATCATACTCCCTCACAACTTATATCCTCTTTGTGTAAAATATCCACATTGTTAAAGTTAAATGGACAACCAGGGTTTCTTAATGGCTCCAACATTTGCTTTCTTTCTTCACACTCATCCAACATCTCCAAGACATTGTGAGAAACAATGATAATGGTAGCACCCAAAACAATAGCAAAATCTTCTAATAGGCCACTGTCACAAAAAAATGAATTTTGGGATCAACAAAAATAATTTTAGGGACAAAACATATTAACGATGATAACAAGGTTTGACATAGTCAAATTGATAGTGGAACAAGTGTGAAAATGCAAAGAACAACATTTGAATCAGCTAAATTTGAAATGGAATTGCGCATTGCCAACACAAGAAGAGAATGAGGTGTCAAAGTGAGAGCAAAAGGAAAAAGTGATGGTTTCTCCATTACCCAAAGTTTCAACACATAAATGATGCAGGAGATTAAATGAGACAGAATCAACTCAAACAAGGTTTTGGTGGCTAAAGTCAACTAAAATGGTTGTGACATGAATCTGAGAGGAGTTAAAAAAAAATTGAGTTTGAATTAGATTGTACATGTAATCCCTGTGATCTACTGATTCAAGGGAAATTGAAAGCAAGGGAAGAAGTTCCAACTAAAATTGGAGATTTTCAATACAAATGGAGTTGTCCATGGTGGCTATTATTCTCCTTGACCTCAAAATTAGCTGAGGCTGAACAATTAAATCCATGGTGTGGTGGGAGAGAAAAAGTTGAATTTTAGATGCACAAATACATCATTTTATCAAATTCATTCTCCCTCCCTACTTATATTCTCTTTGTGTAAAATGTCCATATTGTTAAAGTTGATTAGACAACTAGGGTTTCTTAATGGCTTTAGCATTTGCCTTCTTTCTTCACACTCATCCAACCTCTCCAAGACATTGGGAGAAACATTGATAATGGTAGCACCCCAAACAATAGCAAATACTTTTAATACACCATTGTCATAAATGAAATGAATTCTAGGATTTTAGGGACAAAACATCTTAGCAATGATTACAAGGTTTGACACAGTCAAATTGATAGTGGCATAAGTGTGAAAAGGCAAAAAACAACCTTCAAATCAGTTGAATTTGAAATGAAATTGTGCATTGCCAATACAAGAAGAGAGTCATGTGTCAGAATGAGAGCAAAAGGAAAAAGTGATGGTGTCTCCACTATCGAATGTTTCAGCAAATATATGATGTAAGAGATTAAAAGGGACAGAATCAACCTAAAGAGGGTTTTGGTGGCTAAAGTCAACCAAAATGGCCACGGCATGAACTTTACAGGAGTAAAAAAAATTGAGAATGAGTCAAATGGTACATGCAATCCCTATGATTTGCCAATTTAAGCGAAATTGAAAGTGAGGGAAGAAGTTCCAAAAACCATGCCTAATTAAGTTTAAGGGGAAATTTATTTTAACTTTTTTTTTTGAGTGAGTTAAAAATAATTCAATAAAAAAAATTTAAAAATAAAATAAAAAATAAGGTATTTATTTATGGTGAGTTATTTTGATTCACTCAAAATAAGTGAGTCACAATAATAAGTACCTAAATAAGCATCATAAGTCCACAATTGAGGAGACCAACTAGGTAAAGACTAGGCCCATTGCACTACACACTCATCTCTAAGTTCAAAGTCCACCTAGCAAAGTTACTAGGCTTAAGAGTTGAAAACCATTGATTCGATGGCTTGCAGTCGTTAAAAGATTACAATGAACCCACCTAATCTATTTTCTTGAGGCTCCCTTCTTATGAGAACTTTCCTCTACAATAGCACAACTCAATATTACAACTATGATTATATATTTACCACATTTGATCCTTTCCCTATAGGTAAAAGTCAAAAAAGACAAAAATTCTACTTAAGTACTAATCTCGATAATTTGCAAAAACAAACCAAGCAATTTTAATACGTAAAAAATTGGTTGCATTAAGAATTGTTGTTTAAATTATAATTTTTGCAATGGACATAAAGGTGAAATTTTAATTTCATGGTTCAATATAAAAACAACTTGTGTGAATGTGTTTACAATATCTTTTTAACCTTGAACCTTAAAAAATAAAATTCCAATTTTGCAGCTAAGTTTACCGAGTTACAACCAAGTTGGATAATAATTCTCAAACAACTAAATTCTTGATTTTAATGAATTCAACCTAAGTTATGGCCTACTAACATCAACATGAAGGATGTACATGTGTATTATATGTATATGGGATTATATATATGGGTTTTAACAATAGATAAATAGCCATTATTACTTAAAATGAGCATGGCCTTTTGCAATGATGGACATAAAGGTGAAATTTTAATTTCATGGTTCAATATAAAGGCAACTTGTGTGAATGTGTTTATGATACTTTTTTAACCTTGAACCTTAAAAAATAAAATTCTAATTTTGCAGCTAAGTTTACCAAGTTACAACCAAGTTGGATAATAATTCTCAAACAACTAAATTCTTGATTTTAATGAATTCAACCTAAGGTATGGCCTACTAACATCAACATGGAGGATGTACATGTGTATTATATGTATATGGGATCATATATATGGGTTTTAACAATAGATAAATAGCCATTATTACTTAAAATGAGCATGACCTTTTAACAGTGTTTGATTGTTCAAAGTTGCCAACTTTTCTTGTAGCATGGCAATGGATTAGCTAGTAGAGGAGTATAGATCTAGAAGCTCCTTCCATGCATCTTCAAATTACATGCATTGTGTATGACGTGCATTATAATTAACATTAGTTAATGAGATTTCTCCAAAATTCAGTGTCAAATCCCCTTTTCCTCTTACCCCATTAATGCAAATTCTTTTATGATAATTCTATTCTTTTCAACTTAGCAATCATAAGAATCATGCTAAAATCAACATCATTTTGTACATATGAAAACATATTCTCAAACTACTTGTAATAATTATTCTTTTTAACTACTTGTATGCACGGGCATCATGTTTGTAACAATTACTTTAGTTGCAATTGCTAACCATTCACCCATTTATCCTTCTAATGAAAAATATGATTTTTTTTATCTAGACTGATTTTTATACATCCCTAATAGAAAAACAAAATCATACTCCCTATAGCCTAAGAGAAGTCTAAACCAAAAGTAAGGCACCTAGAATAGCTAATATAATTGCTCAACAATTGACATTATGGTAAAAAAAAAAAAAACTCAATGAAAATTATTAGAATTATGAATCACATTCTAAAATTAAATAAATAGATCAATAAAATAATAAAGCAAGCAACAAGTTTGAAAAGGGATACACCAAGTAAAAGCCATGAGCAAATGAGTCAACCAACATAGTCGTAAATAATTAATCCCTCAAAATAAGTCTATGGCATAATGAGAGTTGAATTAAAACACTATAATCACCCATAAAAACCAAACATTAGACAATCAAAATTCAAAACACATGTAGTGAATAGTCTAGAGAATGAAAGAAAAAAAAAATCACCAAGAAGAAAAAAATGGCGGGGAATTTATTTAGAGGAAGATTAGGAACATAAATGAGAGGAACCTAGAACTTGAATGGGGCACCTTTGTTTTGCTTCCTAACAAGCAACTCTCTTCAACAAAATTCAAATACAAACATTATTTCCAATCAATAATACATCAATTAACAAACATTTTAAAGCAAAAACATGCATGTAATATAACACTTTCCCAATCAATTCTCATGGGCCATCATCTCATTAGTACATTTTTTTTCCATTTTAATTTTACTTCTCTTTTTTTTTTTTTCTCAATGTTGTAATATAATTTAATTCTTTCCTTCTTAGGGCTTCCCTGATCTATTTCATTGGTCTAACTTGATGACATTTCTTTCAATTGTAAGCTTTGTAAAAGATGCCAAAATCTATAATTATGATTATGAAAGATTTTCATGACAAAAATTATGAGTGATACTTCTATTCTAGATGTTGACATGATTAATTATTTAACTATAACTTATGCCTACCTTATTAATAATATTTATTGTGTATATATTCGATTATTATGAAAGTTTAAATAAATAATATAATGTCTAATTTCATTTCATGATATCAATTAGTTACATTTTATTTTATTTTATTTTAAGTGTTCTTTTTTCATATTTTATTTGTATATATTCAATTAATTAAAGATGCATTGACCTAAGTAATAGTAGATTAGTTGTTAATGTCAAGTTCATTATTAAGAATGAGGAAGATGGTACATGCAATTCTTGTGATCTACCAATTCCAAGGAAATTAGAGGTGAGGAAAAAGTTTTGAGAAAAATTGGAAATTTTCAATAACAATAAAGTTGTCCACGTAAAAATAACATTTAGCATAGTGGCTATCATTCTCCTCCACCTCAAAATCAATTGGGACTGAATAATTGAATCCATGGCACGGTGGCAAAGAAAATGTTTCATTAGTAGAATTTAGAGAGCTTATGAAAAATTGGAAGGAGAAAAGGGTGGTTACCTATTTATAATCACCAAAATTAATATGTTATATCAGAAAAATTGTAGTTATGCTAGAAAAACTATAAGTTTTGTGCTAGAAAAATAGAGAGAAGAAAAGGGTTGTTGCACATAAAGCTCAAACATGTCTTGGGTAGCTTAAGAAAAAAAAAGGGGAGAAAATGGTTGTTGCACTTATTTATAAAAGGCCTATTTATAATCATGAAAGCTTATTTGTAGTAGGAAACATGGAATTGTTAAGCCTGAAAAACTGAAAAGAGCGTTGTACATGAAACTTTTTGTCGTGACAGCTAATAGGGCTATAAAGCTTATGATGTGAGAATATAAGAAGGAAACTTATCACTTTGTAATATTATAAATGTACTTCACTTTTATACTCAATAGTTTTGTTACTTTTGTCCCTTGATTAGTCTCAAATCATGATGATGATAACATTTTATAAGTTATGACATCACTTTTTAAATTAAATTCAAATATTTGGATCAATATTAAATTTTGTTTTATTTAACTATGTGCAATATGTTTGCTATTTAAACACTGAAGGTTTGACTTAGCCACTGTATGAGCATATTTTACTTGATGTTGATGGGAAAAGTGAATGTGTAAAATGTAGCAATGCTTAAGATACCATCAATAGGTCATAAAATGTCACTATGCTAACCTATTTCTCATCTCGTTTACACAAACAATGCAACATCTTTGATAACCAATCAAACATTGTTTCTTTTAGCTGTAAACTTTGCAATATATGCCAAAATTTGTAATTATCATTGCAATATTTTATGATATTGATTATCATTTTTGATTGAGTTCAGAAAATAAATTATTGTGACTTTTTTTTTTTAAGATAACATAAAAAATTAAAATAAATGATTTTTAATATTTGAAGTATTGATTTTATATATTAAAAAGTATAATTTTTACTATTTTGACTATAAATTTTATGAAATTTCTTGTGAAAAAAATAAAACAAATTTATTATTTATTTATTATTCTACTATTAATATATATACACATAAGTATATACATATCTCATGTGCACACCATTTTTTATGTATTATGCAAATAAATAATATATTTAAATTACATAAGTTTTGCCTTATTTTCATATATATAGAGTTAATATTAAATTTAGCTTATTTATTTTATATATGTAATAGTTTTTATTTATTTTAAATATTTATAATATTTTAAAAATTTACACACACATACACACATATTTTTTGTATATATATCTTGTAAATAATATAAATATATGTAATATATATTATATATATATAAATTTTTTATTCAAATTAATATATAAAAAATATATATTAAATAATAATTTTTTTATCTATTATAAATTAACAAGTAAACATACAACTAAATCTTAATAATAAGATAAAAAAATATAAAAAATAAAAAATTATATACTTTATATTCAAACTAATATAAAAAAATAAATAATAATTAATATAATTTTTTTACCTATTATACTATATGATAAATAAAAAATTACTCTTTTTTCGAATTAACTAGTTAAATTATAATTGAAATGAAAAGTATTATAATTAGAAATAGCATTCAATAAGTAAATAAATAAATCAACAAAATAGTAGAACAAGTAGTTAGTTTGAAAAGGGATACACCAAGTAAAAGCCATGATCCAGCCAACACAATAGTAAATAATCGATCTCTCAAAACAAGTCTATGGCACAGTGCAAGTTGAATTGAAACACTTTAATCACCCATAAAAGCTAAACATTGGACAATCAAAATTCAAAATACATGTAGTGAAGAGTCTAGAAAGTGAAAGAAAAAGGAAATCACCAAAAAGAAAAAAAAGTTGGGGAATTTAGTTAGAGGAAGAACATGAACATAGATGAGAGGAACCTAGAACTTGAATGGGGCACCTTTGTTTTGCTTCCTAATTAGCAACTCTCTCCAAAATAATTCAAATACATACATTAATTCTAATTAATAATACATTAAACAACAATGATTTCAAAACAAAAATATGTGTATAATATGACACTTCTTAGGTTGATTCTCACGGGCCATCACCTCATTAATACATTTTTTCCTTTTTCAATTTTCTTCTCTCTTTGTTTTTTTATCCAACATCGTAATATAATTTAGTTCATTCCTTCATAGGGCTTCACTAATGTGTTTTGTTGGTCCAATTTGATGACATTTTTTTTCTATTGTAAAATTTGTAAGAGATGCTAAAATCTATAATTATGATTATGAAAGATTTTTGTGACAAAAATCATAAGTGATACTTGCCATGTAGATGTTGAGGTTTTTAATTGATTTACTATAACTTATGCTTATCTTATTAATAATATTAATTGTTTATATATCCAGTTATTATGAAAGTTTAGGTAGATAATATAATACCCAATTTTATTTCATGATATCAATTAGTGATGTTTCAATTTATTTCATTTTAAGCATTTTTTTTACTATATTTTATTTTTATGCATTCAATTAATTAAAGTTGCATTAACCTAACTAATAACACTTTAGCCATTAATGTCAAGTTTGATATTGCATTGGCTTTGTTGTATTTAGCATTTATCTAGTCCAATTGTTGCCACTCCTATGGGTAATAATGGATGGCGATGATGAAAGGACAAATAATTTAATAGTTTAACATTTTTGTAATTAGATGACTAAGATTTGGAATGATTGTGCATCAAACATAACATATGGCTCAACTAATATTGATTTCAATTGTATTTCTAGTTCAAACTTTTCTGGTAGAGATAAAAATGATCTTAATGATGTACTAGAGTCAAAAACCATTCAAAATGCCTCTAAAATTATTAGGATCCTAGGTAATTCCTAGCCTTTTTCACATATGCACTAAGAATATGCTTATTTGTATTCAAATAATTAAAAGCTTAGACATTTTCGAAGAGGTTTTGTTTTTTTGAAGGGTATATGATTTATGGGAAAAATGGACAAAGAAACAAAATATGCTTATGTTATATAACCCAAAAAAAGGAAAATATTTTTGTTTTTATCTAGTTTAATTTAAAAAAATTTAAATCCTAGATAATAAACAAAATGGATTGGATGAATTGGAAGTTTTGGTTATGTGCTCTTGCAAAGGTAATTAGCTTATTTTTCCATAATAGAATAACTCCTTTAGAAAACAATTTTAGATGCAAGCATTATTGTCAAAGAAAAATTTAAAACACAATCTAATCTAATTTTCTCCTAAGCTACTCATGGCAACATCATGTATGACTCATAAAAATGAAAGTAAGTCATATAAGAGATGCAAACAAACTTCTCAACCACTTTACTTGCTCTCAATGTCATAAAGATCTACTTTATTGAACATGTTTGCTAAGGAAAAGCAACACTATTTGTAGAATACAAGTTGGAGAAATATCATCCTCTAAGAGATTATCTATAAGACCATCCCAATAAGAAAAACAAAAGTATTAAAAGGGGGAAAAATAATAAAAACATGTTTCATTTTCTCATAATTGGCTGCCACTACAATTTTGCCATGTAAGATACAGGTTGGAAGGTCCACTAGGTCCCTCACTTAATTTTCTAGACTACCTTCCTACATACAAGTCATAGAAACAAAGGTAAAATCCTTCCAGAGCTACAAACTTTGAAGTTGAGTAGAACAAATGTTGTAAAACCAACCCAAAAGTTCCCATGTCTATATTCATTGGTAGAAAGGATGATGGAGATGAATAACTCATAACTAAATTGAGATTGACACAAAGAAACAAAAATAATAAAGAATGTCTCTTAAGTCAATTTTCACTTCCATTTTCTATTATAACATTTCTAATTATCAAAAAGGAAATCAACAAATGCTTGAAATTTGCTCCATTAATTTTTTTCTTTTTTTGGACTTATGCATAATTTCTTGTAAGGATATGACAAGACCCTTAGTCTAGATGTTAACTTCAATATGCTGCATTTGTGCAACTAGCCATGCTTCTACATGACAAGAAATACCAAACACAACTTTCTAATGCTCATGTGCTTCATAAATCATAAACACCAACTCAATGGGGCAAAGAACCAAAAGAGACAAAGGAAACTAACTTAGCAGAAGATTATGGAGTGGACTAAAGTTTTTAATATTGAAACATGAGAATATAATTTATACAACAATGACATGCAACAAATTTAGAAAAATTTCCATCTCTAGTGATGCTGGTTGCTAGAAAACATAACAATCAAAGCTTATATTTGTTGGTACCAAGTAAAAATGATATAAAAAAGTGAATCCTCTAGCTTAGTATCAACATAGTACTTTAAATGTTTTAGATTTAGGCACACAAATACACATTATCTAAGTGTCAGAGTTAAACTCCCTGCCTACTTATATGCTCTTCGTGTAAAATGTCCACATCTTTAAAATTGATTAAACAACCAAAAAATTTTTGATTGTTCCCTTGAATTCTCTCCTATTATAGCCTAGGTAAAGTAGCAAGTACCAGTTTTAGCCAATTAAGGCTTAAATTAAAGGGTACTATAAGTTTAATCAATTAATAGGAATTCTAAAAAATTTAACCCCAAATCCCTACTATTCATTTTACTCCATTAATGCAAATTCCTTTACAATAATTCTATCCTTTTAACTCAAAAATCACAATAATTATGCTAAAAACAACACCATTTTGCACATAAGAAGGCATATTCTCAAATTACTTGTAGGCATGGGCAATGTGTCCATAACATTCACTTCAATTGCAACTGCTAACCTTTCACACATGCTTATCCTTCCAATAAAAAATGTGAATTTATGATTCAGATTGATTTTCATACATCCCTAATAGAAAAGCAAATTGATACTCCAATAGCCCATGAAAAGTCTAAACCAAAACTAAGGCACCTGGACTAGTTGATATGATTGCTTAACCATTGATAATATGGTCAAAAAATTTAGTGAAAAGAATTAAAATCAAAAATTGCATTCTAATAATAACTAAATAAATCAATAAAAAAAACAGTGAAACAATCAACAAGTTTAAAAATGGATACACCAAATAAAAGTCATGAGCAAATGTGCTGGCCAACACAATCATAAACATTTAGGCTTGTACTGCAGTGAGAGTCAAATTGAAACATTACAACCACTTACAAAACTTTATCATTGGAGAGTCAAAATTCAATTCCCATTAGTGAACCATCCATAAAATGAAAGATTAAAAAAAAAAATCATAAAAATTTGTGGGCGAGTTTACATTAAGGAAGAATAGGATAATAAATGAGAGGAACTAAGAACTTGAATGGAGGACCTTTGTTTTGCTTCCTATCTAGTGCCTCTCTTCAACAAAATTTAGACATGGACATTAATTATAATCAATAATACATCAATCAACAAAAATTTTAAAACAAAAATGTGTGTGTAATATGACACAAACCCACAATAGATATTTGATGAAAACTCACCGATTGGAGGTATAGTGATCAAATGATGAGGCCATAACTAGATGTTAATTTGGAAAGTGCTTGTTCTTCATCCAAATCCAAAAGGGCTCATTTGCCATTTGATTTGGATTTTGACTTTTAATAGAACAATGTAGGATGGAATTATTATAATTAATCTAAATAAAAAGCCAAGTAATTTAAAGTATACCTAATTTTAATTTTATTAGATATTTTATTTTTCCAAAAATAAAATTAATGGAAAATGTGATCAATACATGTATTTGATGGGACCATTCCGTTTGTTGGGAAAATTAGACAATAAAATATATTAGGTTATTTAATTTTCCTTCAAATTTGAAATTAATAACATTTTTTTTATTACCATAAGTTTATTAATTATTCAACCCACTTGTTAATTGTTTGCATTCTCTTTATCTTTCAATGATTTGATTTCAATATTAGTTAAAATATTTAAATTTTGATGGTGATTAAGATGGATGCTTGATAATAGGAATTCAACTATATGCCCATAAGGAGAATAAATGAAAAAAAAAAAAACTTTGGTATAAAATATAAGGCATAATTATAACATATACCCTAGATTATTAGAAATTATAAAAAATATACTAACATTATCAATCAACTTGGACAAAAGTCATAAAATGATACTCTTGTATGTAATATAACATCAAAACCTCATATTTTGATGGAGTTTTCAAAATAAAAAGAAAGAAATGTGATAGGCTGTGCCTCTTATGATTTGAACCTAGGATGGGTGTGTGGTGCCAAAGGACACAACCAATAGTCCAATTATTTTTAAAGAGTTAATTTTTGTGTCGACTGAGTAACAAATATGACTTTAATAAATAACTAAAAATAGTGTCTAATGGGTTTTGAACCTAGGACCTATGAGTTACAACTAAAAGTTATGACTACTTAACTAAATGATTATTACATGTTAGTTATCAACTAATTGCTTTATATGTTGTTTCATAATAAATGATAGAAAATAAAGAAAAGTTGTGTCCTTAGCATTTAAACTCATGACCATTCAATGAATGATCAAGATGTTAACCACCAAACTAAAGGTGTCCATTGATGGTCACCACCACATCTATAAATACTACTGGCCTATCATTTGTTCAAGAGATTTAAAAAATTTTATTTCTTCTCTTAGTTCCTCCATTATTATATCAAAGATCCTTTTGTCTATAACATTGCTACAAAAAAAATTATAGACATTTTAGAGAGCAATTCTAAAAATACACTAATTTCTTAAGGGCTTGATTCTAATAGTGCAACCTACAATCAAGTGTACTTCATTTTATCCTACGAGAAAATTTCCATAAATCTCTGTTGCAAATTAGTGAGGGTAAATTTTTCCTTAAGGAAAATGGCATCAGATACATGACTTGGAGTAATCATCTTTCAATTTTCAATATAGTCAAGAGTTTGTATCAATAATCTTAAGGCAAAATTTTCCTAACTATAGTTGGAATGTTGAAAGAATTGGCTTTAAACTTTGTGAAATTAAAGAGGTTTGATGGAGGAAACTTCATACATGATAAATGAGAGTTCACTTTCTATTAGTGTCACTACAAGTGGCTTATGTTATGAACATTATAAGACTAGAAGAGCCCAAAAATGGGACTATTATTGATACCAAGAAGAGACAAAAATTGGCAATTGATGATGAGATATGCAGGAGACACATCTTATATACCATGAGTGATTCAATATTTGATGTCTAACTACAATTTTCAAACTGTAAAGAAATTATGGGAGAAATTAAAGATGAAATAAATACAAAAGGATGCAACAAGTAAGAAATTTCTTGTCTCTAAATTCAATAATTATAAAATGATTGATGGTAGACTAGTAATGGAGCAATTTGCTTAGATTAAAAAAATACTTAATCATTTTTCATAACACAAGGTGTCTATTGATGAAACCATTATTGTGAGTTTAATAATAGACAAGTTGCTTCTTTCATGAAAAGATTTTGAGAGAAGCCTTAATCACAAAACAAATAATATTTCTTTTGAAAAGCTTACAAGCCATCTTTATGTAAAAGAAAAATTTCACATGCAAGAAAGAAACGAAGAGAAAGGCTCTCATGTTTCAAAAGTACATGTAGTCAAGGAAGGACAATCAAGCAAGTCCTCCTACAAAAGGAAGAATCAATCCAATGATGACAAAAAACAACATAAAAGGAATAAAAGAAATGACAAATGTCAATTTTGCCAAAAGAAAGGACACTACAAATTTAAGTGTTGTATGTTCATAAAGCAAAAGGAAAGTAGGCCTCTTCTACAGCAACAAATGAGAAGATGGTTACTATGATCATAAAGATCAATTTGATAAAAGATGACATTACATGGTGGATTGATTTTAGGGCTACTCAACATGTTTGCAAGAATAAAAGTCTCTTGAGAGGATTAAAACTAATAATTGATGGTGTCATTGTGTATATGGGAAAATTTATTGTAGTTCCTATTATGGGAATTAGGGAAGTATAATTACAATTTACTTCTAGGAGAGTCATTACTCTTACTAATGTAATTTATGTTTCAAAAGTTGAAAAAAATTTTGGTTTCAGGTTGTCTTTTGAACAAATATGGGTTCAAGCTTATATTTGAGGCTAATAACTTTGTCCTTTCTAAAGGAGGTGTGTTTGTGGGAAAGGATTACCTTTGTGATAGGATGTTCAAACTTATTATTGTTACAAATAACAATAGTAATGTTTCTACTTATATTATTAAACATGCTTCTTTATGGCATAATAGTTTAAGACATAAAAATTTTAAAAGATTATATGATATGGTTAAATTGGAATTATTGCTACATTTTGATGCATCTAAAGATAAATGCACACTTTGTATGTTAACAAAAATAACTAGAAATGCATTTACAAGTATTAAAAGATATTTAAGTATGTTAGAATTAATTCATAGTGACATATGTGATTTGCATAACATACAAACACTAGGAGGAAAAAGATATTTTGTGGCATTTATTGATGATTACTCTAGATATTGTCATGTTTACTTCTTATAAAATGAAAATGAAGTTATTGAAATATTTAAAGTTTATAAATCTAAAGTTGAATTACAATGTAAATCTAGTATTAAATGCTTATGATCTGATGGAGGAAGAGAATATTATGACATTACATTCTTTAAGTCCTTAGGAATCATTCATTAGAAATTGCTCCTTACACACCATAACAGAATGGTGTTGTAGAATGCAAAAATCAAACATTAATGGAAATGGTTAAGGCCATGAAGTCAACTTTTGGCTTAAGTCATGGATTTTGGGGAGAAGCATTGCTTACAACATGCCACATTTTGAATAGAGTTCTAACAAAAAGGAACAAAACAATCCCATATGATTTATGGAATCGAAGGAAGTCAAACCTTAATTACCTAAGACTTTAAGGTTGTATAGAAATTATCAAAGTTCTTGAACCCAAAAGGAAAAAAGTTGGGTGAAAGAGGAGTTGAGTGTATCTTCTTGGGATATGCTTACAAGAGCAAGGCATATTGATTCATGGTCATAGAGCCTAATAACTCTACATTTGTTAAGACACTCATAGAATTGAGGGAAGTTATTTTTGATGAACATAGGTTCATCTCCATTCCTAAAATGTTAGAACAAAAACAAGTTCTTGATAAGGAAAATCATCTAATGGCAAAAGGAAATGAAAATGATGAAGTCATTGAACTTTGTAGAAGCAAAAGAGCAAAGAAAGTAAAGACTTTTGGTTCTAATTACTTTATGTTCCTAGTAGAAGGAACAAGAGAATTGGCGAGTAATCAAATTTCATATTACTTCAATATTGAAGATGATCCTAAGACATTTAGTGAAGTGAGGAAATCACAAGATGCCATGTTTTGGAAGGAAGTAATAAATGATGAATTGGATTCCATTATGGGTAACACTTGGAAATCAGTAGATCTCTCACATGGTTCAAAGCCAATTAGATGTAAATGGATTTTCACAATGAAAATGAAGGTTAATAGAACCATTGACAAGTTTAAAGCTAGGCTGGTTGCAAAAGGCTTTACACAAAAACAAGGTGTCAATTATTTTGATACATATTCACTAGTGGCTAAAATTACCATAATCAAGCTACTCATTGCACTTACCTCAATTCATAATCTAGTAATTCATCAAATGGATGTGAAAACAACATTGTTAAATGGTGAATTATAACAAGTGTATATGGAGCAACCTGAGAGATTTGTTGCACTTAGTTAAGAGGAAAAGGTATATAAATTGGTTATGTTCTTGTATGGATTAAAAGAAGCACCTAAGTAATGGCACTAAAAATTTGATCAGGTGATACTTGCCAATGGATTTGAGATTAATTAATCAAATAAATGTGTCTATAGTAAGTTCTGAGAAGGAAAAGGTGCAATTATCTATTTGTATGCAAATGACATGTCAATCTTTAGGACTAACTTAAAAGAAGTTAAATTTACCAAAATGTTTTTGTCTAGCAATTTGGATATGAAAGACATGGGTATGGCAAATGTCATCCTTGGAATCAAAATATTGCAGGACCAAAAGAGCATAAAGCTTTCTCAATCATATTACATTGATAAGGTTCTCAATAAATTTAATCCCATAGATTGTATGCTAGCCTCTACCCCATTTAATCCCAACATGAGTTTTACCAAAAATGTTGGAAGTCTAGTATCACAATTGGAATATGCCAAGGTGATAGGTTGTCTAATATGTGTAATGACATTTTCAAGGCTAGACATAGCCTATGCAGTTGGCAAAGTGAGTAGGTACACAAGTAATCCAAGTGACATGTATTGGCATAAAGTAAATAAAATCCTAAATTACCTAAAGAACACAAAGAATTATGGTATAAGTTATACTAGTTATCCTTTTATTATAGAAGGATATTTAGATGCCAGTTGGATCACTAATAAAGAGGATTACACTTTTACCAATGGATGGATTTTTACACTTAGTGGGTGTGCAATTTCTTAGGGTTCCAAGAAACAAACTTGCATAATAGATTCCACTATGGTAGCAAAATTTGTGGCATTGGCTTTAGCAAGTGAAGAAGTAGAATGATTAAGGAATTTACTTTATGGGATTCCTTTGTGGTAAGAGCCAACATCACCCATTTATATACATTGTAATAGTGCTATAACTCAAGCAAGAGAATATAGTCAAGTATATAATAGTAAGTCTAGACACATTGGACTTAGACATAGCTAAATGAGAGACTTGATCATGAATGGAGTGATCATGTTTGATTTTCTAAGATCAAGTCAAAGCATGGCTGATCCTTTAATTAAAGGATTAATAAGTGACTTTAAGTGGTATGGTCTCAGGCCCAAAAATACAAATCACTCATGATGAAAACTTAACTCAATGCTTGATACAATGTTAAGTCTAGAGTTTAATGAGTCAAAGTATATCATTAGCATGATTAAAGCACTATAATTAATATTTATTTCCATCCTAAGTTTATATAGTGCTTGGTTTTAGTAGTAAAATTAGAAGGTTGAGTGATTGATACTCTTAACAGACTTTGAAGGGTGTCTTATAGTGAGCCCTAGTTTGCCTATATGAATGTGGAATGTTTAGGTTGTTCCATTAAGCTAAAGGGCTTAGCTTTAAAGCATTCATGGAAAGGATATGGACATAATGGCCTTTTAATGTGTCAATTATCTAAAAGAGAAGTGTAATGTTGTAACGTCATATGTGTGAATTGTTGGAGTTTTCAAAATAAAAAGAAAGAAATGTGATAGGCTGTGCCTCCTATGATTTGAACCTAGGAGGGGTGTATGGTGCCAAAGGACACAACCATTAGTCTAATTACCCTTAAATAATTATTTATTGTGTCTTTTAAGTAATAGATATGACTTTAGTAAATAACTAAAAATAATGTCTAATGGGTTTTGAACCCAAGAATTATAAGTTACAACTAAAGGTTGTGACCATTAAACTAAAATAAAGAAAAGTTATCAACTAATTGCTTTACATGTCATTTCACAATAAATGACAAAAAATAAAGAAAATTTCTATCCTTATCATTCAAACTCATGACCATTCAATGAATAGTCAAGATGTTAAATGCTAGACCAAAGGTGTCTATTGACAAATAGTCACCACCATGTCCATAAATACCAAGGGCCCATCATTTGTTCAAGAGATCAAAAAAATTTTTCTTTCTTCTCTTGGTTCCTCCATTATTATATCAAGGATCCTTTTTTCTGTAACATCGCTATAGAAATATTATAGACATTCTATAGAGCAATTTTGAAAATTTACCAACTTCTTAAGGGCTTGATTTTAGTAGTGCAACTTGTAATCAAGTGTGCTTCATTTTATCCTGTGAGAAAATTCACATAAACCTCTATTGCAAATTAGTGGCTGTGAATTTTTCCTTAGGAAAGTGACATCAAATACACAACTTGAAGCAATCATCTTTCAAATTTCAATGTAGTCAAGAGTTTGTATCAACATCTTTAACATGCAACTCTAGTATCTTTATCTTCCTTTCATTAGAGACCTCATTTTTAGAATGCTAGCATTGTAGATGTTGAAGTGTTTAGTTGTTTAACTATAACTTATACCTACCTTAAAAATATTATTTGTGTATAAATATGGTTATTATGAAAGTTTAGATAGATGACATAATGCCTAATTTCACATTATGTTGATGATGGCAATTAAACAAACTCATAATCTCCCAAAAAAAAAAAAGCATAGCAAACAAAGCTTTTATTAGATGACATTACTTAAGAACAATCTACAAGAGTGGATCTTCAAGCTCAATACTAACCTTGTATTTGAAAATGTTGAATTTCAGATACACAAATACATTATTATCTCAATACAAACTCCATTCTTATATGCTCTTCGTGTAAAATGTCCACATTGTTGAAGTTGATTAGATAGCCACGGTTTCTTAATGGCTCTAACATCTACCTTCTTTCTTCACACTCATCCAACATCTCTAAGACATTATGAGAAACAATGATAATGGTAGCACCCAAAACAATAGCAAAAACTTCCAATCAGCTAAATCTAAAATGGAAGTGTGCATTGCCAACATGGGAAGAGAATCATTTGTTAGAGTGAGTGCAAAAGGAAAAAGTGAGGGATTCTTCATTACTAAAAATTTGAGTACATAAATAAGGTAGGAGATAAAAAGAGACAAAATCAACTCAAACAAGGATTTGATGGCTAAACTTAACCAAAATGGTCATGGCATGAACTTGGTAGGAGTCTAGAAAAAATTGAGAATGAGTAAGATGGTACATGTAATCCTTATGATCTATCAATTGTAGGGAGATTAAAGGTGAGGGAAGAAGTTTTGAGAAAAATTGGAAATTTTCAATAACAATAGAGTTGTCCACATAAAAATAATAGCTAGCATGGTGGCTATTATTCTCTACCACCTTAGAATCAATTGGGGTTGAACAATTGAATCCATGGCATGGTGGGTGAGAAAAAGTTTCATTAAGAGAAGAGAGTGAGAGCTTAAAAAAAATTAAAAGGAGAGAAGGGTTGCTACCTATGTATAATCACCAAAATTAGTATGTTGTGCCAAAAAAATTGTAGCTATTGTGTTAGAAAAACCATGAGAGTTGTGCTAGAAAAACTAAAAGGAGAAAATGGTTGTTGCATTTATCTATAAAAGGAAAATTGTAGCAATAAATGAGGAATTGTTGTGCTTGAAAACTGAAAGGAGTGTTGTACATGAAACATTTTTTTGTGCCAACTAATAGGGCTACAGAGCTTAGGATGTGAGAATATAATAAGGCAACTTATCACTTTTTAATATTATAAATGTACTTAACTCTTATATTAATAGTTTTTTTACTTTTGTCACTCAATTAGCATGATGACAATAACAATTTATAAGTTATGGTGTGACCTTTTTTAATTAAATTCAAGTATTTGGATGAATATTAAATTTTGTTTCACTTAAATATGTGCAATATGTTTACTATTTAAATGCAAAATATTTAACTTGGCCATTGTAGAAGTGTATTTTACTTGATGCTAGTGGGCAAATTAAACACATAAAATGGAGTGGTGCCTAAGATACCATCAATAGGTCATAAATTGTCAATACCTTGACACACTTCCCATCTTGTTTACACAAACAACACAACATCTTTGATAACTAATCTAGTGATGTTTCTTTTAGTTGTAAACATTGCAAGAAACACTAAAATCTATAATTATTGTTGCAATATTCTATCATATTGATTTTCATTCTTGGCTAAGCTTAGAAAATGAATCACTACAATCTAACACTTTCTTTTTTCTCTTAAGATAACATAAAAAATTAAAATGAAAAATTATAATATTTAAGTCATTGATTTTATGTACCAAAAAATATAATTTTTACTATTTTGATTATGAATCTTATGAATTTTCTTGTCAACAAAAATTAAATAAATTTTTTATTTATTTTTTATTTTTTATTTATTATTCTATTATATATATATATATATATATACACATATTTATATTTACACACACACACACGAGTATATACACATCTCATAAGTACACCATTTTTTTATATTATATAAATAAATAATATCTTTAATTTACAAAAGTTTTAATTTATATACATATATATATACCAATTAAGGCAAGGATCTTATAGGATAGAGACTCTATATGAGAATGCATGATGATGTATAAGAAGGATAAATTTATCCACTACAACACATTGTTATACCAGAGGTCATGCAAACATAAGTCTCTTGAGCTAATATTAGTTTCTAGCCAATATATTGAATATGCATTTGAAAACATTCAAATGAAACATTGGTACATGTATTAAAGATAAATAATGAAATTCATTTGCATGCATTAAAGATACATAGACATTTGAAGGATAACTTAGGGATTTCCCATTCGGTAGTCTATTTATAAGTTGAAAAGAGTAAAGTAAGAGAACACTTATAGAAGAGCTATTAGATTATAGGATATGAAAATATTTACAAAGGATAGGATTTTGTTCTAGGAGGACTTCCTCCTAAAACATTTTCTAAGGTTTGTAAAACTTATTCTTGAAGGAAAAGTTTTCAAAAAGCTTCCTTTTACTTTTCAAAAAAAAAAAAAAAAAGGAAAAAAAGCTTGCCTATTGCTTGATAAATGAGGCCACTTGTAGATGCTTAGGCCTGGGATGCTTAGAGCTTAAAGACAAAGTTAATTTCAGTGAAAAGCAAATACTTTTGCTTTTCAAAAAGTAGATTCTTTTACTTTTCAAAAAAGCAGATGTTTTTTACTTTAACTTTGGGTAAAAGTAGATATTCCTTCTACTTTTGTCCTTTCACCCTTAGTAAAAGCATTTTCACCTTTACTTTTTGCCTTTGTCTCCATACTTGATGTGGATGGGCCAAAAACATCTTTATGTGGATCATGATTATGAAAAAGATTATATGATGATGAAGAGTTGGACTTAGCTTCATCCATGACCTATTAAGCTTGTTAGAGAATATTTGTCAATACAGTTAGATATTTTTGCTTGGTTTTGGCTCCAGCTAGGAGGGCACTTGTACATGTCTTTTGTTGGAGGAATTGAGAGGTGCTTGCTTTAATGGTGTTGGAATACTGGGGATTGGTAGAAAACCACTACAAGGCACTATGCTTATGAGCTTTCTACTATTAAGTAGTAGAAAAATGTTGCCAAAATTTGACCTTTGTAGATTTGGCCAAGAACTAGAGTCCTTATGAAAGGATCATCCCTAATATGAAGTTCTCATGCATAAATCCAAAGTAACTTGAAAATATAACAAAATTGTAATAATTGAGGAAAAGAAACTAGGGTAATTTGGAGCTAGAATTCTTGATTAGAAGATATTGAAACCTTCTTGAATTGAATATGAAAAGATTTTAGACATTAGACTAAATTAATTCCACCAATAGTTAAACCAAAAAGGAGCTTTGGTTTCCCAAAAAAAATCTAAGAATGCTTATGGGATTGATTCTTGTAATAAAAAGTATTAAACCATGCTTGTTTGTAATCCAAGTAGTTGAATTTGGGAAGGAAACTTAAGGACATAATAATGCTGGCTTGAAATTTTTGATAGTGGTTTAATGATTCAAGCTAATTTAAGGGTTGAAGGACTTGAATAATTTGAATAGTTAAGTAGGTAATTTGGCTTTGATCATATGAGTGGTAATGGTGCTTGACTTTGACTAATCCAGTTTCAATTAGTATAGTTTCATAAAATGATATGGGCTTCTGTAAATCCTAAGGCTTGTTAAACTAGTTTAAAGGAAGCATTTTGTTGACAACAACCTAAGGGTTGGTGTCAAAGAATCCTTTTTCATTCAACTCAATATTTTGAAAAGAGGGCTTGATAATATAAGGCAAAATTTTTTTTGAAGTTGCTTGAAAATTGCTTGGAAAAATAATTTATAGAGGGGTATCTAAAAATTGCTTTGATGATACTAGATAGTTTGGTAAAGAGGCTAACCAAGTTTTGAGTGCTTGATAAGCTTTTGGTGGTAAGCCTGAAAGGGTTGCTTTGGTTTTGGGATTGATATTTGAATGGGAGGATGAATGGTGGGAGCTTAAAGAGTTTGAAGGTTTTTTGTGGGCTAATGCTTCTTCTTCAAAGATTTAAGCCTATGTTGTATGTGGCTTGATTGAAAATTTGAAGGGAGGCTTGGAGGACTATTTTTAAGGCATTATGGTGGTAAAGAGCCTTGCAAGAATTCACTTGAAAGAAAATCAAGCAAAGAATTTGAGCTACCTTTCACAAACTCGATGTTAAATTCAAAAATGCTTGAATTGCTTGCCAACGGAAAAAAATCTATTTTGATGCAAGGTTTTGAAATCCTTTTGCAAAGCATATTTTGTAGCTTGATAGTCAATGTGGAGTAAAAACTTTTGACTAAGCAAATCATTTTGAAATTTGGAGATGTACAAAATAATTGCTAAAATTTCTTTTTTGATTACAGAATACCATTTTTGATAGTCATTCCAATGATTGGAGGTAAAATGAACAAGTTATTCTTGTTTACCATTGATTTGCTAGAGGACCCCACCATAACTTATTTCTTAGGCATCTGTCTTAACTATCTTAGGTAGGCCTAGATCACAAATGTGCAAACAAGGAAGTTCCTTGACTTTGTGCTTAATGGTTGAATTATGGTATATGTTCGAGAGACCAGGGAATTGGAATTTTCTTTAGTTTATTATGTAAAGGCTTGCAAACTAGATTGAGCTTGGGATAGAAGTCTATGACATAATTAAGACTTCTTAAAAACCTTTGGAGTTGAGATTTGTTAGTAAACCAACTAGGAAATTCATCAACAAACTAGATTGATCACTCTATAGGGATAAGTGTACCTTGATAGATATAATGACCAAGGAATCTTACCCTAGTTTAAAAGTGACTAATCTTAGGTTTGGAAATAGCTAAGCCATGCTTGCAAGTGACCTATATGAAGATGGTCAAGTGCTTCAAGTGTTGATCTATATTTGATGAAAGTAGTAAGACATCATCAATATAGACAAGTAAAAATTGAGAGTAGTGAGAATAAATCTCATTCATGATCCTTTGGAACTCAAAGGGTGCATTTTTTAGTTTGAATGGCATTACATTCTATTCATATTGGTTAAAGGGTATAGTGAAAGTAATTTTTTATCGATCTACCTCATTGATTTGAATCTACCAAAATCCAAATTTTAGATCGAACTTAGAAAAGACCAATGCCTTAACAAGGTGTTAAAGGAGGTCCTTTTGATTTGGAATTGGATCCTGATCCATTCCAAGGCTTGATTTAAGGGCTTGTAATTGATAGCTAACCTGGGAGTGTCACATTCTATTTTAGCATTCTTTTTGATGTAGAATATTGCATAACTATAAGGTGACTTACTAGGCCTAATGATACCTTTAGCAAGTAAGGCTTGGATTTCTTGTTTGTAATATTCCACTAACTGTGGATGCATTTGAATTACATGTGCTTTAATAGGGATTTGGCACTAATGAAAGTGCTTAGCATATGGTAAATCTACCATATGTTGCTTGCAATGCCAAAAGGCATTTGGACATTTGGAACTTCATAACAAATAATGGTTTTGATGTAGTTTCAAAAGGATTGGATTTTTGTTTGTAGAATTGGTTGTGTCAATTGGTGTTCAAGTTTTTTGAAATTGATCTCATCTTAGAGATGGTGAAGATGAGATGTTTTGGTCTTGAGAAGTAAATTGAGTTCTACAAATTCTTGAATTGATATATCTTTCAAAAGATTGAGGTTTCTAACTTAAGGCTCATAGATGAATTGGAATTAAAGTATTTGACCAAAGATTATAGTGGTTATTACTGGGTGTATGACTTGACATGGTTGGATAAGGTTAAAGAAAGGTGTACCTAAGATAACATTTTGCTTGATGTTTTTGATCAAAACAAAAGAAGTTTTAATATTAATACCTAAATGGTAAATATAGGTGTCAAAGAGCTTGTACAAAATTGGAAGGGAATGGTTGCTTGTAGATTTGAGTCCTTCCAAGATTTTCTTGTAGTATTTGGTTGGGATAAGGCCTTCTTAGATTTAGTTAAAGTCTACACCAATATTTAACAAGGGTATAGTGGTTAGCTTGTAATCATGAATTTGAATGGTAACATTAATGAGTCATTTGTGGGTTATGATTTTTGTCAACAAATACAAAAAATTAGCTTGATCTAGGGTAGATAGGTTAAGATTACAATCTTGGTTTATTGATGGATTAACTTAAGGAGGGCTTGGTTCATAAGGATCCCGTAGAGACTGATGAAGAAGAGATTGTAGTAGCTTATGATCTACCAATCTCTATTGCTTGAAATCTTAAATTTTTGGCTTGAGCTGATGAACTTCTTATTGAAATTCTTGAAGAGTAATAGGCCTGAGCTTGGGTTAGTCAAACCACTTGAGTATGCTTGTAAGATTACATAGTGTTTTGGTTTGTTGGAGCAAAGGATGTTAAGTAAAGCTTGATGATGCTTAAGTCAAAAGATTATGAAGTATTGAGTTTTGGCTTACAGGTCATCCATAGAATCAATCAATTCTAGGATGAATTCCTAGTTTTTAGTGAGAATACTCACCTATTTCTCACTCCTTGAAGTAAATGAGGTGGCAAGTTCATCTACTTGGAGTGCTTGCTCTTCATCTGACAAAGAGTCAAAATCAGAGGAGCTGATGAACAAATTTTAGATTTGTTCATAAATTGGTTTGGGCAATTAAAGGGCTTGGACTTTCTTTTGGATTCTATAGTAAGGAGCTATGTGTCTAAGTTGGCCACATCTAAAGTAAGTTATTAAGGTGCTTGGAAATGTTGGGCTTTGGGCCATTTGGTTTATTTTTATGGTTTTTAATGGACATATTTTAGAGGCTTTAGGCTCAAGGGTAGAAAGGCTTTCTAATGAGCTTAGGAGACTTCCTACATTTAGACATCTCTTTGCGATAAAGAGTGTCATCAAATTGGACATAGAAAAAACCAAGTTCTTTCTAAGCTTGGTGGGATACTCAAATAAATCAATGGTAAATAAGAACAACTTATTGGTTTTACCTCTAAGCGTTGGAATGACTATTAACAATGATATTATTTAAAAACAAAATTTTAGCAATTGTTTTGTGCATCTCCAAATTTTAAAATGATCTGCTCAATCAAAAGATTTTACTCTACATTGACAATTAAGCTGCAAAATACATTTTACAAAAAGATGCTTAAAACCTTGCATTAAAATAGATTTTTGCTTGTTGGCAAGCAAATTTAAGCATTTTTTACTTTGATAATGAGTTTGTGAAGGTAGCTCAAATTCTTTGCCTGATTTTCTTACAAAAGAATTCTTGTAGGGCTCTCTACCACCACAATGCCTTAAAAAATGTCCACAAATCCTCCCCCTAAATCTTCAATCAAACCACTCAAAACATAGGCTCAAATCTTTAAAGAAGAAGCATTAGCCTAAGAGAAACCTTCAAACTCTTTAATATCCTACCATTCATTCTCCCATTCAAATATTAGTCTTAAAACTAAAACAACCCTTACCACTAAAAGCTCATTAACCACTTAAAACCTAGTTAGCCTCTCTATCAAACTATCTAGTATCATCAAAGCCCACTTCTTTGAAGTAGATCAAGCTTGAAACAAGCACTAATGTTTCTTCTAGTAAGAACACCAATCAAGCAACAAGCAAAGAGGTGGTTAAGGTATCGCCTGGCCCCCTCTCTCAAATGAGTTGGTTACAATCTCATTGGTCCCTCTCTCAAAATCAATTTCAAAAGGCAAAGAGGTAATTGTTTTAAATACCCCTCTATAAACTGTTTTCCTTAGCAATTTTCAAGCAACTTCAAAAAAAATTTTGCCTTATATTATCAAGCCTTCTTTTCAAAAAATTAAGTTGATTGAAAGAGGATTCTTTGACACTAACCCTTGGATTGTTTTCTTTAAACTGGTTTTATAAACCCTAGGATTCACAAATGCCCAGATCATTTTATAAAACTTACTGATCAAAATTAGATCAATCAAAATCAAGCACCATTACCACCTAATAATCCAAGCCAAATTACCCACTTAATAGCTCAAATTATTTGGGTCCTTCAACCCTCAAATTGCCTTATATCACCAAACTACTATCAAAAATTTCAAGCCAGCATTATTATGTCCTTAAGTTTCCTTCCCAAATTCAACTATAGGGATTCTAAATAGGCATGGTTTAATACTTTATATTACCAAAATCAATCCTACAAGCATTCTTAGATGTTTTTCTTAGGAAACCAAAGCCACCATTACCTTTCCTCTCTAGTTTAACCATTAATAGAATTGGTTTGGTCCAACATCTAAAATTCTTTCAATATCTTCCAATCAAAATTCCAGCCCCAAATTACCTAAGCTTCTTTTCCTCAATTATTACACTTTTATTATATTTTCAAGCTACCTTGGATTTGTGAGAACTCTAGATTAAGGATGATCATTTCATAAGGACTCTAGTTTTTGGCTGAATCTACAAGGTCAAATTTTAGTAACAATTTTTTGCAACTCAACAATAGAAAGCTCATAAGCATGGTGTCCTCCAGTGGTTTTTTACAAATCCCTAATAGTTCAGCACTGTTAAAGTAAGCACCTCTCAATTCCTCTAGCAAAAGACACGTGTAAGTGCCCTCTTAGCTAGAGCCAAAACTAAGCAAGAATATCTAATTGTATTGACAAATATTCTCTAATAGGCTTAGCAAGCCATGGATGAAGCTAAGTCCAACTCGTCATCAACATATGATCCTTTTCTAAATCATGATCCAGATGAAGATGTTTTTGGCCCCATCCACATCAAGCATTAAGACAATGGGAAAAAGTAAAGGTGAAATGATTTTATTAAGGTTAAAAAACAAAAGTAAGAGGAATTTTTACTTTTCCCTAAAGTTAAAGTAAAAAACATCTGCATTTTTGAAAAGTAAAAGAATATACTTTTCAAAATTCAAAAGCATTTGCTTTTCACCAAAAGTAACTTTGTCTTAAAGCTCCAAGCATCTAAGGCCCAAACATCTATAAAAGGTCTCACTTATCAAGCATTAGGCAAGCTTATTTTTATTAAAAAAAAAAAAAAATCTTTTAGAAAATCATTTCCTTCAAAATAATTTCTACAAACCTTAAAAAATGATTTAGGAGGAAGTCCTTCTAGAACAAAATCCTATCTTTTGTAAATATTTTTCTATCTTGTAATCTAATAGCTCTTTTATAAGTGTTCTCTTACTTTACACTTTTCAACTTGTAAAGGGACTCTTGAATGGGAAATCCCTAAGTTATCCTTCAAACGTTTATGTATCTTTAATGCATGCAAATGAATTTCAATATTTACCTTTAATGCATGTACCAAGGTTTCATTTAAATGTTTTCAAATGCATATTCAATATATCAGTTGAAAACCAATATTAGCTTAAGAGACTTATGTTTGAGCGACCTTTGGTATAACAATGCCATGTACTAGATAAATTTATTCTTCATATGCATCATCTTGCATTCTCATATAGTGTTTCTATCCCATTAGATCATTGCCTTAATTGGCAAACTTTTCAAAAAAGAAAAAGCTTTTAAAAAGAAGAAGCTTGTAAAAGAAAAAAAAAAGGAAGCTATCCTTTGTAAATATTTTCCTATCTTATAATCTAGTAGCCCTTCTATAAGTGTTCTCTTACTCTTTTCAACTTGTAAATTCTCAAATAGGAAATCCCTAAGCTATCTTTCAAATATCTATGTATCTTTAATGTATGTAAATGAATTTCAATATTTATCTTTAATACATGTACCAAGGTTTCATTTGAAAGTTTTCAAATGCATATTTAGTATATCAGCTAAAAACTAATACTAGCACAAAAGAGTTATGTCTGAGTGACCTTTGGTATAACAATCCCATGTATTAGAAAAAATTATCCTTCATATGCATCATCCTACATTCTCATATAAAGTCTCTATCCTATACGAACCTTGCCTTAATTGGTATTAGAGCCTAATCTTGTGTTTATGACGGATGGATCTATATAGTATTCTTGGTCTTCATGTTACAATAGTCTATTTCATCTTGTTTAGTTGTCAAGGGGATGGGAGAATGGCATAAGAGGAGGAAACAAAATAAGTGTGGTCCTAATAATAAGTCTTAAGGGTAAGGTAGTGAGACCATTGGTTAGCACTAAGATGTAGTGAAATCATTGTATCCCAAGCTCCATTGTAGGAGAATCCCTATAGCAACTCAACCAAGAAAGGCATACCTCTATATCAAGTTACCATGTGTACTATATCTATACCTTTGTCCTTAAGTCACATGTACCCCTCTAAGTCCATTATTAAGAACAACATTTCTTGGAAAGAGATTTGTACAAAAACCTTTAGCCAAGCCATAAACTATTGAAGTACAGTATGGGAGAGTACCTAGTAGGATAAATTTTAGGATAAGTTTCTTAAACGTTATTCATTCACATCTCAATTTTTTTAGATTAGTTGCATTAAATAGTACCCTAGAATTTATCATTTAGTTAAATCACTTACATAATATAAAAGGATTAGGATTTTTAGAAAGCCAATTCTTAGATCAAGTCCACTTTTTACAATTTAAAACTCTTACTTTAGAGAATTTTAGGAATCTTAGGCTCGTCTAGATGCATTTTCACATTTTAAGTCAGCACATCATCATTGAAAAAGCATCTCTAGAAGATTTTAGGAATAGTTTGTTTAGTAGCATGGAAAACATAAAAGTAGATAATTTGTTTAGTAGCATCCAAAAGTTATTTTTGGCAAGAGATGATAATATTCTTACTTATAAAGGATGCATATCTAGAAATCAGTATCTTGGTAGGATAAATGCAAAAGTGTTCATAAAACATATTAAATATTATAAGTATAAGATAGATAATTTGCCTTACAGACATGCTTTTCAGACACATACAAGTAAAATATTTGTCATAAATTCATCCACAAGCCATATATCCATAATATCCATCATAAACCCATCCTTAGAACCTTTAAAATATGTATATAGATAGCCTATTCCAAAAATCCAAAAACAACCCAAACAACTCTTTAAGCCTAAAAACCAAATTATGTATACTCCCAAAATAACCTACTTCACATGTAAACAAATTAGCCTATTATTGTAAAATTGTACATAAAATCCAAGCCCAATTACTCAAACCAATCTAGGAATAGGTCCATAACCTATTCATTAACTTTTTTGATTCTAAACCCAAATCTTCATCTCCTGATCCAACCATTACTAACCCAGTAAGTAGTGTAGCCATTTCGAGCAAACCTATTTATCCCAACAACTCTAGCATTCCTCGTAGTACAAATCTAGATGTAAGATCAACTTTCTATATCCTTAAAACTCCCATAACATCTCATAAGACCTATATAAAGTTTTATCCATGTAGTTTTAGAATTAAGATTACCTTTGTCCTGCCATATTCTTAAGCAATATATCTTTGTTCTTATTATTTTTATCTATTTGAGATGTCAAATTTTGATAAACACTAGTACATCTAGACCTACCAAAGATATTAAGGTATTAGTCCACTTGAATATCATTTTGAACCCTCTAAGTTCAAGATCACTAGACCAAATCAAAAATAGTTGATAGGACTAGAACTTCAATACATCTTAGATAATCTACAAAATTGGGTAGTTAGTGAGAAGATTCTTTACCAATTTTTAATAGTCTTCTCATTGTTTTTTCTATTCATATTAGACAACTTAAGGAGTTTGCATTTGTTTAGCATTAGCATAATTAGTGTTTTTCTTCTTTAAATGCACATAGTCCTAGTTCACCTCATGTTAAAAAATGTTCTAATTGTGAAGTCATCATCCCTCATTTCTAGCAACTTAACCTCCAAACAAAATTACAATAGCATCAAAACCTTGAAAAAATTAACTCATCATTACTTCAATAATTTCAAACTCTTAATACCAAAATTTCAATTCTCTGAGAAACCTTGCTCAAAGTAAACTTTATGGCATTAATTCCACCACCTTTTTTAGCCAAAATAGATACCAATACTAAAACTCCATTTCCATAGTTTAAAATAAATGTTAGTACTCAGGCTTCTCCTCTATCCCTAAACAATACCAACCTCCTTCAACATACAAAAGACATGCCAGTACTTAGACACCTTCTCCATCTCTAGAATTAGACTAGCCTCTTTCAAAATACAGAAAGAATGTTAGTACCTAGACCTTTCCTAGATCTTTAGATTAATATCAACCTCCTCTATAGTTTTGCCATTATTCTCGTTAGAGAAATTTTCTTTTTACCCTTATTCATCTTACTCTTTCTCATTAATTAGAAAAAAAAAAAAATAGAAGGCACTTGGC
>CM075435.1:3167698-3190698 GCA_037832385.1 Rhizophora apiculata | reverse complement strand
TTGATTGAATTGTGATGAACTTGTTTAATTTTTCAATGAAACTATAAAGTTCACCCAAAAAGAAGGGAAAAAAAAATAAAGGATTAAGATATAAAACTTCTTGTTATCTTTATTTATAACTTCTATTTATATAAAATTTAGATTGTAAAAAACTTGTTATCTTTTTTCAATTTTCAATTCATTAAAAAATTCCTTTAGTCATAAACTATACAATAAAATATCTCTCTTCATTATCATATACCCTATGCCATCTTCTTAATATTAAAAATTGAGATTTTAAATGAAAAAATTTAAACTTTTAATCATTAGATTATCTATTAAGAGATATAAATTTGTAGTTTTTATTGATTAGAATTAACATTTATACAACTAAGGAATAAATACAAAATCTATACACCTAATTCATACAAGATTATAAAAATTATAAGGATATTAAAATATTATCTAAGATTACAAAGATCACTTAAATTGTTAAAGATCATAGGATCCTAAAAGTTACAAATCACTGGAATCCTAAATTACACATTAATTTCAATATCCCCTTAAGTTAAAGCATAAAAATCACAAATGCCCAATTTGCATAAAAAGAGAAAATGATTGCATCCCAATGCCTTGGTAAATAAATCAACTAACTAATGTTAGCATATAGTGTGTAACAATTCCAATGCTTTGTAAGCATTCTTAGATAAAAATGATAATCAATTTCTATATGTTTGGTTCATTCATAAAAGGCTAGATTTGCAGTAATATGTTAGGTTGGTTGATTATCATAATGTAAAGACATGGGTTGCAAATGTGAAAGAGTAAGATTAGTCAATAAATCACATAACCATATTTACTTATTGTTTAGATCATGGAAAGGTATTCAGTTTTGGCAGAAGAACAAGAAACAATTGGCTGCTGCTGGGATTTTCAAGAAATATGAGCATTCACGAGAAAGATGAAGCATCTATATGGTTCTTCTAGTCATTAAGTAGTTGACTTAATCTATATTATAAGATGCCTTCATGCAAATATCAATAGCAAATGGAATCAGAAGACAAATAATATTGCTACCAAATAAGAAAAGATATTGGCTTACAAACAATTGATCTTTCCTTAAGAGTATATTTTTGTTGACAAAGAAAGATATCTTTCTAGGAATGAGCAATTTCTAAACCCAAAAGATATTTTAAATTGCCAAGATTCTTGATAAAAAAATATTCTTAAAAATACTTCCTAAATCATTGAATATGGGTAATATTATTACCAATTATGACTATATTATCCATTTAAAGTAAAAAAGTATGAAAAGAATTAACTTGAGTGAAAGTAAAGAGAGAATGATCATACTAAATCTATGTAAAGCCAAAATGCTATAATGAGTTTAAAAACTTCTCAAACCATTGTTGAAAAGTCTATTTTAGATCATATAAATATTTATGAAGCAAACAAACATGATTATCTTTTAAAGAGATACAACTAAAAGGTGGTGACATATAAACTTCCTCATATAAGCCACTGTGTAGGAATGTATTGTTGACATACAATTGATGGAGTTCCAAATTCTTTGCTGTAACAAAGATTAGGAAGCACCAAATAATAATTAGCTTTATGATTGGTGCAAAGGTTTTTGTATAGTCTAGGCTTTCAACTTGTGTGTAGCTTGTTGCTACTAAATGCACTTTTTAGCGTTTAATAGAACTGTCAACCTAATATTTGATTTTAAAAATCCATTAAGAACTAATTACTTCCTTGCTAATAGGTAAAGGCTACAAGCTCATAGAAATATTCGTTTGTAAAGTAGAGACTTCTTGTTTCATGGCATCACTTTATTTGTGATCTTTAATAGCCTTTGAAAAATAGTTTGGCTCATTATTCGAAGAAACTTAAAAAAAAAAAAAAAACCTTATGAGTGAGAACAAAATAAAAGTATAACAAATGAAAAAAAAAATGGGATCTGACTTACTTAAAGAAACTATTTTGGACATGGGTAATGATGTCTTGTCTACTCTAGTGAGCTTATAGACATTGTCATTGAGATAAGATGTAGCCATTATTCTTAAAGTGATAGTGTGGGAAGAGTTAGAATAGGCTGATCCTTATTAAGTTGTGAGGAAAGTTTAAGCAACATCTCTAAGGTATTGGGATTATTAGAAAAATTATTATGAAGGTTACTATTAACTAGTATTTTTTATGCTAGAGATTGAGAGGTTTCTAATTGAGAGTTTGTTATTGGTAAGAAAATATCTATAATTGGATTCCTTAGGACATCAAGTGTTTGAAATGAGAATTGATTTTCATAAAAAATAACATTTTATGATATGAAAACCTTACGTGACTCTGAGTCATTGACTTTTATAACCCTTTTCCCCCATAGGATAAACAATAAAAACATATGGACGAGAATGGAAAGCAAATTTATTCTTAGATCTGTTCTTATAATGAACATAAAAAGGATGTCCAAAAAAATTAAGATAGAGATTTAAAGAATGACATTTCATATAGACTTTTACCAAACAATCTTAGGACTCAAATGTCCATTGCTAGTCCCTGTCTGTGTTTACAGATGTGACTTAGTCGTTGGAATAACACAAGACATTAACAAAGGAAGAAATCTGAGACAAACGATCTTGTTACAAGAACGAGATATGTCGCCGTAAATTCACAATGGAAGCAGTTTATAATTTGGCGCACGCATGACATGGGACCGCAGACATCAGCAACTGACAAAACTAAAGATGGTTGTTACTTCAAGGCATTTTATTGCTAATAAATTGTTGCTTGCTTTATGTGTTACTTACTAGTAACTGGCATGCAGACGAGGTTGTCAAACATAGATCTTCAAATATTCATCCATGCACTTGTAATGCACTTCTGGATAAAGTTCTGAAGCTTCTTCTCCGTCTTTTCCTCTCTCAAAGTTTGTCAGACACCCTTCATAGTAAATATGATAAAAATGCCCCACGCCTGCCTGCTGGGCATGGTCCATTCCTGCAATAATATTATACAGGAAAAGAAAAAGGAAAATTGGTGTTCAACGACATTATTCATTAGGACATAAAAAACCAAACTAGCAAATATTAATTGAACTCCATTTGTAATTTTTCTTAATTATGATCCTTAACATAATATATTACCCTTCATGGAGGCAAGGAAGGCTTGCGCAGAAATGTGGATCTTTTGCGGCTTATTCCCAATGAGCATCTCCCACTTCTCAACTAACTGCCTTTGTGTGAGAATGTTCTCCGGTGGCATTAGGTACAATGTTTTGTTCACCGTTCCGGGATCGTCTATTGTCTTGATTGTGTATGTTGCAACGTCGTCTTCACCTATGTAAATGACTGTAAGGCAGCACATACAAAAACCAAAAATATTAATAAAATTGTCCCAAGCAATGTTTTAATTTCTTTCTCCTAGGTCAAACTAATCATCATATAATAGTTAATTGGATTCTAGTCTAGCTCAAAATCTTAGTTCCTCACCCTTGGTGTTTCCATCTCCGTAGATAAAGACTTCATCTCTTGGAGGTGTGAGCCTCCCAAACTGAGAAAGGTTCCCAGCGAAATAGCCAGCGAAGCAGTTGGCGATTATGTAAGAATGAGGGATGTTAGCATCCTCTATTGCCCTTCTCACTATCATTTTCTGATCAAATGTTTCTCTTCCGGTTCGAGTGCATGTCCTATTCGTGCCGGGTCCATGCCAAACTCTGATGGCAAGAACCGCTGCAAGAATTCATGGTTATATGCAATTTACAATCAACAGGAAAGTGATACAGGAACATAAAGAATGGTCACCGTGAATTATACAACAATAATAAATAAATAAACTTATGTTTTTACTTGATTTGATTAAAATGATCTTCAATTTCAACTCTTTCTTGATAATATTTGTTTTCTTGTTACACGTGATTCTATATTCAATGGTTACATAACAATTTACTTGTAAAGTTGACAACACTTGGACCACTTTGTATTTTTAGCACTAAATCTTATGTTTGATAGGATGTCTAAGAAGAACTATACATTCAACAGTAAGTACATGGCAACGCCAAACTGAATTGTTGATAGGTAATAATTCTTAGGGGAAAGTAATAGGTATAGAATAACAACCACGAACAACAATACGGTACGATGTTATATCATTTAGAAAAGTTAATTCGTGTGAGGAAACTTTAGATAAAGTTACACATTGTGTTAATGAAATTACGATGCCACGTTGACACAGATTAGGCCTGAGGCTTCTAAATTTGTAGACTTTCAGGCCCATTAATCCAGCCACGGCCCGTTTGTAGTTCTATGTACACGGACCAAGAATTGTGGCTAAATCATGACATTAAACACAAACACCTGCTCATGACATTAACATTAGACTACTAGTCTAAACATCATGTTATAAAACAACTCAGAAAGCAATTCAAGAGGTTTTCTTTGTCTGCTTTTAATTTCCATAGACCCCAATAACTGAGGAGGCTGAGAGTTGAAATTGAATATATTGGCATGGGTGCGGTAGATTGGGTGGGTAGGCACGGAGTTTGAAGTTTAGAGAAGCTAAATGCAAATTTACCTAGATGTATTCACCAGGCTGCCATTTCTTTTTGTTCTAAGGTGCCTTCAGTGAATTGGGGGTTGCAGCATTCCTGAAAATTTCTTTTTCTTTATTTTTTTCGATAAGGGAAAGAATTTATTAAACTAAAATAAAATCATGATTGCAACAACAAGGCCCTGAAAATATGGTACACATCAAAGTTGGTGTACTACAATGTTGCGAAAACAAGCAGCTAGACTGTATCGAGAGTAGCATTGACAATTGTTATATGGATCGTGTTGGTCTTGGAAAACACATTTTTGTCGATGACATTTGAGTACAGACACTTCTTCCTGCACTACGGCTATGCTGCCTCTCCAACTTTTATTTTTAATGATAAAAAATTGCTTTCACACAAGCTCAGGATTACTAACACGACTCCACCGATGCAGCTTGCTAGGACATATTTAGAATTGTGAGGGTTAGAAAACTTTGTTAGATCTACTCCTGTCATGTCTTATATACCAAGAGTGTTTTCATTCACACTGCAAATGCCCACGACGAGATATATAGTTCAATTTTGTAACACCGTGGTCTTGATGGCTATACTAGATTATTGTACGTATCGACAGCTATACATCGTCAAACCCAATTCAGATATCTCAAGAAATGGATGACTGACTAATTGAAATTGTGGAGAGTGATCAGCAAGCGTTACCTTAACATTGCCTGCCTCTTTGATGGCCTCGACGAGCTTGAGCTGCATCAAGATGTTGTGGCTCCGAAAATGGACACCTGACATGGTGCATATCACCACATCAACTTTCTTCACGGCTTCCACGAGGCTTTCATGGTCAGAAAACGAGCCCTCAACGAGGCGAGCCCCTTGCCTTTTGAAGGACAGTAGCATTTGCAGCTTCTCAATGTCAAGGCCAATCTCAGGGCGTTGGAGGACATAGGTCACATGGCCCTCTGCTAGGCTTGCTTTCACAATCCTCCTACCAACGTACCCGGTAGCCCCAACTACAAGAACCTTGCTCTTCGCCATGTGCCCTCTTTTGCTTAATTTGGTGGTGCAACTACGAGATGGAAACTCATATGTAGAGATTGGCTGATAATAATTGATAATTATTTGAAACACGCGTATGGAAATTTGGTGATCCTATACCTAACTCTTTAACTTCTATATGCGGTGACATATATTGCAAGTTACACTTTTTGTTGATGCTTTGCAACGTGCCAAAAATGTCAAAATGTAGTTTGTCTTTCATACGGAGGGTTGAAGGAAGTTTGGCTGGTGGAGTTAGGTGATGCACATTTATGTGAAATTTGTTATAATTTTTCAAAATCAAAATTTCAAAAGCACAAACAAACTAATGAAAATAAGTTCCTCAACCTCTAAAACAAATTGCTTTAACTTGCTGACAAATTTTTTTTTTTTTTTCTGGCCTTTGTTTCTGCTACAATTCCAACAATTGCAATTCTACAAGATAATACATTAAACATTGTTGCAATAAACCCACCTGAGAAAATTAGAAATGGTAAAACAAAATAATGACATCCCTCTTCAGTGACATATCAGAGAAAATTTCACAATGTAAAGATCAAAAGATTACACAAATAACTCTTTAACTTTCCCTCAAAATCCAAAGTCCACCCACACCAGAAATTGTCTCTCCTTTCTCACTCTCTCTCAAAGACCTTCAAAATGCTCTTACGACAAGCATGAATATGTCATGATCCTATTTGTCAGATATTTATTAATTTTTTTACATCATAGCCGTCGACTAACTCATGGTTGGAATCCTCCAGTGCAGTCGGTGACTTATTGGAATTACAGTATTCATTGGAAACTAGTCGAGACCAATGCAAAGCCAACGCAAGTGAGCATTTAAACACATCTATTTTGAAAGTCTCAAATTTCAACTACTCTATATTATGTAATTCACAATTGAATTAGTCCCCTAAAAATCCAAAAGGATTGTCGCTTTGAGGTCTCCCATTTTACTTTCATTTATGACAAACTGGCGATTATAAAGAAAGATGCAGTCAGCTGCCAAGTCCTTTGCTTTTGACTTTTGTTTTTATTTTTTTTCACAATTCAGACACTGCCAACAAGACTTCTCTTCTCACAGGGATATATAATTCTAACTCTCAAAAAATATTTTTTGTTTGATCTATGTGACTCCTAATATGCAAACTAATATAGAATTTGTTTGTCACGTGGAATCTGCAGTGACAAAAAAAAAAAAAAATCTAAGTTTGACGTGTGAAAGTACCTATGTGAAATCGCTAACATTGTTATTCCTATGTTCAATGTCAAAGGTCTGACAATATAATTTCGTCATCCAAGTCCCCCAGTTTTCAATGTATCGCATTTATTTTGACGTTTATGCAATCAAAACTGATTCTGTCGCTACCGCCAATGAGGTTACTGATTAGCCATGCGGCCTCTATTATATCGCTTTCGTAAGTACTAACTGGGTAGAAAATTTTATATGAACAATGTCGTGCAGCCCACCCCATATATGGATGCATTAATAGGTTAAATTCAGAAAATATTTTATAACTTGAGTTTTGATCATCTTCAAATTGTCAAGGAACTGTTCGATCTTAAACTCTATGAGCTGAATACGTGAATAAATTATATACTAAAATGTAAGAAAAATATTCGTGGGCAAAGAAAAGTGACCAAATAAAAAAGACTAGAAGTAATGTGATATGCAAAACTAATATGCTACAAAATTTTTAAATTTTAAAATTTTCTATCCAAATATATATAATGTCTAATAAATATATATATATATATATATATATATAAAATAAATATAACAATATATATAACAATTTATCAAAAAATAAATTATACATTTATTATATATTATTTTATATTTGTTGCACATTCTATTATCACTATTGCATATCAAAGGTTTTATTTTTTTAACAAAAAACTTAAAATTAAAAAAAAAAAAAATTGGTAATGATTTTTTAAGAGGTGATGCTCACATGCTACTTCATTATGGTCTCTCCTATATGTTTTTCTTTGTCTCTAAAATTTATCCAAAACTTTTATATACAAGCTCATTAAAGTGAAAAAATAAATAAAATACATATTCTTTTTATTATTTTTTATTGTACAAATTCATATTTAATAGAAATATAAGAATACATTAGTTTGAAATTATAATTTTTTCATTATAAATAATATGATATTATGCTAATATATAATTTAATTTAATAAATAAAATATTTAATGAGAGTCAAAAAAAAAAAAAAAGATTAAACATTAAACTTAATACGATTAAATTGATTTTGCTATTCCTAACTATTGGATAATACAACAAGCCATTACCAAAAATGAATATTACTTCTTTTGACCCAAAAATTGCTGCATAAAATGTAATGCAGATGTTTTGAAACTGTTATATTTGTGAGTGTTTTAATAGATTCAAGATAACAGTTTTCTCTACTTATAGCAGTATATATGAAATTATTACTTAATGACGTTTTAGGTAGAGATTTTTTAGAGAATAAATAGTGATTTTTTTAAAAGAATAGATAGTGATATTTTAAAGAATAGACAATAGTTTTTTCAAATAATGAGTAGCAGTTTTTTAAAAAATAAATATTAAATTTTTAATAGAATAAATAGTAATTTTTTAGATAATAGGTAATAGTTTTTTAAAAAAATAGATAATGATTTTTTAAATAATAGATAATAATTTTTTAAGAGAATATGAAGTAATTTTTTTAAAAATAAACAACAGTTTCTTGACATAATAAGGAGAGATTTTTTAAGCAAATAAGCAATGATTTTTTGAATAAATAAGTAATAGTTTTTTGAGTGAATAAGCATTAGTTTCTAGTTGTTTTAATGTTCTAAAACTATGAAATTTGTGATAATTAGTTAAACAAACATGAAGTTGACCTTAAAAAACACATTTTTTCCATAATAAATGCATTTTCAAAATAAAATTCAACTTTAAAGATAACATATAGTCATTAGTATAATAACTATATTTGTTAAGAAACATGACATAAAAAAAGAGTATAGCATTGTGAAAAAGGAAGTAGAAGAGTTCCATCACCAATGTAAGGAAAAGTCCTAACTTAAGCATAAGCTTCTTCTTTGTCATATTTAGTAACTCCATAATTATATGTCAATTCTAACACAATACTTTTGTCTTTAGGACCATAGCCCATCATTGTAATTGTATAATAAGTCACAAATATTGGACAAAATCAATAGACATCATAAATAAGAGATTAAAAAATAGTAGCATATTTTAAGATATATGTCTAATTAGTATTTTGTTTCACATCAATTTAAAAATAAATGGGTAAGATGAAATAAGAGTTTCATTGGAAATGCATGAATCTAAAATTTGATACAGAAAAGACTTAATAAATTAGGAGTTGCAGCCAATGACAATTGCTCTAATAAATTTATTTGGTCATGTAAGCCTTTTTATGAGAAATTAGGTTTAAATAGAAAGTGTTTGTAAAACCAATTGGTTGAAAGGTATGGAATATACATAATTAAGATGGAATGTTTAGATAATTCTTCTAACAAATCCCACTATTTCCTTTAATTTCATCCTTGAGTTAGAAGTCCAAATAGTTAGGGTATGTTCTTCTAAAATAATAGATACACATATCAATTGCAATCACCCCATAAGAGTTTAGATGTTTTTTAATAAAAAAATGAAGTTTGTCCACAAATAAGGATATTATTTTTCAACAAAAACAACTAAACATACTTTGACAATTCATAAAACATTCATGTCAAATGTCTTTAATTTTATAACTAAATAGGTCTTGCATTTATATATAACCACATCATATGCATCAAAAACTTACTTGAGAATCTCATATGCCTTTAAGATTGATTTAGCACATTTATTGCACCTGTTGGTCCTCTATCTAGTTGCCTAAAAGATGAAGATGATGATTGGCAACAAGCTAACTTGAGAGCTCTTTTCGCATCCTCTTGGATAAAGTAGTAATTAGCCATTCTCTACCACATAGCCTTTGCCTCAATTGTTGCCATATTTCTCCTTTATTTGACACATCAACTACACAGAAGAAATTTTGGTTACTATTAATAGAAAGAGCAGAGCTTATCCTCCAATGAGACAAGACTAAACCATACCTATAATATCCATAACTATTTTTTTTTCGATTTAAGGAAGTGGCATAACAAATCAATTTTCTATAAAGACTAACTCTCCCTTACTCAATTGGTACATGTGATAAAGTTGAAAGCTACCAAAATTTTTAGTATTTGGCCATCAAATAGCACATTGGGCATGAAACACATTGACACTATAACACATGCTAATCTTCTCTCTTGGGAACCCTTAAAGTAATTGTACTTAAAAGTTAATATTGATAGATGTGACAATGGTGCCCTAAGACTTACTAGTTTTGGTGGTTTGCTTGAGATGCAAGTGGATGTTGGGTTTATGGGTTTCATAGACATGGAGGAATTCCCATGGCGATAAGAGTAGAGATAAAGGCAATATGTGTAGCACTCTAAATGACTTGGCACAAGATTTTCAACAAGATTATGGTGGAGTTTGATTTACTTCTTCCGTTTTGAAAA
The DNA here is from genome assembly GCA_037832385.1 of Rhizophora apiculata. Lineage (NCBI taxonomy): Eukaryota > Viridiplantae > Streptophyta > Magnoliopsida > Malpighiales > Rhizophoraceae > Rhizophora > Rhizophora apiculata. The sequence goes on along the minus strand of CM075435.1, from coordinate 3,180,587 downwards.
ATTTCTGGGGATTATAGGAAAAATGATACATATCATTATATTATTACTAAGTACATTTGACTTCTCACACAACCTTAGGATTGTCAACTTTAGGACACTGTATGTGAGAACAACTACTATGCAGATTTCCTTGCTAATTTAAGGGTATCTAATGATAATTTTATGTAAAAGTGGGATAATCCATTGCCTGGTACGAAGACTTTACATTGTGCACACATTTTTAAGATAGTTATTCTTTGAGGTAACTAGACTTCATGTAATTTTCTTTTAAACTACTTTTTATCTCATTTTCATCCAAAAAAACAAATGATAGTGATAACAAGCTTTTTATTTTGCATCACTTACATGTCCTAAATAATTAAATAATGAAATTATAAAATATAATAATGCAATAATATTATAAAAATTGAAGGAAGAACATAATTAAAGGGTCAAATTAATACAAATTAGATTTTGTTCTAAACCTTAAAATAATCACAAATTTTTTGTATTTTACTCTCTAATTCTTTATTAGATATATAATACTTTGTATTAACAGTACAAAAGTAGTTTAAAAAAAATTTCTTAAGGTATATTTTAATAGTTCAAAAATTTAAATTTTTGTATTCATGATCTCAAATTCTAACACTAAAAATCATATGTAAAATTTATGAGTACAAAAATTAACTATTTTTATTATATAATTAATAGTTTTATAAATTTTTTAATATATTAATAAAAAAAATAATTTAAAATAATTTTAATTAATATTTTAAATAATTGTATTATAATTATATAATCGAATAATAAATCTTATATAAAAAATTTATTCTTCAAGTAATGACATCAATAATGATATTAATTTGGCCTTTTTTCTTTTTTTCTTTTATAAATTTTGATGAGCATGGTTGGTTTATTAAAATTCCTTAAGGTGCACGAGACATAAAATGAGTTAGGCAGTCTACAAGTTGGCCTAAGTTCACCTAGTATGGGTTGTGCCGTGACATGACCCGTAATGAACAGTGTTAAGCCGTTCCCCGTATGACTTGTTATTCATGCTTGGGCTGGCCTTGGAGTTCCAGACCTTTTGAGTCATGTTAAACCGATACGTGTAGCTAGAAAAGGGTCGAAACACAGGCCTTTTCTTTTTTCTTTTTTTTTTTTTAGTTTTTTTTTATAAAAATAATATGTGTAACTAAAATTTGAATCTTATACTTGATATTTAAAACCCATTCAATTTTATTTTTAAAAGATATGATTAATAATTAATATTTATTTCAAAATATATATTTTTTTTTTTAAACTCAAGTATAATGATTTAAATTCAAATTTAAATTTTATCAAACAAATTTCATATAAAATATTTTATTTATATTTTAATTTTTTATTAAATTAAAAATTTTCACATTTGTATCAATTTAATTTTTTTTTGATTAAAAAATGTAAAATGTAGTTGTTATTATTATTATTATTTTTTTTTTTTTCAAAAAGAAAGAACATAGGTTAACATGATATAAAGTAAACATAATAACTACGATAGACATGACATGAACTAAACAGGAAGGATCACCCTAGGCTTGATAAGAGGATTGACTCAATCATTACACAACATGACCCAAGCACAGTGTGTCGCGATATAAGTCGTGTGTCAAAGTATAGAATTGCCTTAAAAAAAATGGTTCAATTGGTACGACATGACCTGTTTTACATTGTTAGGCAAGGTTAAATACACGAGTGTGTGACATTGCGTTTTGATCCAAACAAGCTTACGATGATTTTTTTTTTTACAATTATGACAAAAGTGACCAGATGACTGTCATTGGATAGTTTAGTTTTACCGTATTGAATTGAGATTCGGTTTTCCTTTTGGTTAGCCAAGCTCATCGATTGTAGCAGTAGTAGTTGCTTTGCCTTGTCTGGCCTTGTGTAACTAGAAAAATGGCTGCAAATCACTCAAAAGGAATTTAATCTGGGGATTTGAATTTTCAGAAGCAACTCCAAAGTCTGTCTTAAGATTGATGGGGTTAAAGGGCCTAACACTGTACCAACTAAAGAGTCACTTCCAGGTACCCATTTCAATCACGTAACGTTTCTTAGCCTCAAAGTTTGTGTTTTCTTCTTCTTATTGCACCTTTAAGTTTAAGATTGCTTGATTCCAGTTCTGACTGCAATTCTTCTTGCCCATCCAATATGCAGAAATACAGACTTGGATTGCAATCTCGGAAACAAAACAATAGCGAGAAAAAGAGAGGGAATGAGGGTTAGCCTGTTACTGCTACTTCCACTCTTCCTATATATTTTGAGAGCTACCGGTAGTTCTACTCAATGCAAATGATTTTTGAAGCTTGCAAGTACATCATACCTCATCACGAGCTGCGTGTATGATAGTAGAGCCACTAAGTGCTTGTTCTCAATAAAACGCACACCTAAGCTTGTATATATGGACCAAGTGAAAACTTTGACAACTAAGTTTATCTTCCTTCCCTGTGTTTTACCAACTAGAATATTTTCAATAATTAGACTGGCGCTAAATTCACAAATTAAAGGGTTGATTTGCTGACAACATTGCAAAGGTTTCCTATGTGGATTGCAGCATTCACTCCTCAGGGGCACGTGCCAGTTCATTTAGCATTGACAATGGACAAGGGTTTGTACACTTCTCCCTCCTTACTACTGTTCCCTTTCTGCAATGAGAAGAATTTTTTGTATTTTTCATGTTTTGTAAATGCAGCTAAAGTTCAATAGCTGATCTTCACCAGATTTCTCTTTTCTCGCTGTCATTCTGGGCATGGTACATTACATTGACGGTGATTAATTGATCTCATATCTCAAAACAGAGAATTCCAAGTTGCAGAGGCATCGAAGTGCCAAATTGAAGTGCAAAAGAGATTACAAGAACAGCTTGAGGTATTAGTCCCGTGGCATTCTCATTGTTACTCAAATATTGAATTCATGCTTTTTTTTTTTTTTTGTTTCCCTCAACCATAGGTGCAGAAGTTACTACAGATGAGAATAGAAGCACAAGGGAAGTACTTGCATGCCATACTGGAGAAAGGCCAGAAGAGTAGCTCATTTAATATGGATAGCAAAAGCAATCTGGAAAAAGCTGCACCGTCAACAGACTTTAATTTAGTTCTACCTAGTATAAATAAAGATAGAAAGGAAACAAGTACCATCAGTGATTTGAAAGATAGGTATATGGAGGCAAACGGTTCAGATTTTCCATAGTTTCAGAGAGAGAGAGAAGGACAGGGGAAAATACAGATTATTGGCTTAGGATTGAAGAATGTTACATAAATTTTGATGCAAATACCGAAGGATAGCTATGACCTTGTTGGCGGAAAATTGCTCTGCATCGTATTACGTACTTGATTACTTGAACACATTGAGATTCTAACCTGTATAAATTATGATTGTGTATTCTGAGCTGAAGTATCCCAGAGAGGGAATCAAAACGAGGAAACGGTGAAGTCAGTTTCAAATCCTTGACTTCATATCAAAGGTCTTCAACTCAAAAGCCTTTTCTCTCTAGTCCTTCCTTCATACTTTTCCTCCAATAATTTCATCTTGACGATGGGAGCCAAATATAATTTGAGCTGATGGTTGACCAATTGTAGAGTTTTTGTTGCCCGATGTAGGCTGAAACTGGTTTCGCGGCCACGGCTTCTCTCTCGTCCTTGTTCAGGGCTCCTAGTTTCCCTCGTCCTCGATATCCAATTTGAAGATCCCGATGATGCCACCATTTTGCTGCCATATTTCCATTACTGTAAGTTTGCATAAATTTACCTCCCAACTTAAAAGTTGGTTATGGCAGTTAAGAGCTTTCTCTCTTTCTAACATATTTTGAAATATCATTAGCTTGCAAATCAAACAAATCAATCATTATATAACAATTTAAGCAGCTAATAATTATTTTAATTTAAATTTCAATTAAAAATTTAAATTGTAAAAACTATACAATTCTAACAGTTTTTTATTTTGAATTTTGAGTTCTTATTCTATATATATATTATGAAATTGAATCAATGAGTAGGATCTTCTTCTATTAATCTCAAACTCCTTTTCTTACTCCTTATTCCTTGTGTTTCTCCTGTTTCTGTTTAGTTCAGAAGTAGAAAGTAAACCTATCCTTGGAAATAAAAACCAACATTGGTATCAAAGCTTGAAGGTTCTTGTGCCAACTAATTTTTAATGAGTTAAAGAGAGTTCAAACACATAAAAACACAAAGGAGTCAGTTATCACAGATCCTTACATGGCTTCAACTAACTTCTCTCCTTTCCCACCTTCAAAATTCGCTAGTGAAAATTACACTCAGTGGATTATTATGATAAAGGCCTACCTTAGAACCTTTTACCTTTAGGAAGTTACTGAAAAGGGATATGAATCTTTCTCTTTACCAGTAAACCCTATTGTGGCTCAATTGAAGCATCACAGTGAGCAAGTCTTTAAGCAATACAAGGCTTTGACTTGTATTCACTCATTGGTCATAAAACCATCTTTAACAAAATCATGACATATGACACAGCAAAAGAAGCTTGGGATAGACTGAAAAAGGAATTTGGTGGCAACTTTAAGACTAGAACCATGCAACTCCTTAATTTTAGGAAAGAGTTTAAGTTCCTGAGAATGAAGGGTACTGAAACTGTGAAGGACTATAGTGACAAGTTGCTAAAAGTGGCCATCCAAATAAGCATGTTAGGAGAGAACTTTCCAGATAGAAATATAGTCCAAAAGGTCCTTGTGAGCATTCCAGAGAGGCTTGAATTCAAAATCTCCTCTCTAGACAACTCCAAGGATCTCAATGTCATTTCCTTAAGTGAACTTATTATTGCTTTTTAAGCTCAGGAACAAAGGAGGCTTTCGAGGCAAGAAGACACAATTGAGGGAGCTTTCCAAGCTTTCTACAAACAGAAAAGTCAAGCTAAAAGGAGAAATGGTGGCAAGCAGGCTGACAAGGAAGCTGAAACTACCAAAGGCACTAGCAAAACACAATATTCACCATGTGAGTATTGCAAAAGAACCAATCAGTTGTCTAAGTTCTACTAGAAAAAATTAGACACTATATGTAAGCTTTGTAATAAAAAGAGGCACTTTGAGAGGATTTACAGAAGCAAAGTCAAGATGTCTCATCAAAAGCCACAACAATTCAGTCAAGAAGTACATGCTACTGATGAGAACCAGCTTGCAGAAGAGTACCTATTTGTAGCAACTTTAAACATCAGAAAGAGTGTAGTAGGAGTCTGGCTAATGGACAGTGGTTGTACCAACCACATGTCTTCTACACTTGAAGTCCTTAAACCCTTGACCAGAATTTCAAGTTTAGGGTTATGATTGGTAATGAAGAGTATCTTGATGTGCAACGAAAAGGTATTGCTATTATTCAAACTCCTTCAGGTATCAAATGCATTACTAATGTACTTTTTGTGCCTAACATCAACTAAAATTTGCTAAGCATTGGGCAGCTGCTAGGAAAAGGTTTTTCTCTAGTATTTAAAGACAAAACCTGCATCATTTGTGATGATACAGATGCTCACTTGGTCAGTGTGCCTATAAATGGAAAAAGCTTCCATCTAGACATAAAGAAATTGTCCCATCTTACTTTACCTGTCATGATAGATGATTTATCTTTATAGCACAGAAGACTTGGTCATTTTCACTATCCTGCACTTCAAAAGTTATAGCAAAGAAAGCTGGTGAATGATTTGCCCCACATAACTCTGCCCAATCTTGCTTATGTATGTAAGACTGGCTAATTAAGGAAGCAGACTAAACTTCCCTTTTTCTCAACTCAGTCTTTTAGAGCTAAAAAGAGGCTGGACTTAATTCACTCAAACCTTTGTGGTCCTATGAGAAACAATTCTCTCAATGGTAGTACTTACTATATCTTACTTATTGATGACTTCTTTAGGTACTGCTGGATTTTCTTTCTTAAAGAGAAGACACAGGTGCTTATTATCTTTCAAAACTTGATAGATGTCTATGAGAGATGTCTATGAGAGATGCAATACTACACTTCTATGAGAGATGTCTATGAGAGATGCAATACTACACTCCTTGAACCTTCATCATATCAAGAAGCATCAAACATAGTAGAATGGGGAAAAGTAATGCAGGTGGAGATGGATTCCATCTGCAAAAATGATACTTGGCAACTGGTTTTAAAACTAGATAACAAGAAGTCGATAGCAGTCAAATGGATCTACAGAATCAAGCTAAATGCTAATGGCTCCATCAACAAACTTAAAGCTAAACTTGTGGCAAAAGGCCTTACTCAGCAACCTGGTGTGGATTACACTAAAATCTATGCACCTGTTGCTAAATTGGATACTATAAAGCTCTTACTTGCAGTTGTAGCACACCAAGGCTGGTCTGTACATCAACTAGATGTCAAATCGGCATTTTTAAATGGTGTACTTTAGGAGGAGATCTATGTAGATCAGCCTGAAGGATTCATAAAAAAGGGAGAGGAAGACAAAGTTTACCTATTGAAAAAGGCTCTTTATGGCCTTAAATAGGCACCAAGAGCTTGGTATACAAGAATCCATGAGCACTTGGTCAAGTTAGGATTCAACAAGAATTATAATGATGCAACCCTCTATGTTAGAAAAGAAGGTTCTCATGTTCTTTATCTATTTCTTTATATTGACAACCTTATGGTCATTGGAAATGATCCTAAAAGTATACTTTAGTTTAAAAAGGATATGAAACATCAGTTTGAAATGACTAATCTTGGCAAGATGCATTACTTTCTTAGCTTGCAAGTTCACCAATCACAGTAAAGGATCTTTGTAAATCAAGCAAAGTATACATAAGCAATGCTACAAAAGTTTTAGATGGTTAGTTGTAAGAGCTCAGCAACACCGATCATTCCTAAAGATAAGATCCAAAAGGACAATGGTAGCCTTATAACAAATGAAAATAATTACAGAAGCATCATAGGTTGCTTATTGTATTTGTCTGTTATAAGACTAGATATCATGTATACTATGAGTTTGTTATCCAGATTCATGCATGCTCCTAGAGAGACACACCTCAAAGCAACCAAAAGAATATTAAGGTATGTTAAAGGTACCCTTAAGTTTGGAATCATGTTTGAAAGTAGAAAAGAAATGGAGCTCATTAGGTACTCAGATAGTGACTGGGTAGGGTCACTTGATGACTTGAAGAGTACCTCAAGAAATGTGTTTACTCTAGGACCTGGGGTTTTCAATTGGAGCTCAAAAAAGCAATAAACTATGGCATAATCCATAGCTGAGGCTGAGTACATTGTAGAAGCCTCAGCAGTGTATCAAGCTTTGTGGATTAAAAAGGTACTTGATGATCTAGAGTTAGAACAAACAAAAACAACCACCATCTTCTATGACAATTAGTTCACCATTGCTATATTAAAGAACCCTATGTTGCATGGAAGGACTAAACACTTCAAAATCAAGCTTCATTTCATCAAAGAAGCTTAAGAGAATGGTGATGTAAACCTGACTTACTGTAACACCAAAGATCAAATGGTTGACATTTTAATTAAAGGCCTACAAAGACCAAGGTTTGAGGAGCTAACAAAGAAACTGGGTCTACAAAATTATGGCACAAGGAGGAGTGAAGATCCTAATGGTGCCACCATTTTGTTGCCATATTTCCATTATTGCAAGTCTGCAAAAATTTCTCTCCATAACTTGAAAGTCGGTTATGGCAATTAAGGGCTGTTTCTTCTTTCAGTAGCTTTTTCACATTTTGAAATATCACTAGCCTACAAATCAAGCAAATCAATCATTATGTAACAGCTTAAGTTGTTAATGATTATTCTAATTCAAATTTCAATTTGAAATTTAATTGTAAAAACTGCACAATTCCAATAGCTTTTTATTTTGAATTTTGAATTTTAAATTCTTATACTGTGTATATATACTATGAAATTGAATTAATGAAAAAATCTTCTTCTATCAATCTCTAACTCCTTTTCTTGCTCCTTGTTCCTTGTGTTTCACCTGTTTCTATTTAGTCAGAAGTATAAAGTTAACCTATCCTTGAAAGTTAAATTGATATTTATTTAATTAATTTAACATATTTAACTAAATTAATTGAACAAACAATCATTCAACCATTAAATTAAAATAATTCAAACAATTCCATAAGAAAGGAGAACAACATACCAAAATAATATATACTATTAAAATATCTAAAATTTTGTAATCCTTTAAAATTATTAAAGAATTTAATTAAACGTGCTAGAAAAAAATAAATTTCTTTCAAAGTGATTGTTTGATTCTCCATCCATCCTTTCTTTTCTCTTTCTTTCAAAAGATGGTTATTTATATCCTAAAGGATGTACATTGTATCCACCAACAAACCTTAAACACTCTAAAAAAAAAAATCCAAAAATCTTGAAGACTTTATGATCTTATTTCTTTAATTTTTTATAATTCTTGTGTTGGCTTTCAAGCTAATTTCAAACTAAATACAATCAAAATTAGAATTTGACTTCTTCATGAAAGTTTGAGTAAATTCCTTTTCTTATACTTTCCAATGCATCAAGTTTTACCCAAAACAAAAGTCTAGAGTCTAAGTCATAACCTAAAAATCGGGACTAACTTAGTAAAGCCCATGATAGAATTTACAATGACTTTTCCATTATTTTTAAACTATTGAAAACTGATATGGGCCTAGCTCTCTTTGTAACAATTGTAAGTTTGAATGTGTACTTTAATTTCTACTCTTGAATTACTTGTTTTGAACATTTGAAACTCAGGTTATACCATTTAAGTACTTAGGATTCCTTATGAAAAAACTGGTTAGATTTTATATGAATTATGAAAGGGGTACTCTCTTAACCTAAGTTATTTAAAGTGTGGGGTGTCTTAATAATATATTTTTGCAATAAGTTCCAAACCTTAAATTGCATGTTTACAAGTTATGCATATTAAAATATTGCTTATCATTTTTCTTGCTATTAAAGAGCAATGTTGTTCATTTTAACACTATCATTGAAACAAAGAATGCAAAGTTTTTTGAGTAACATTTTTATGAAAGGGAATTAACACAATCACCTACTTTTATAGTTAAGTTAAAGAGAGTACCTTTTATTAGATGCTTTGAAACAAAATTGAGGAACAATTGGAGACAAAGGGTAAAAAAGACCTTTGGTGATAACTTTTACACTTTAATAATAAATAATGATCATTTGACTTATTATAAAGTACTACTCTTTCATGATTCTTGTATGTGAGTTAAAACTATATAAAATGAGATTGATTCTTTGAAATGCAATAGTATATGAGAACTAATAGATTTACCTGGAGGAGTCGAACTTATGTTCAAAAAATATTTTTGCCCAAATTAAAAAAGAGAAAATTAGGTTATAAAACCTTAAATTGCATGTTTATAAGTTATGCATATTAAAGTATTGCTTACCATTTTTTTTTTGTTATTGAGAGTAATGTTGTTCATTCTAACACTATCATTGAGACAAAGAATGTAAAGTTTTTTGAGTATACATTTCCCATGAAAAGGAATTAACATAATCACCTGCCTTTATAGTTAAGTTTGAGAGAGTACTTTTTATTACATGTTGTGAACCAAAGTTGAGGAACAATAAGAGACAAAGGGTAAAAAAGACTTTTAGTGATAACTTTTACACTTTAATAGTAAACAATAATCTTTTGACTTATCATAAAGTAGTATTATCTTGTGATTCTTATATGTGAGTAAAAGTTATACAAAGTGAGATTGATTCTTTGAAACACAATAGTATATAAAACTAATAGATTTACTTGGAGTCAAACTCAATTTATAAGTGGGTCTTTAGGAAAAAATATAGATTAAATGGATCAATTGACAAGCATATGGTTAGACTTGTAGCAAAGGGTATACATAAAAAGAAAAAAAAGAATATTGATTATTTGATATATTTGCTTGTATTGCCAAAATTTTATCTATTAGAGTGTTGTTTACATTGACATCAATTTCAAAGTTTCTTATTCAAAATAAATATACTACTTTCATGTACGATAATCTTAATGAATAAATTTACATGCTACAACTTGAAGGTTATGAAGTTGTTAGTCAAGAGAAAAAAATTTGTTGACTTATTAAATCTTCTATGGATTGAAATAGACACCTAAATAATGACATAAGAGATTTAATATAGTTTTAATCTCTAATTTTATTCTACTATTTGTATTGATTAATATGTTTATATAAAGAGTAAGATTTCCACTTGTATTATTATGCATTTATATGTTAATGATGTACTCATATTTAGCTCTAGTTTAGAAGTAATAGCTAATATTAAATTACTACTTGCATCACATTTTGACATAAAGAGTTTAGGAGAAGCAATCGTCACTCTAAAAGTGAAGATTTCTAAAATTTTTAATGGTATATTTCTATCACAAAAAGTATTATATAAAGACACTTTTTAAGAAATTTAAACATTTTTAAAAAAATATAAATGTTTAAATGTGACACCAGTTTTTATTACTTTTGATGCAAATGTGTATTTACTAAATACAATGGTGATTGCATATTTTAGTCTGAATATACCTAAATCGTTAGTAGTTTAATGCATCTAAGGAATTTGATGCATTCTAATTTTCATATGTTATATGTAAATTAAACAAATATACACATAATCCAAACATTAATCATTAAAATGATTTAATAAGAATTTTGAAATATTTAAGAGACATCATAAATTATGGTATATTCTATAGTGGAAATTTCGCGTTGTATTAGAATGGTATCATGATGCTAATTGGAGTTCTGATTCAAATGAGATAAAATCTATAAGTAGCTTTGTATTTACACTTAAAGGTGGAATGATGACTTGGAAATCTGTCAAATAAATAATTATTGTTCGATTTACTATGGACTTTGAGTTCATGATCTTAAAAGATGATTAATGTAGACGTAGATTGGCTAAGAAACTTTCTAATGGACATCCTATTGTGGCAAAGCTGACACTGTCAATGTTAATGCATTATGATAGCCAAATTAATATTACTCAAGTAAAAAGCAAGTCATATAATGAGAAGAACAATCATTTGTTTGATACATAATTAGTAAAATAACTATTGAATAATGAAGTATAATTACTTAATTTCATAAGGTTAGAGATGAATCTAGTCGATCTTCTAACTAAACCACTAGGAAAAAAGCTAACAAAAAATATATTAAGAGGAATGAGACTATTGAATTTAGCGTATGGTCAAAAGTGATCAAAACCCAATTTAATATGATAAGAGATCTCTTAAATAGCTTCATATAAATAATAATAAGTCATTGATTGATTTTGTATACACTATCAAAATTGTAAAGTCCCTTTTTATGGCATATATTGTGTAATAATTCTAATATTTGAGGTTAAGTAATACACTTAATGAATTCTATAATTTTTATAGATGGTGTGTTATAGAAATATACATTTGATAAATTCAACTATATATGAATGATGATCTTGGGTAAGATCTTTTGATTTCAAAGAATATAACATAAAGACAAGTTTACTTTAATTGATTAAAAAAATTATGGTTAATAAAAATTTTTGTTTCATCACCTTTCTAAATATTAAAGTTTGTAACATCCTACTTTTCATTTCATAACTTGAAAGACCCAAAATATAATGTGTTATATACCTGATAGTTAACTTAATAAAATTCAATCTTTTAAATATGTGGAAACAAGTTAAAAAAATAAATATATTTTAAAAAAACTTATATCTTACATAAAAATTGAGAAAATTTTGTTATATTTGTTTGTAAAATAATATTTATTTAATACCTTATAAAACAATAAAAAAAAACTATTTAAAAAGACATTGTCCATACAAAAATTATTTAAAATCTAACATTGATATAAGAGGTTTGAAATGATTTTACGTAACTTATTCATTTTAATTTGTTCTATTAAAATTATTTTTTATTATTAAAAAATTAATTATTATAATAATAAAATTATTTGTTATAATTATTTATTATTATTCTTAATTTTAATATTTATTTTTATAAAATATTAACTTAAAAATAATATAAATTTTTTTTTATTTAAATACACTTAAAAAAAATTTTGTTAATAAAAAAATTTATTATATTTTAAAATAATAAATATTATAATTTATTATATTAAAATATTATTTTAAAAAATAAATATTATTTTTAAAAATAATATTAAATATATTTAAAATATAATATCATTCTTTTTAATTTAATTTTACTTATATTATTATTATATAAATTTTCTCTAATTTTTTCAACACCTCTAACCACCATCTTAAGTTTTATATTTGATAATTACCAAGTTGTATGGAGGTTTGATCCTGGTGTTTTGGTTGGGTTGATATGGGATCTCAGGGGTCGTTTAAAGGCAATAAGTGTAGTAGTGTCATGATTACTGGGTTGACCCGAAGAGATAATTATTAATAATTGATTAGGACTCAAAGGTCCATTGTTATTCTAGCATCTGTGCTTATCAAAATTTTTATTGTATGATGCGATATGGCTTTATAACAGCTCAAGGTGTTCTGATTTCTGTTTAAAAGAAAAGAAATGAGCCGTATAAAAAAGAAAAGGGAAAGCAAGAAAAGAGAAGTATGAAACGTCTCAGTTCTAATCTTCATGATGTAGCATTATTACAGATGTGACTTACAGTCGTTGGAATAACACAAAACATTATCAAAAGAAGAAATGCAAGGAAACAAACGATCTTGTTACAAGAACGAGATAATGTCGCCGTAAATTCACGATAGAAGCAGTTCATACTTTGGCGCACACATGACATGGGACCGCAGACATCAGCAATTGACATAACTAAGGATGGTCGCGACTTCAAGGCACCTTATTGCTAATCAATTGTTGCATACTTTATGTGTAACTTATTCGTAACTGTGATGCGGACGAGGTTGTCAAACATAAATCTTCA